>BSBK01005990.1:0-385000 GCA_027943335.1 Chamaecyparis obtusa
GTAAAACCTTTTTGATCTATAACTGAATACTGTGATAACCGATTAAAATAATTTGAATACAATTGTATAAATCAATCATCTAGTTAACTTAAGAAAGTAAAAAACATGAAATCAATATAACAATCACATAACACAAGTATTTTGGTAACGCATAAACCCTTGTAAGAAGGTAAAAACTGTGGTGGGGATGACACCCACAAATTCTTCACTACTGCAGATAGAAAAGGTTTGCCTGTTAAGGCTACAAGATTTGACCAATTCTGGTGATCTTACCCTATTAGGAGTAACATATTAGATTAGCTAGATCTACCTAGTTATAGGATTTAAACAACACTAATGAAGTGTGTACTCGATTAAGAGATTTTACATAAGACTGTTAAGTCTACTTTGTTAAGAGATTTATCAAAAGCTCTATCACAATTGTCAGAAAGTAATAGGCAATTATCTGCTAGTTGACAACTCAATTATCTGAAATAGATCTATAAGTGCTCATCAAAATATCACCTTATCTGTGATGGTTTTCTACTCTATTCTACTCGGTAGCCTTCTCTGATTCTGCTCAATCTGATATCCTTTGTACTCTGTTCTACTCGGTAAACTGATTGTCTTGAAGTTTGACAAAGTCTTCAAGTGCTCCGTGATTCATATATATTAGTTTAGCCAACCTTCTAAAATTGTGCGAACAAACAAAATATAGTGTTCTATTTTTTCTACCTTAGCAAAAATTAGGTTACAAGAATAACCATAACCCTAAGATCTACGGTGCAAAATAACCTAGATCAACTATTACAAATAAGATAAACATTACATTTAATGAGTATCTATTTACAATAAATGCTCCTTGATCTTGGTAAACCATTTTATGATCTATTGTAACCATTTGCATAGAAGAATGTGCCATTTTAGATTACTATGTCATTTTTTATGATCATCGGTAAATGCTGTATAATCTGCTTGGTGTATACTATGATGCTCGGTGTTTACTAACCGTCAGCGTCAGTGTCACTAGTGCTCGGTAAATTGTGTGATGCTCAATGTAAAAGCTTTACCGACTTCTCTCTCTTACTTCTAGTTACAAAACAACTCAATATAAGTAACCAACTGACCTGTTTACTATACTTTGATACTAATGACAACCTTAAATGCTCAATAGAGATTAACAGTCTCCCCCTTTGGCATTAGTATCAAAACTTTGAATGTATATAGACAAAATGTTTCTATATATTCCTTATGTCTCTGCCATATACATATCCACAACAAAAAGCTTCTAAGTACAAAGTACTCCCCCTCAGTGCATGCTCCTGGTAGTATGTAATATACATATCAAAGTATACTTATTTGGCATATACATGTTTTCCCCCTTTTTGATAATAATGCCAAATGCAAAAAAAAAAATATAATGTATACTTACATCTTATAAAAAATGTGTGGATGGGTTTTTTTTACAGACTACAAGAGGTTTTCCCATTCCTCTTTCAAGTTGGTAAGAGCAATATGCTCAAGACTGACTTGTGCATGCATGTCAAAGATATTATCCAACACTGAAATCTCTGGTGTTGCTACAAGTTGTTCAACTTTGACAATGTGTGCTTCAAAAAATTTTAGGTAAGGAGTGAGTTCTTTTTGTAACTCTGTAACCTAATCCATGATGTGTGCTTCTTGTTTCCTTAAATCTGCTATCAGCTGTCGGAGTTCCTAAACTCAGTTAATATGCTTTAAGAAAGCCTTTGGCTCGGTGATAGTTGCTTGTGTACTCAACTGTATCTCTACTTCTAAACCTTTTATCTTTTCATTGACTTCTACAGTGAAGGTGTCTGAAGTACAAAGCTTGATTGCAAGTTCATAGATTATCTGGGTGATATATTTTACCTTGGTAATGACCTTAGATAATTTTACATTATTCAGTGCCACTTCTGTGCTAATCCTTTCTGCCAATTTGTTCTGAATCTTTGATTCTGCCGTTTCTTCTATTCTTTTGTCTGCATCTGTATCAAGGACATTGATTTTTTCGGTGAGTGTAGCAAGTTAATCTAAGATGGGAGTATTCTCATCAATATTTGTTTCTGGTACTATCTATTGCAGAATATCCCTCACATCATTTAACACTTCTTTACATTTGTGTTCTTACCTTAACTTCTCTTGTGTCGCTTTCCTTGAACATAGTTCCCCATATCTACTTAGTTCCTCAGGGCTTAGGGTTCTCGGGTCACATTCTGGTATAATGATAACTTCATCAATGGTGATCGACCCTTTGGTTTTCTTCTTCTTCTTCTTTGGTGCAAGAAGTGACTTCTTCTCACTTATAACAATAACTTTTTCTTCACTTTTTGGAGTATCTTTCCCAATTGACACTGTATCATCATTCTTCTGCTCCTTGGTAGATGGTGTGGGAGTCTCGTTTGTAGTGTCAGGTGGGTTCACCTCAGTTGCCTTTGTTTCTTTTGGTTCCTTTGTTTTTGTAGACTGTGCCTCTATTTTTTAGGCTCATTTGTATCTGTAGGTTGCTCAGGTGCTTGTATCTCAGTTGTATCTTTATTTGGCTCAGGATGAGAAGCATTGGGTTGTACCTGTGAAATTATTTCAACCACCTCTACAAGTATAGGTAATTCACTCAGTAGAGATGTGAACACACTATCAGTGTCTAATGCTTCATCTTTGTATGGTGCAATTTGTCACATCTTCATCATCCTTATCATCAAGATCACCGTTAGTGATGTCCTCAATGAGTGCATTGTCATCAGTTTTCTTTTGCAAATGGATCTTTACTTGATCTGGTGCATCCTGTGAAATTTTGATTTCTTCCTTTTGTTTGGTGATATCAATTACCTCGGTAACTGATATACCAATGTCCTCTATTTTCTTTCCTTTGTCATCATCAATGAAAATACCTTTACCTTTTGAACTGTGTCTCTTCTTAGACTATTTTAGGAATGCTTCCTATTCAGCTTTCTCTTCTGCTTGCAAAATTGATGTCCATAGAGAATCACATATGACATCCATATCATCCACATTCTCATCCATGATCTACATAGCTCTATTCTTGACTAGAAATCTAGCATGATACTTTGTCATGTATTCACTTACCACAACATAGCTAAAGTGTGAGGCTACATGACTTAGTGATCGTTCTCTTTTCCTTTTCTCTATATCTAGTGCAATAGCCCATCTCTCACTTATTTTATCATCAAGTTCCTTCAGCAATTGACATGCAACCTCCATTGGTACTCTCTTTAATTTAATCATCATCTAGACGACAGCAAGTTCTAGCTTTGTCTTGTCCTCAATTGACATTTTGTCAAATTTTCCTATGCCTGGGTCTGTAAGATTTCCATTCTCAATTATATCTTCAATTATTTCTTCTATTGTACTTTCCCTATTATGAACTAACTTGAATTGATCAGGATCATTTTATGTTTTTGTATCCTCTAGATCTTCCTTATTTCTTATGTATTTCCTCTTTTTCTTTGGTGGCTTAGCTACTTTCTTGTTCTTTCACTTAACATATTTCCTTGGTGTAGCTGCTCTTCTTTTTGCTACTTTTACTAATTTACTTTCTCGGTAGATTGTGCAGTAGTTGATGAACGTTGTCTTCATTCCTTCAGGTTCTGGTAGCTACATTTCTTGTTCATCATTGGTGGAGGAACTGGTGTGTGATCCTTTTCTTTGTTTGACTCGGTCTCCTCACTATCATAGGGCTTTTCAACCAACTGTAGCTAACCTTTGGTTTCTTCTTTAACCAGTGACTCCCTTAGATGAGTCAGATGCATTTCCATATTTTGCTATGAGATCTTTTCTCATTTTCTTTTCCCTTCTAGACATTTTTCCGATCTCTATGTCTATTGTGATTCGAGACTTAGCTTGCTCATATACTCCAAACCTACTGGCAGTGATGTCTATTGGTAATGCCAACAATGCATTAATAGATTTCAAAGTGAAATCATGATTCATTTCATATCCCATCAGTGCTAACCATTTTGTTCTTGGTTCTACTACCTTTATCATTGAGTGGTCTGTGTTTACTACAAAACATATGTCATCTTCAAATTTGCTCACTAAATCCCTTGGAAATCTACTCCTTTGTTGCATTTTTTTCTTGAAATTCTTTGAAATATGCCTTGAATTCCTTATTCAGATTGTCTCCTAGACTTTTCATCATTTCACTGATTTGTACAGTTATCGGTTTGTCTGATTTCCAGTTTACTTCACTGATACTTGGTACATATTTTTGTAGATAGAAAAATGTACAAACAAGTAGTGATTCATACTTACATGTATTAGACTTCTTTGCTTTTATTTTATTCATATTATCATGCAGTTGGTGTAGTAGTAGCTCCACAAGATCAACCTTGTGATCTTTCTTCACAATTTTATATGCCATGTCCATGGCGTTGTAGGGTACACTGTTTCGAGTCTGCTAGATTGAAATATCTTGTATCCGATGACATGAGAATTGAATTTTACCACTGGATGTTTGATAGTTGAGATTTTCAGTTCCCTACCATCCCATTAAGCTCCAATGTTCTTTTCAACATTAGGACGAGATGAACTTCAAAAGGCTTTGGCTTTGTCAGTTGTAGGGTACCTTGTAACCCTATTGATAATCTTCTTCATGACCTCAACAGGTTTATCTAACCAAAATTTTCCATCATGAAATCTGCTTAACACGATTCTTATCCAATCATTTTGGAAGGATTATGGGAAGTATGTAAAACACCGTAACCCTGGCTCCTCAATCTTCTTGTATTCAAATTTAATCTTTCCATCCGGTCCACAGACTTTCTGATAAGCATCAATGGTCTTGAAATCATATACTTCTCTGATTTTGCAATGAATATAGGCCCTAACATCTTCTATTAACAAAACCCTATTTGGAATACTAGAAAATGCACACATATCATTTGTTTGTGCTGTGACCTTCGGATGTGGTTTGAATTTCTCCTCGGCAAAATGTGCCCTAATAATTATTTCTACTTCCTCCTCAATGTTTTGCGATTTGCTTGCAGTTGATGTTGATTCCATAAATTGTTTCTAGGGTTTTGGCAAACAATAGATAACTAGTGTTCGGTAGGCAGATGAACTTACTCATTATTGTTGAAGAATTGTCGTCAGTTCGATCTACAATAGCTTGAAATCTTTTCTGAAAATCTTTAGCTCAAACTCTTCTCTGTAAAATCTCTATTCTTTGAAGTTGCAATGTAACAATGAACTCTATTTCTGTGTATATATAGACTTTTTGATATTCCCACTCAAACTTTGATGCATTAAATGCATGACCTAACTTCTAATACAAAATAGCTATCAGCTTGGTTATGTCTACAATTTATTTTGTTCAGTTAACATAGAATTTCTTCATCGATTTTCACTAGTATCGGTTAACCTTGTATAGTGATTACTGATAGGTAACCAACTCACGTTTCTTCTTTTACCGACTATGTGACATTTGTAAAACTATAACACATAAACCATGGTGCATCTTTATTCATGTAGATTTGGTATTTGTACATCATATATAAGGAACTGTATGTAAAATGTGATCATTTAGAATGTTATTTCCATACATACCTTTGTCATCTTAAGTGTAGGTACCGATGTCACCCAATCCAGTGGATGAGGTTTCACCGACAGTGTTAGTTGACTTAGCATTCTCATTAGATGCCTTCTTTCACATTGTGTTCCTTAACTTCATAATATCTACAATGTTATATCCACTCTCAAATATATGGTTTTCATTAGGTGCTCGATCTCTACAGTTCTTTCTTACATGACCGACCTTATGACAGTGCATACATGCCATTCCTGCATTTTTCTAGTTTCTTGATTGTCCAATCCGATTCTTTCTATAACAGTTTTCTACAATATGTCCATACCGACCACATACAGTGCAATCAGTCTATGTATTATAATCCCAAACATATGAGTTACCTTGTCTCTTCGGTTGATATGGTTTTTGTTGTAGTTTCTCTTTAGGTGTTCAGACTTGTTTCATTTTCACCTTGCAGTCCCTTGTAGTGTGTCCATGCTTATTACAAGTATGGCATATTTTCTCCTCAGTAGTATTATTAGCAATGTCATTCTTCTTAGCTCTGTATTCATAAGCTGGATGTCCAAATTTACCATAGTAATAACAATATCCATTGAATTTAGGAATAACAAGAGGTTTACCTTGTGCTTTGCTTCTACACACATTGGATGTATGTCCTAGTTTTCCATAGTGATAACATGTCATCACTTTAGGTTTTTGATTTTATTTATGTTGACTTTTTTAGCTTGTTGTGATGATTCTCCTTCACCAATGTAGCCTATACCGGTTCCACTTTCAAATCTCCTCTGATTAGTCAGGAAATCATCAATCTTTTTAGAACTATCCTCAGCTATCTTCATCATTTCATTTCTCAGTTTTTCATTATCTTCTTTGAGTATTGCAACATCTTCAAGTCTTCTTGATAATTCTCCATTAACTTGGTTCATTTCTTGATTAACTGTCATCATTTGATTTGATACTTGGAAGTGATGATTAGTGAGTCTCTGTATTTCACTTTCTTTTGCTTGAAGTTGTTCAGTCATCAATCTTCAGTCTTCAATAGCCAGATTCATGATTTCCACCATTCTCACCATTTCAGATTCATGACCAATTTAAAGTTCTTTCACTTGCTCAGATAGATGTTGATTCTTTTTAGATAACTCAGAGATTATGCTTTCGAATCCATCAGAGATGCTTCCAGAGCTTGATCCAATATGATCAAATATTTCATCAATAGGTTCTTCATGATAACTAATTTCATTCAGCTGTATTACAAGGTTCTTCCTTTCAATCATTAATTTCTTTAGTTCTTCCTTGGCTTGTTTATACTGCTCCACAAACATCTGTCCTTCTGATTCTCAATAGTCTTGTCAAGTTTGTATCTCTCCATGACTTATATCTTTACCCTTCTGTGGTTAGACTATTCAACAAGAGAACTGTGCTCTAATACCAATTGTTGGAATTAGGAGAGATAGGTACTGAGAGGGGAGGGGTGAATTAGTGCCTTCAAAACTTTACTTGTAAAACCTTTCTGATCTATAACTGAATATTGTGATAATCGATTAAAATAACTTGAATACAACTGTATAAATCAGTCATCCAGTTAACTTAAGAAAGTAAACAACATGAAATCAATATAACAATCACATAACACAAGTATTTTGGTAATGTAGAAACACTTGTAAGAAGGTAAAAACTATGGTGGGGATGACACCCAAAAATTCTTCACTACTGCAGATAGAAAAGATTTGCCTGTTAAGGCTACAAGTTTTGATCACTTCTGGTGATCTTACCCTATTAGGAGTAACATATTATATTAGCTAGATCTACCTAGTTATAGGATTTAAACAACACTAATGAAGTGTGTACTCGGTTAAGAGATTTACATAAGACTGTTAAGTCTACTTTGTGAAGAGATTTATCAAAATTTCTATCACAATTGTCAGAAAGTAATAGGCAATTATCTATTAGGTCACAACTCAATTGTCTTAAACATATCTATAAGTGCTCATCAAAATATCACCTTATCTATGATGGTTTTCTACTATGTTCTGCTTAGTAACCTTCTCTTATTCTGCTCAATCTAATATCCTCTGTACTCTATTCTGCTCGGTAAACTGATTGTCTTGAAGTTTGGAAAAGTCTTCAAGTGCTCCGTGATTCATATATATTAGTTCAGCCAACCTTCTAAAATGGTTCGAACAAATAAAATATATAGTGTTCTATTTTTTCCGCCTTAGCAAAAATTAGGTTACAAGAATAACCATAACCTAAGATCTACGGTGCAAAATAACCTAGATTAACTATTACAAATAAGATAAACATTACATTTAATGAGTATCTATTTACAATAAATGCTCCTCGATCTTGGTAAACCATTTTATGATCTACTGTAACCGTTTGCATAGAAGAATGTGCCATTTCAGATTACTATGCCATTTTCTATGATGATCAGTAAACGTTGTATAATCTGCTCGGTGTATACTGTGATGCTCGGTGTAAAAGCTTTACTAGCTACTCTGTCTTACTTCTAGTTACTGACCAACTCAATATAAGTAATTGACCAACCTATTTACTATCCTTTGACACTAGTGAAAACCTTAAATGCTCAATAGAGATTAACAATATACCTAATTGTCAAGGACCAATTGGATTATAATCCTATTTATTATTTAGTTTTCCACCTTTTATTTCTCCTTTTTTGTGATGAACTTTCAAGTTATGGATAAGAATGTTTAAACATATTAGGATTCACTACTTAGTGAGGATAAATGGAGTTTTCTCTTTAAGAATACTCTTTCAAATGTTGATATGTGCATTGTTAGGAATGAATGCTAAATATATCCTATGGGAGTATTGGTAGCCATTTTGTAGCAGTTTTTGTTGCATTCATGACTATGATTGTCATTGATGTCAACACAATGATCTACTATAGATTAGTAGAGGAGTAGATAGTGTTTTGGTTAGCACACATGGGATATTGCCGATCAAGCTATGCAATGTTGAGGATTTACTCTTTGATATATTATATGTTCATGGTTAAGAGTGTAGATAGTAATTCATTTATTCATGAAAGTTATGAGCATTTTGGTGGAAGTAGTATTTAGGTAGTGTTCCTGAGTAGTAGTTTGTGGAAATCGAATGATATCTCCTAATCGGGATGAAATCTAGTTTTTCATAGTTAAAGAGATGTTGAAGACATATTTTTAGTGATGTGGATAATAGGGCAAACTTTGAGGTTGCACGAGTGAAGAATTATTATAATTGGAAGCTGACAGTTTTGTGTAATTTTTGTTGTAATGTGTGGAAACTTTTATTTTGTAATTGGATGCCAACTCATTTCTAATCACTTGAGTGTGGTATAAAGGAAGGAATTTTTTTCCTTCTTTTAAGTGAGAGATGAATGAAATTGATAAATTAAATGATTGTAAAAGTGAATTTATGAAGGAAGACATGCGAGGTACAAAGATCTGAAATTGAGATCTGGTGTAGCAGTGAGTGCGGTTTGGCACAGTCAGAGAAGAGGTAACATATTTTTGAGATCAGTAATGATTTGATATTATTCTATTGAATAATCTAGAGATCAGTTGGACAGTGCGTTTAGTGATCTTTCCATTGAAGTTGTTTGGGTAGTGGGTCCTTCTATCTTCCATAACTCCTAACAAAGTTAGAATCTTTTAACAGGGATTCAAAATCTCCTAATAGGGATTCATATGTACTGAATGTATTTCATAATACTCCTAATAGAGTCCATCCTTTCACAAGGAATATTCATATTAGTGCATCTTTTGTGGGCATCATTCCCACCGGGGTTTACTCTTTGATCAAGAGGTTCCCTAGTCAACATATCTTGTGTCATTGTGTTATTGTGTATGAATATCTTTCTATGGTTGGTAATTATATTGCTTACATGGTTAAAATCTATTGAAGTTGATAAAATTTATAATTATTAGATAACTGATTCAGCCCCCCCTCTCTCATTTATCTTGGTGGACTTTATTTTCTAACAATTGGTATCAAAGCAACAGGTCCTTGAAAGAAAATTTTAGCAGCTTAAGGAGATACATGGGAAATTTTAGGAAAGAAAGCCCTAAGTTTGATGGAGTGAATTTTGACAACTGAAAAGAAAAGATGAAGACACGTCTACTATGTTTAGGACTAGGTTATTGGTTGAATATAAAGAATGAGAAAACTATCATTGATGAGGATAATCTTGAAACATGTTCTAAAGATGAGAGAGATCTATTCATGTGTAACACACTTGCTAGAGAAGCACTTTTGACAGCCCTTCCAGAGAATGAGTATAGTCAGGTAAAATATTTGAAAACATCTCATGAAATTTAGAAAGCTTTACACTCTACTTTTGAAGGTGATGAACATGCAAAGAAAGTTAGATTACATAATTGGATATGTGCATTTGAAGATATAAGAATGATGGAAGATGAATCTGTTAGAATCTATATTGGTAGAATGTCTGAAATTGTTGTAGGCATAAAATCTTGTGGAGGAACAAAGACATAAAATGAAGTTATATGGAAAATTCTGAGGACATTGACTCCTACGTTTAAGTAGACAACATAGATTATTGAACAAGTTATACCTTGTACTGAGAACTTTACAAGAGAGAATCTTCTTGGAAGATTGGAAGCAGTAGAAATGAACCTGAGCTTATCAGAAGATTTCCTAGAATGGAGATAGTATTTAGTGCTCTTATTATTCACCCTACTTTGTCAAGAAGCATCGGTGTGAGCAGAGATTATGCTAGCAGTAGCAGATCTAGAAATAAAGAAGACAGGAAGATTGAAGAAGGTATTGCCTTGTGAAGAGAGAACCGGATGGTAAGAAAAAATTTAAATGTTGGACTTGTCAAGAATATGGTCATTTTGCATCTAAATGTCCTAAGAGAGTTAAAAAGTACAGAAACAATTTCAAGCCTAGAAGATCTAAGGAATGTTATTATGCTAATTATGAAGATCTTGAAGCTAATATAGAGAGAACTTTAAGTGAAAGTGATACTAAGAATAATCATGACATAGGATTTGTAGCAGTTAAAGAAGAAAATCCTCAAAATGATGTTAAGGAAGAAAAAGCCCTAGTTTCTCAAGTCGAAAGAAAGTTGATTGGATTATAGACAGTGGTTATTCACATCATATGACTGGAGACATGAAAAAGTTCATAAAGTTTAACAATTATGATGGAGGAGTTGTTAGAGTTGGACACAATGCACCTTGTTTGATTAAAGGTATAGGATCTATTACTCTTGATGGGAAGATTAATACTGATGATGTTTACTTTTTGGATGGTTTGAAACATAATATTTTGAGTGTTGGATAGTTAGTTGACAAGGGATATCAAGTTTGGTTTACTAAGAAAACTTGTGTGATAAAAGATAAAGATGGAAATTTGATTGGAATTGGATCTAGAACTAGAGGTAATGTATTTTAGTTGAATCCTACTTAGATGACATGTTTGATTACTGAGATTATGAAAGTTGGTTATGGCACAAAATATTTTGTCATATAAATTTTGATAGCATTGTGAAAATAAGTACTACACTTGTAGTAAGAGATTTAACTAAAATTATGAACCCTACTAACATGATTTGCAAGGAATGTGTGATGGCAAAACAAAAGAGAAGTTCATTTCATAGTAAGAAGTTTACATCTACAGAGAAGTTGGAGATTGTTCATACAGATTTGATCGGTCCTACATAGACTAGAGGATTCTATGGAGAAAGGTATTTTATGATTCTTGTTGATGATTTTACAAGAATGATGTGGATTGCATTTCTTAAAGAAAAGTCTGAAGCATTTGATAAGGTTAAGATAATTAAGAATAAATTTGAGAATGAATCCAGAATGAAAATTAAATGTTTGAGATCGAATAGAGGTGGAGAATTTACTTCTAGAGAGTTTAACACCTTTTGTGAAGTGAATGCTATTAAGAGACATTTTTTAGCCCCTAGAACACTTGAACAAAATGGTATTGTAGAAAGAAGAAATATATCAGTGACTGAAGCAACAAGAGCTATGTTATTTGAAAATGATTTGCCGAAGATAATCTAGAGAGAAGCAATGAACACAATAGTGTATACAATGAACATAGTACAAATCAAAGTAGACATAGACAAGACACCCTATGAATTATGGTTATGACATGCACCCTCAGTTAAGTATTCTAGAATTTTTGGAAGAAAATGTTATATAAAGAGAGATGATGATATTGGAAAGTTTGATCCTAGAAGTGATGAAGGTATATTTCTTGGATATTCTTTGAAGAGAAAAGCTTATAGATGTTATAGCAAGAGAACGAAGACTATTGTTGAGAGCGCAAATGTTAAAATTGATGAAAAGTTCAAAATTCAGGAAAGAATGCTTGATTATGAGTCTCATGAAGGAACTCATCCTAAACCTAACATTGAAACTACTAAATTATTCTATGAAACTGACAGTGACTTGTTGAATGAAAGCCAGAGTGAAATCATTGAAGAACCGACACTTGAAGTAAGATCTGAGACTGTGACACCTAACAAGAACTTATCAAGGAATCATCCTGTTGAGAAAATTATTAGAAGCATAGACATAGGAGTTTTAAATTGAAATAAGTACAAGAATGTGTTATGTTTGATTTCTCAAATTGAACCTAAATCTACTAGTGAAGCTTGTGAAGATGAACATTGGATTAAAGCTATGAAAGAAGAACTAGATTAGATTGAAAAGAACAAGACATGGAAATTGGTCCCTAGACCTAAAGATAAGAATGTTATTGGAACTAAATGGGTATTCAAAAATAAGATGAATGAACAAGGAGAAGTAGTAAGAAACAAAGAAAGATTGGTATGTAAGGGATACTCACAGCAAGAAGGAATTGATTATGAAGAAAATTTTGCACCGGTATCAAGAATTGAAGCATTAAGAATGTTTTTGGCCTATGCAGCTTTTAAGAAATTCAAAGTATATCAGATGGATGTGAAGTCATCATTTTTGAATGGAGAATTGGAAGAAGAAATCTACATTGAGAAGCCTAAAGGTTTTCCTTTGACTCAAGAAGGAGACATGGTATGTAAACTGAAGAAATCCTTATATGGACTAAAGCAAGCACCTAGAACTTGGTATGGAAGATTGGATAAGTATTTCTTAAAATTGTGATTTACAAAAGGAACAATTGATAGCAACCTATACACAAAAGAAATTGAAAATGGTTTGTTAATTATAGTTATTTTTGTTGATGACATTATTTTTGGAGGAGAAGATGAATCTAGTGATAAATTTGCTAATGAAATGAAAACTGAATTTGAAATGAGTATGATTGGTGAAATGAAATACTTTTTGGGATTATAGATAACATAGAATAGTGATGGTATCTTTGTAAGCCAGACAAAGTACTTGAATGATTTGTTAAAGAGATTTGGAATGGAGAACTGTAAACCAGTTGGAACACCTATGGTAACTAGACATAAATTATCTAGCACAGATGAGACTCCTACAGTTGAACAAAAGAAGTATAGATCTATGATTGGAAGAGTGTAGTACTTGATACATACAAGACCTGATATAGCACATTCAGTTGGAATCATAGAAATATTTCAAACTGAACCTAGAGAATCACATTATGTAGTAATAAACAAGATACTAAGATATTTAAGAGGCATAATGGACTATGGATTGTGCTATGAAAATTTTGATTATTTTACCCTATGTGCATATACAGATGCTGATTGGGGAGGTAGTGTTGATGATAAAAAGAGCACCAGTGGTGGAGCATTTTTCCTTGGAGGAAGATTAGTTTCTTGGCTAACTAAGAAGCAAAATTATATTTCATAGTGCATAGTAGAAGAAGAATATGTAGCAACAGCAAACAATTACAACCAGATAATTTGGATGAAGCAGATGTTGAAGGATATTGGAATAAAGTTTGTTGAACCTATTGTTATACATTGTGATAACACCAGCACAGTTAATATGTCTAAGAACCTTGTATTACATTTTAAGACAAAGCATATAGAGATTAAGTATCATGTAGTAAGAGAGAAAGTTGCTGAGAAAGAAGTCAAACTTGAGTACATAAGCACAAAGGAGAAAATTGCAGACATATTTACAAAGCCTTTGCCTAAGGATACATTTGAGTATCTGAGAGGTATGATTGGGGTTATTCCCCAGCCTACTTTTGAGAAGTGATGTAGATTGGTTGCATCTATCCAATGGTATATGTGCCTTATCTTTCTTCTAGATTGGATGTTGGTACTTCCTCTATGGGGGCGTATGTGTATCTGATCTGAGTCATGAGGACTCTAGTGAATGTATTTTTTGAATAGCGTCTTTTGACATTAGATTTTTTGTTGACATAATGGTGAAATTCATGTCATTGATGTCAATGGGGGAGAAGTGTACATGAAAAACCATTTGTACCATCTGTTGGAGAGAACTGAATAGGAAACTGAAGCAAGATTTGAAAATATTTTTTGAAGAGCAGCAAAATTACAGTATTGGATTCATGGAACATTGGATGTTTTTCATCTATGTTTCCATCAATTCCAATAGGGGAGATTGTTATGAATGAATGTTAAATATATCCTATGGGAGTATTGGTAGCCATTCTATAATAGTTGTTGTTGCATTCATGACTATGATTGTCATTGATGTCAACACAGTGATCTACTGGAGATTAGCAGAGGAGCAGACAATGTTTTGATTAGTACACGTGGGATATTGTAGATCAAGATATGTGATTTTGAGGATTTATTCTTTGATATGTTATATGTTCATGGTTAAGAGTGCAAATATTAATTCATTTATTCATTAAAGTTATGAGCATTTTGGTGGAAGCAGTATTCATGCAATGTTCCTGAGTAGCGGTTTGTGGAAATCGGATGATATCTCCTATTCAGGATGGAATCTGGTTTTGCACAGTTAAAGAGAAGTTGAATACATATTCTTAGTGACGTGGATGATAGTGCAAACTTCACGGTCACACGAGTGAAGAATTATTCTAATTGGAAGCTGACGGTTTTGTGTAATTTTTGTTGTAATGTGTGGAAACTTTTATTTTGTAATTGGATGCCGACTCATTTGTAATTACTTGAGTGTGGTATAAAGGAAGGAATTTTTTTCCTTGTTGTAAGTGAGAGATGAATGAAATTGATAAAGTGAATGATTGTGAAAGTGAATTTATGAAGACATGCGAGGTACTGTGATTTGAAATTGAGATCTGGTGTAGCAGTGAGTGTGGTTTGGCACCGTCAGAGAAGAGGTAACATATTGTTGAGATTAGTAATGATTTGATATTATTCTATTGAATAATCTAGAGATCAGTTGGATAGTGTGTTTAGTGATCTTTCCATTGAGGATGTTTGGGCAGTGGGTCCTTTTGTCTTCTATAACTCCTAATAGAGTTAGAATCTTTTAACAGGGATTCAAAATATCCTAATAGGGATTCATATGTGGGTATGTGTAGGATCATGGTATACCAAACTATGGCCTTAAGTGGAAATGAAAAATTACAAAATCAGGGTTAGTCAACTTGATGTAAAAGGTTGAACATCTTATGAACGTTATGTGAAAAAGTTGTAAGAATATAATCCATTGGAAATTGAATGTAGTTTCTAAACTACTAGCCCTTGTTTGAATTTTTTTTGACTAATTGTTCAAAATTTTAGATTTCAATGTAGTACTATGAAAATTTTAGGGAAAAGATAAAAAGTACGTGTATGTCTGACCACCTTAATCACAATCAAATGATAATATATTTTCCCAAGATTCTAGATATAAGTAGTAGACTCATGCCTAGATGTGACACATATTTTTTTGTAATTTTTGGTCAAATAAATATTTAATTATGAATTTTATGCTACAACTTTTTTAGAATAAAAAAACTCTCATGTCTGACCACCTTAACTAATTCAAAATTTTACCAAATTCAAAACTTCTTTCTTTTATAGTAGCCAAAGCATAGAATGTGACACATGTTTTGGATTTCAAAAAGGTTAAATGGTTTGAAAGTTATAGTTGTTTTTCAATCAGTATGTCATTTATGACTTTAAAGATAACTCAATTGAAAAATAAGTAATAATTACTTATAGAACTCAAAATTTGATAGCAATTATATTGATGGAAAGCTGATAATGTCTTTAAGAAACCCTTTTCATTTCATCAATTTTGGGTGAAAATATAGTCGTCAGCTACATGGTCAAAGTATCGGTATCAAGAACTATCTCCTGAAACATGCCTAAAGGGTTGACCACACAAGTTGGGTAATGCGAAAAAAATACCAAGCCTAATTGGATATCTGATAAAATGGGATATCCAATATTTTCAAATATTCGATAGAGCCCGCCCATTTTGAAATTTCAAATACCCCACTTTTCCCAAATTCAAGTTTCATAATAAATGTTAGTTTTTAATAGTAATATTAATTGTGTTAAAAATTAAGTTGTATTCTTTTAATGTTAATATTAATTCTAGTTTCATATTAAATTATATTTTTGTTATCTTAATATTAATTTCATTTTAAATATTAATATTAAATAATAATAGCATAGCATAAATATTATAATATAAATATGTATATTAGTATGTATTATATTATTTGATATACAAAATGATTTCAAAAAAATACCTCCATAGTTGATTTGAGGACAAACAATTTCAACCCAAATCCTCTTGAAAATATCCAGCACAAGATTTTTCTACAGACTCCTTGTAATTTCAGTGGTCTGACTCTACTGAATAATTAGATGTCAATGGACTTCCCCTGGATTGAATACAATCAATTGATTTTTTAACTCTTGAAAAGAAATTTCACATAGTTGAAGAACCACCATACGCTCATCATCTGCTCTAGAAACAAACAATGGCATAAAAAATTGATGTAACAACATTTAAGGTACATTGTCCACAAAAAGGTATATGAAACCTTTATATATACATTGAAAAGTGGAGGTGAAGGCTCTAGAGAGAGAGAGGACTTCCTAGGGCTCCTAACACGTGATAAGGGGTAGTAGGACACCTAGGAAGTCCCCATGACCGCTTTCGACAAATTAGAACCCTTAAATGTGTCCTCAGGGGTCCTACGACCCCTGAGGACACATTTGAGCATTCAAATGTGTTGGAAGGGGTCATTGGGACTTCCTAGGTGTCCTAGTACCCCTTATCATGCGTTAGGAACCCTAGGTAGTCCTCATGACACATTTTGACACATTTGAATGCACAAGTGTGTCCTAAGGGGTCGTAGGACCCCTTAAGACACACTTAAGGGTTCTAATTTGTCGAAAGGGGTCATGAGGACTTCCTATGGGTCCTAACACATGATAAGGCATACTAGGACCCCTAAGAAGTTGTCATGACCCCTAGGAAGTCATAGGACATACTTGAGCATCCAAATTTCTTGAAAGGGGTCATGAGGACTTCCTAGGGGTCCTAGTATGCCTTTTCACATGTTTAGACCTCTAGGAAGTCCTCATGAACCCATAAAACACATTAGAACCCTCAAGTGTGTCCTAAGGGGTCAAGAGGAATTCCTAGGGGTCCAAGTACACCTTATCATGTGTTAGGACACCTAGGAAGTCCTCATGACCCCATTCGACACATTAGAACCCTCAAGTGTGTCCTAAGGGGTCCTATGACCCCATAAGACACACTTGAGCATTCACATGTGTAGAAATGTGTCATGAGGACTTTCTAGGGGTCCTAATATGCCTTATCACATGTTAGGACCCTTAGGAAGTCCTCATGACCCCATTCGACACATTAGAACCCTCAAGTGTGTCCTAAGGGGTCCTACGACTCTTTAGGACACACTTAAGCATTCAAATGTGTGGAAAGGGGTCATGAGGAATTCCTAGGGGTCCTAGTATGCCTGATAAGGCATACTATGACCCTTATGAAGTCCTCATGATCCCTTTCAACACTTTAGAACCGTCAAGTGTGTTCTAAGGGGTCCTACCACACCTGAGGACACACTTGAGCATTTAGATATGTCAAAAGGGCTCATGAGGACTTCCTAGGGGCCCTTTTATGGCCTATCATGCATTAGGACCCCTAGGAAGTCCTCATGACCCCTTTCAACACTTTAGAACCCTCAACTATGTCCTAAGGGGTCCTGCAACCCCTTAGGACACACTTGAGCATTCCAATGCATTGAAAGGGGTCATGAGGACTTCCTAGGGGTCCTAAAATGCCTTATCATGCATTAGAACCCCTAGGAAGTCCCCATGACCCCTTTCGACACATTTGAACACTCAAGTGTGTCCTAAGGGGTCATAAGACTCTTTAGAACACACTTGAGCATTCAAATGTGTTGAAAGGGTTCCTGAGGACTTCCTAGGGGTCCTAGTATGCCTTATCACATGTTAGGACCCCTAGGAAGTCCCCATGACCCCTTTCAAGACATTTGAATCCTCAAGTGTATCGTAAGGGGTCCTAAAAATCTTTAGAACACACTTGAGAATTGAAATGTGTTGAAAGGGGTCACGAGGACTTCCTAGGGGTCCGATTACATGTTATCACATGTTACAACCCCTAGGAAGTCCTCATGACCCTTTTGACACTTTAGAACCCTCAAGTGTGTCCTAAGGGGTCCTATGATACCTTAAGAAACACTTGAGCATTCAAATGTGTCAAAAGGGGTCATGAGGACTTGCTAGGGGTCCTAGTATGCCTTATCATGCGTTAGGACCCCTAAGAGGTCCTCATAGTGACATTCAACACATTAGAACCCTCAAGTGTTTCCCAAGGGGTCCTATGACTCTTTAGGACACACTTGAGAATTCAAATGGGTCGAAGGGGGTCATGAGGACTTCCTAGGGGTCCTAGTATGCCTTATCAACCATTAGGACCCCTAGGAAGTCCTCATGACCCCTTTCAACACTTTAGAACCCTCAACTGTGTCCTAAGGTGTCCTACGACACCATAGGACACACTTTAGCATTCAAATGTGTCGAAAGTTGTCATGAGGACTTCCTAGGGGTCCCAAAATGCCTTATCATGCATTACAACCCCTAGGAAGTCCCCATGACCCCTTTCGACACATTTGAACACTCAAGTGTGTCCTAAGGGGTCATAAGACTCTTTAGAACACACTTGAGCATTCAAATGTGTCAAAAGGGTTCCTGAGGACTTCCTAGGGGTCATAGTACACCTTATCACATGTTAGGACCCCTAGGAAGTCCCCATGACCCCTTTCGAGACATTTGAATCCTCAAGTGTGTCCTAAGGGGTCCTACAAATCTTTAGAACACACTTAAGCATTCAAATGTGTTGAAAGGGGTCACGAGGACTTCCTAGGGGTCCTAGTACACATTATCACATGTTACGACCCCTAGGAAGTCCTCATGACCCCTTTCGACACTTTAGAACCCTCAAGTGTGTCCTAAAGGGTCCTACAACACCTTAAGAAACACTTGAGCATTCAAATGTGTTTAAAGGGGTCATGAGGACTTGCTAGGGGTCCTAGTATGCCTTATCACGTGTTAGGACCCCTAGGAAGTCCTCATGACCACATTCAACACATTAGAACCCTCAAGTGTGTCGTAAGGGGTCCTATGACTCTTTAGGACACACTTGAGAATTAAAATGTGTCAAAGGGGGTCGTGAGGACTTCCTAGGGGTCCTAGTATGCCTTATCAGGCATTAGGACCCCTAGGAAGTCCTCATGACCCCTTTCGACACTTTAGAACCCTCAACTGTGTCCTAAGGGGTCCTACGACACCATAGGACACACTTCAGCATTCAAATTTGTTGAAAGGGGTCATGAGGACTTCCTAGGGGTCCTAGTATGCCTTATAACACATTAGGTCCCCTAGGAAGTCCTCATGACCCCTTTTGACCCTTTAGAACCCTCAACTATGTCCTAAGGGGTCCTACAACCCCTTAGTGCACACTTGAGAATTTCAATGTGTTGTAAAGGGTCATAAGGACTTCCTAGGGGTCCTAGTACACCTTATCATGCATTAGAATGCCTAGGAAGTTCTCATGACCTCTTTTGACACATTTGAACACTCAAGTGTGTCCTAAGGGGTCCTACGAGTCTTTAGAACACACTTGTACATTCAAATGTGTCTAAAGGGATCCTGAGGACTTCCTAGGGTTCCTACGACTGTTTAGAACACACTTGTGCATTCAAATGTGTCTAAAGGGCTCCTGAGGACTTCCTAGGGTTCCTACTATGCATTATCACATGTTAGGACCCCTAGGAAGTCCTCATGTCCCCATTCGACACATTAGAACCCTCAAGTGTGTTGTAAAGTGTTTTACAACCCCTTAGGACACACTTGAGCATTCTAATGTGTCAAAAGGGGTCATGAGGACTTCCTAGGGGTCCTAGTATGCCTTATCTTGCGTTAGGACCCCTAGGAAGTCCCCATGACCCCTTTCGACACATTTGAATGCTCAACTGTGTCTTAAGGGGTCCTACAACTCTTTAGAACATAGTTGGGTATTCAAATGTGTTGAAAGGGGTCATGAGGTCTTCCTAGGGGTCCTAGCATGCCTTATCATGCATTAGGACTCCTATAAAGTCATCATGACCCCATTCGACACATTAGAACCCTGAAGTGTGTCCTAAGGGGTCCTCTGACCCCTTAAGACACACTTGAGCATTCAAATGTGTCAAAATGGGTCATGAGGACTTCCTAGGGGTCGTAGTACACCTTATCATGCGTTAGGACCCCTAGGAAGTCCTCATGACCTCATTGGACACATTATAACCCTCAAGTGTTTCCTAAGGAGTCCTACGACTCTTTAGGAAACCAATGAGCATTCAAATGTGTTGAAAGGGGTCATGAGGACTTCTTAGGTGTCCTAGTATTCCTTTTCATGCATTAGGACCCCTAGGAAGTCCTCATGACCCCTTTTGACACTTTAGAACCCTCAAGTGTGTCCTAAGGGGTCGTACGATCCCTTAGGATACACTTGAGCATTCAAATGTGTTGAAAGGGGTCATGAGGACTTCCGTGAGAGGTATCAGAGATTGGTGAGATGCTATAAGATTTTTTTCTAGAGGCCTACAATAACCTCTCTCCATTCTGGGAGATTCAAATTTGTTTTAATTTGGCACGCCAGTCTCGCTCGATGCCAAAACTTGCAGTGAAGGTTAGTTGAAAGATGCACCAATGGATTACTTTCAAACCATTCATCCCAGCACCGAATGGACTAGGCCATTGGCTCCAGTTGGGTGGGTAAATGCTAGGCACAACCCTATTTTGACCACTGTGTTAGCAGAACATTCCAGACGACATCAGACCAAAGAGTCCCCAAGGTGCACTTAGCACGATTGGGAAAAAAAAATTTGAGCCTCATAACTTCTCAGAGATCTGTAAGATGCTACAAGACGGTGTTTCTAAGGCCTACAATAACCTCTCTCCATTCTGGGAGATTCAAATTTGTTTGAATTTGGCACGCCAGTCTTGCTCAATGACAAAACTTGCAGTGAGGGTCAGTTGAAAGTTGCACTAAGCATGATTGGTCAACAAACTATCAAGCCTCATAACTCAGACCCTATGAGAGGTATCGGCGACCCATGAGATGCTACAAGGTCATGTTTCTTAGGTGTTCCTAGTGTATTTGCAAGGGTATAGACAAAGTACTGATATTTTGTCAAAAAGACCAATATGTTTTGATATGGCCAAAAGGGTGTTTGATTATTGCCAAAAGGGTGTTTGGTTATGTAATTAGGCTAGTTTTAAGTCTTTTAGCCATTGGGAGTAAAAGGTGAGTCTACAAACCTTGAAACTACTTTAATAGATATCCTTATATACCTCAAATGATGAATTACAAATGTGAAAACACATAGCACATAGAGCGTACACATAAATTTTCTTAAGTCATGGAGCATACATGAAGCACATAATTATAAAGCATGCAACATGAATTCTCTTAAGTCATGCACGTAGCCCATACATGTGAATTTAGGTTATGAATATTGTACTTGAATATACATGAATATACTTAAGGCATAAATTGTACACAAGAGTACATACACACAAGAATATTTACATACTAACAATGAATAAATGAACACACAATTAACAAATTGGATCGAATATCAAGTTTCATATATATATATCAAACTAAACAATAATTATGTCCTCATGATTATATGTCAACATATCTAGATATAATGTGGCATACGCCATCTCAAAATATGTCATATGACATCTCAAAATAAGAAGTTCAACTATAAATATTTCTAGGACATCCTATTCTACTAGTGGATCATCGTAATGGGGCCTCTTTGAAGTACTCTTCATCTCTAATGGATCCTACATTCAAACACAAATGTGAAACCCCAAGTTAGATTAAAATTCAGAATCATAGTCAACAATAATAAATAAAATTTAAACTAAAATTGAACTCTCATATACCTCACCTCTCTATCTCCTCCCATAGGAAGGAGACCTAATATATGTCCTAGGTAGTGCGGGAATAGTGCCACCAATGATGAATCCCACCTGTATATATTTACGAACATGAGATTGATCTACGAGTTATACTATTTAATGTTAAAAACTTGGTAGCAAATATATATTTACAAAATAACTGAATTAACATTAAAACTTACCTTTGTTTAACTTTCTTCAGGGATTGTTGGCTAAGTCATCAGCGATACAAACCCTTGTCATTTTGGCTCCCTCAAACTAGGAGTGACCTACAAAAGTCAAACAGATACTTCATATGATCATAACTTGACCATATTATATATACTTGATAGAAAAATACACACAAATAACTTTAGAAAAGTACATACCATGGGGTTATCACTCTAAATGGATATGCTTGTGACTCTATCATGCCAATAGGGTCTCACGACATCATCATGTGCCACTCTCTGTCAAATAAACCATGTAAATTAAAAATGAGTATGCACAAGTGACAAGTATACATGTATGCATAAACAAACTAAATTACTTAATTACCTTTCCTTTATCAACAACTGAGACCTACACCCCCTCACATTGCCCCCCAGTGGCAATTGGTGACACTTGCATCAGTATGTAAAAGATGATCATAAAAATTAGAAAACAATGTACATATACTATTATCATAATTTAAAAGGAACCAATGAGTACATTAAAACATATGTACCATGGAAGAGTCAAGACCAAATGATCTAGCCGAAAGCATGGACACCTCCACCTATACCATCCCCTCCTCTATCATCAACTGAACATAAATGTAACACATAAAAAGACATAAGTGGGAAATTATTATAAGGAAATTCTACTAAAACTACAAACAATAAAATTTAAAAACAATGTAAAAAGTGAATGGTTTACCCTTACCATAACAATGGGAGTCCATGGCACTATGGGCTCCTGATGCACATCTCCATGAGTTGCTTCAGTTCCTGTAGTGTGCTGTGTAGAATCATCCCCATTGAAGCTGAAACTATATGTATCACTATCAGTCAAGGGACCAAGGCAAATATTCTTTCATATAACACAAGTGTGGGCCACATAAACATGTGAGCTTGTGGAAGCGCCAGAAGCATCAGGATGAGGAGGAAATAATATTGTGCTCTATGTAACCAGTAGATCACTCAATGTGTGAATGGCTCTAATAGTTTGTGAGCCGGTGTCAAAAATAATGTCTGAATGCTGCAATGTGGGAGGTGGTGAAATCTCAGGAAGGGGGACATATGTGCGGGATTTCACCCATTGTGTCGATGGCCTATCTTGCGGAGCACCTAAGCCTACACCCTAGTTCTATCTCATACTCCAATAATCCACCTTGTGACCGAGCACAAATTCAACATACATTTTTCTAAGAAAATAAATTGGGACATCCAAATTGTTGTGAGGTGGTCTATCAAAAACCATCCACCAACGGTCCCAAAAGTTGTCACGTATTGTACTATTTGTGCACCATTTAATTGACAACTTGGTTTTTTTAGGGTCTACTTTTAGACTGGTTTTAGGATCCACAAAAAGATTAGCTATGTCATGTTTTGTTATATTTAGGTTCATTACTTGATCATAATCAAGCCCATCGTCAAACTGGGTGTGCATGGAATCACGCCAAAGAAGTACAACATTATGTTGCTGTGTCAGTTTCTCCATGTTTTCAATTATTGTGTTCAATGTCATAAAAATGTTGAACGTGGATATTTGAAAGCTTAGCTGCGTTCACGTTTTTGCAATAAAAAAATGTTGAATGCGGCTGGGTACAGTGATTTATATGCATTGGAAAATATCAGATATCTGATATTATCAGATATTCGATAATATCAGATATCCGATAATGCCTTCAGGTTTGGCTTTTGGTTTGGCCAGGTGTACTGACACCCAGGCTTACCGAAAAGTCAACAAATCTATTTGTGCACTTTTGGATGAGTGAAAATAAGTTTTTTTCACATCCCCACTTTTTGGCATACCATGATCCTGCACTTACCCATGTACTGAATGTATTCCATAAGACTCCTAATAGAGTCCATCCTTTCACAAGGAATATTCATATCAGCGCATCTTTTGTGGGCATCATTCCCACTGAGGTTTACTCTTTGATCAAGAGGTTCCCTAGTCAACATATCTTGTGTCATTGTGTTATTGTGTATAAATATCTTTCTATGGTTGGTAATTATATTGCTTACATGGTGAAAATCTATTAAAGTTAATAAAAGTTATAATTATTAGATAACTGATTCACCCTCCCCCCCCCTCTCAGTTATCTTGGTGGACTTTACTTTCTAACATGCATTCTCTTTGGAAGGTTATTCATTCTTTTATATTTTATCACACATGTTTGAGAAAAGTTTGAGCTCTAGTTATACAATATTTAATTAGGGGCTAAGGAGTTTGACCTCCATATTCAAAGAAAGAGAAATTGAACTTCTTTTGTGTTCTCTTCTTTTGAGTTGAAAAAGGAAATTTGGAAAATTATCGTTCCACTTATTTATTGTTCTTAATGTAGAATTCATTTATTTTGCAAAGAGAGGAAAAGACCTAGGAGTGGACATGTAAGAGTTGGTATCAAGGGAAGATGGCATGGAGGAGGAATTTACATCTGATCCATTAGTATATAAAGATAATCCTCTCGTACTATTTTATTTTTGTCTGAAGTATTCATGGTGTTCATTTGAGTAGATTCTTGTTAAATAGAATTTATAAAAATGGTTGAGTACCAATTCCTTCCTTTTTTTGTTCTCAATTGTTAGGTTTCCATACTCAAATTGTATCTAGAAGTCCTTTACTATTGAAATAATTATCTTGAAAAATGTAAGAATATGTTTATATTTTTTTTGTAACATACTATTTTTCTATTCCGAAAAACAAGAGGAGATAATGATTCAAAACATTGTAAAAGATAAAATGAAGTTTCTTTAAGTTCATTAATTTTATAATGGTTGATATATTTACTTGAGAGTTATTATTAAATAAATCTAGTTTAAAGCATTATATATTGTAGAATAAAATTAACTTCTCATTGCATAAAAATAGAGTGGGAATATTATTATTTTTATTTAAATTTTTGTTAATGTGGAAATTTCTCTTATACTTGTATGACAATTTTGTCTAGAAGAGAGCTATAAACATATTATTTTTCTCAAATAGTCATTTATAGACCATGTGCTAATGAAAAAAATTTAGATTTATCTTAAAATTTTGATTTTATTCAATATTTCTTTATTACAAATATGAAGCCTTATATTCTTACATGTGTCCTACATACATATTGAAATAAATTCAAAATACATAAGATATCTGATTTCTTACTTAGATTGAATAACATAAAGAACAACATTGAATACCTTCTTCTTAGAGTAAATTAATATAATTTACTCTTTTTCCTAAGTTCCACTGCTGCATATTAGTTGTCATATTGGTTCCACTAATTCATTGGACATGGATAAAATCAATGAAAAATAATAAAATATATTGACTTAACTTTGACTACTATAATCAATATCATTTTCATAGTTAGCTATAAAGAACTAACCCTACCTAATTCTTCTAAAACTTTTGTGAAAAATAAAATAAAATTATATAATTCTGTAATACATGCTAAAAATATCTTAGAAATGGAATATATCTTGATTCTAAAATTAAAACCTATAATAATTTCTCAAAATTTGTAGTCATTATGGAAAAGTTAAAATTATAAGTCCAAAATAGCTTTGACGTCCGTTATTCCAATACTTACTAGAAATAAAAGTAAAATAATTAAAATAATAGACAACTTTGAGAAGTGATCTTCCATAACTAGAAAATAATAATTGAAATTCAATACTAATAAATGTAATGATTAGGGAGAGTCTTTTTGCTCACTAGTATAGGAATAACTATGCAGGGACACCTATACGAATAACTATGCAGGACACCTTTTTCTTAATTAAGATGGTTCTTGAGAAAACTAAAGCTGATAAATAAAACTAGCAAGGCTAAATATGGCATGAATGCTTATCATTTTTCACAATATTGTGATGAAAGAAAAATGAGAGAATCTCAATGGTGCCGTATTCAAGTATTTATATTGATATCCAATTTTGTATAGTTTCATCCTTCTCACATGATTTTGTTATAATTGAAATTTCGATTTGTGATGCATGAAGAGTATGTTTCCCTAAATTCTATTTTGAATAAACACATTGATTGTGAAGACGAAATACTGGATTTGTTGAAATAATGATAAACAAAAATTGACTTCTTTATCAGCAATCCAACTCCAAAATTTATTTTAATGTCTAGTAGAGATGCAATGTAACAAAGATGTTTGAAATTTGTTTTAGGCGTAATAGTTAATAGATCTAAACAATTTTTGAGTAAGACAATGTGCTATCTTAAGACATAATTCCAGTCCTCTCATTATTGCACCTTGATCAGAATATTACGAACAAAACCGGAATTACAGGGAAAAAAACCAATAAAAAAGTTGAAAACTAAGACAAAATGGAATTACAAGGGAAAACAGCAAAAAAGTTGAAAACTAAGTATTTCCTTATTCAAAATTGGAAAACGAAGGTTTTAGCTCAAGGGATTTCCTTTGGTCTTATTCCTGGTTTGCAGTACTGATTTTTCGTACGCTAACCCAAAACCAAAAAAAACAAAATTTCAAAATATAATATCATCAGTTTTATCTTCCAATCATCAATCTCACTTGTTTTTTCTTTCATTTCGCTCCAAAATATGTGCAATCTTTCTCAAGTAAGTTCCCATTCCATACATGAATTGTCATGATATTGTAATTGGTTGTTCATTAGAGATTAAAAATTTCTCATTCTTACTGACTGCATGGCTCCCACATCATAAAAGATAAGGATGGGATCGTGCTCCAACAGATTTTAGCAATGGATTCTTTCGGTTATAGAGACTATCTGAACTTCCAAAAAAAAATGAATCACACTAATGCGCTTCAAAATCCACCATTCGTTGATCAGACTCAAACGTGGTACAAATATAAGAACAGAAAACGACTTCGACGGAGGAACATTGGGGACAGGTAGCGTCAATAAAGTTCAAATCACTGTTTTTTCTGGGCTAAGAAGTTTAAATATGTATCTATGACTTGGACGTCTCAATAATTCTGGTAACAATACTCTGGACCACTCGAGTTGCTTTCATAGAACATTGTCTTCTTCCCTAAAAGATGAATACAATTTCTAGGTCTTGGAAGAAGACAAACCAAGCGGCGGGCTTTTAAATGCTTTACACTTATATAATTTCTAGACTCTATAATATAACCCCAATTGGATTGAGTGAATTTTTCTCTTTGTAATATCTAGAATCAAATTGAATAATATATATGAGAAGAATGTATTAAAGGATAACCCTTAACAAGGGAAGACATTAAGTTTCTAGTTTTGTTCAAAGTGCCTTTGCCTAGTTTCAGGTACCCATTCAATTGTGTTTTGCTATTGTAGGGTGATGTTGAGTCGGTTGGTGCTCTAGTTCTCTCGGTTTTATATAATAAGAGTAATAAAATACATTATATGTACTTTGTGAAGTAAAAGCAATATTATATTAACAAAAGATACATTGCAGTGAGTAATTATTTATGTAGTATTATAATTTATTTATGTAGTAATTATAAGTCTTATATTTAAGCAAATGTGACATTATGGTGAGTACTTGTCAATAAGTAATGACAATTAGTCAAAATACATGAGTTACAATAATAAATTAGAATATAACTTTAAAACAAATATAAATTCCTTATAGAAGACACACTCGAAATCATTTATCGAAGTTAGAGTCATCAATTAGAAATCCATTTTTATTTCAAAACCACCACCAAATTATAAGTCAATTATGAAAGATCAAGAGTCACAACTTAGACTTCTACATTAGATGCCTCTACATGAACTTGAAATTGTATCTCTATAATGAAAACACAATTTATTTTCTAACTAAGCTTGACCCCTTGAATAACTAATAAATATTATAAAGATTTGGTACCATATTTAAAGTACTGAAATAATTTTAAGCATATAAATCAATTGTTGGTTTCATAATCCTTGATGTATATAATTATCAATGTTTTCATAATTAAAGTGAGGAAGGATCCTATTGTGACATTTTCACACATCGCCCCATTGTGAATGGGGACCCCCTATTTTTGTTGTAGGACTTGTCTTTTTGGCTCTTGTTCTTTCTAGTTTTTAACTCAATCCCCTAAGGTTCTTTGTGTTTCAAATGAGAATCGGTAAAATTGCTAAAAATCTTTATAAAAAATTGTCCATCATTAGTTCCTAGAGAAGAAATTGTGTGTTTGTTAGTGAGTTAGGTCAAGTGTGGATGAGAATTGATCTCTCAAAATGAATTTATGTGAAATTTTGAACATTTTGACACACTTGCTATTTTTTAAAACAAATATTTGTACAATCTCTATAATTCCCCACTAGGGAATGCGAGAGGTTAACACATCTAACAACTAAATGGTACATTTTTTTGTTTAAGGATAATTTCTACAATCATCTAACTTGTTGACATGACATGCATTGTCACATGTGGTATTAATGCATAGTTTAGTTTCCATCATTACAATACATAAGTTCCTACATGAATGCAGAGTTCATTACCAAATCTACATCCTCACTAGGTACCCTAATGTCACTACTTTAAGCAACACAATCTAATCTAGTCATTTACTAATGATAGTAATGATATGCATCAACATTATATTACATTATGGATTTTATTAAGTCTACATTCATTTTATTACACCAAATTTAGTGTCCCTAGTTCATTCTTATGCTCATTAACTATAAATAATATATCACTATCAAATCAAAACTACCATGATATCATTTCCATATTACCCATCTACTAACTTAACAATTTTTTTAACCAGTCCTTAAGGATTACTACTATGTGATCAAACACTAAGTGTTCATTTATAAAAATTACATTTTAATCATTAAGATAGTTAAAGTTTATCTAATTCCTTCCTTTTCTAATCATTCAATTTGGGAAATTAATCAACATTATAAATTATTTCTCCTGGGCCATTTTCTTACATTTTCTTTACTTAAATTTCCTATAAATAAAAAAGGCATTCATAAATAACTTAACATTTGCCAATAACATAAATAGTACATTTGTTCTTTCACTATTCCCAATATAAAATCTAAATTACAACATATCCATTCCCCCTTTTTTCTTTCACCTAGTTATACACCTTCCATTGCTTCCAAAGAAAATTACATCAATGTGTCATAATTACATCAAAGTCCTTATATGTGTATATAACTAAATGTAAGAATATACAAGAGTACATCAAATCATGATGATAAGTACAAGATGGACTCCTCAAATATTGAAAATTTGAATGGAAAAAGTACTTGAGCTCACAAGCCACCAAGCATTATCCTTGTCTGCAAGAATGCAAACCACTAGCTTTGCTATTACCAATATCAGACAAACAATCTGATCTACAAGATCTCATAGGATCCAATCACTATTTTTTATGACTCCCTCCTCCTTCCTCAATAAACTACCAAAACCTTCCTTAAATACATTTCTTCAACCACAAGTCAGCTGGAAGAAAGAAATAATTCTAAGCCCAAGTTGGCTCTAAAACCAACAAATATTAAATACAATACAAGTTGGCTCTCAAAATCCTTACAAATAATTAATTCTCTATGTCGGCCTCTAGATCTACCTAGGAGAATATAACACACGCTACCCAAATTAAATACATCAAGTCAGTAAGCTGAATTGCCGAGCGGCAGTAAAAAAAACTGAGAAATCTAGGCATTACTGAGAAAGAACGTCGACTGAGCACCACAAACATCATCGACACAGGTTCTACCGAGCACCAGAAGTTTTATCGAGTTCCTTCAAAGACTGAGTTCTTCAATGACTGAGCCCCTCGCTCAAAGTTGCAACCGAGTAACACAGGAACACTCCAACATAACACACTAACATAAAAGATTTCTAACTACCCTAGGATGCTCTTGCATCAAAAGCATAAATAAATGGGTATAAAAAATAAGGTGGTAAACCCTTCTAAAAAAAAGGCTTGAAAACACACCTGAACATTCAACAACCAAAACTACTAGAGGAAAAAGAAAAACCAAGGTCTATAGATTCTACACTACAAATAGGCTAAGTTTCATCGCGTATCCCTCACCCATTGGTTTATCCTGAAAGTTACTCAAGACCCTAGCCCCCTTGTAGGTATATGTGGAACCAACCACCTTTCATGAGGATAATATTTTAGAATTTTTCCAATACAAAGGAACCTTATCCAATTCTCATCCCTAGCCTATACTAGAACTATTGGTATAGGTGAGAAATTAATTAAATTTTAGTAATTGAAATCCCCCCTTTCCTAGTTAATTTATTATGGTTAATACTTGATTAGATAAATTGCTACTGTGTTGTCCTAGAAGTCACTTAGGACCCCAACCCGCATTGAGATCCACTCATCTACTACACTTAGATTCTTTACCCATACAATAAAAGAACAATAAGTATACGCACATGAATCATAGATCGTAATAATAACATAAAATGAATCCCATAGCCCTTGAATACAAATATTAAATACAAGTTTATGAATACATTCATTGCCCCTTATCCATTGGACAAACCTAAACCCTAATAAGGTACTCAAAATGAAACAAAATCACATCAAGGAATTTAGAATGCATGAAATTAATAGAATAAAATTAATTTATTGCCAGAGAGAATATTAATGATCACAAGGGAAGCACTGATCAGCGCACTCTGCGAAGGAGAATTTACTGAGGTCAAAGATCTAGATTTTGCACACAATATTTTGGTAAGATTAGAAACATTGTACGAAGGAGACAAGTTTACCAAACAAGCAAAGTTACAGAACTAGAAAACCAGAATGGAAAATATGCCAATGGAGGATGATGAAAGCATTAGGGCTTATGTACAAAGGGTTAAAGAGGTTGTGGTTGGAATCTAAAATTCAAGAGGTACTTATGAAGAAGAAGAAGTCATTGCAAAGATTCTTAGATCATTGACACCTACTTACAAGACTAAAGCTCTTACTATAGAAGATATTATACCTCTAACTCCAAACTATAGCAGAGAAATGTTGATTGCAAAATTAACTACCTTTAAACCTGCAATAATGGGAGATGTTGTACCTAAAGTTGAATCTGCATTTAAAGCATCTAAACACAAGAAGATAATGTCTGCACTTCTGAGCACCAGTAGTGAGAACCTAAGAGAAGAGTTTCGTTAATATGCTAAGGAATGGGAACAGATTCAAGAAGAAGAAAAAAAGCTAGATGAACTTGTTGCACTGATTGCTAGAAGAGAAAAGAGAGGTAAGGGTAAATTTGAAGGAAAGTGTCATGCCCAAAAAGTGAGCAAAATACAACTATAATTTTTTTTCTAAAACTACTAACCAACTACTAACAAACATAATTGCACAACTAAGAAGAGAAGCACTAACTTGCACTTGACACTCTATGTTTATGCAAAATAGTGCAAATAGAAATAAATGACTGAAAAGCATGAAGTGTCTAAAAACACCCAAGGGTCAAATCATGGAACATTGACCAAGTTTGACCAAAAGTCAAACTTCATCAAACAACTCTTAACTATACTAAAGGGTTTCCTAGACTACTAACTTCGATTGACATGCAATTCGAGATAGTTGATTAAAACTCAACTAGAGTTGACCAAAAGTCAACCATGCACCGAAATCTGTGCAACCAAGCTAAACGAAAAAGAAATCCATCAAGGAATACTTGGGCATGCAAACTGAGGTGTTTAACCAAGGTTTGTCTGAGGGTTGACCAAAAAGTCAACCTTGTCCAAATATAACCGGCAAGGTTCTAATAAGACCAAAATAATCTAGGGTAAGAATTATGCATGCAAACTGAGATGATGTCCATGGTTTGACTAAGTTGACCAGAAAGTCAACTGTGCATAAACTTGGCATTCTACAAGCATCTAAAGTTTACAACATACCTAATAGAGGTTGTGCACACAAATCGAGATGCTTATCCCAGGTTTGACTAGAGTTGACCAAAAGTCAACCATGCATGATATTTGGTCATCAAGTCTAATAAGGTCAATCAGACCTAGATGAGACCATATGCCGATGATAAGGGGAAATCAATAACATCAAAATAGGATAGACAATAAATTATTAAATAAATCTTTAGTAAAATAAATCAACTCTAGTTTAAATAAGTTAATCTAAATAAGATTCAATTTAATTTATTTAGAAATTAACCATGTCTATAATAGATTTACACTATAATATTCAAAACAAAATATTTAAATTAACATTTACCTTTACCACAACAACTAATTTAATATACCAATTATAAAATATTTTAATCAACTTACTCAATAAAAGAACCAATTTAATGTTGGAATTAGGAGAGATGGGTACTGAGAGGGGAGGGGTGAATCAGTGCCTTCAAAATTTTACTTGTAAAACCTTTTAGATCTATAACTGTATACTGTCACAACCGATCAAAATAACTTGAATCTAATTGCATAAATCAATCATTTAGTTTACATGAAAAAGTAAAAAACATGAAATCAATATGACAATCACATAACACAAGTATTTTGGTAATGCAAAAACCCTTGTAAGAAGGTAAAAACTGTGGTGGGGATGACACCCACAAATTCTTCACTACTGTAGATAGAAAAGGTTTGCCTGTTAAGGCTACAAGTTTTGATCACTTCTGGTGATCTTACCCTGTTAGGAGTAACATATTAGATCAGCTAGATCTACCTAGTTATAGGATTTTGACAACACTAATGAAGTGTGTACTCAGTTAAGAGATTTACATAAGACTGTTAAGTCTACTCTGTTAAGAGATTTTACCAAAAAACTCTATTACAATTGTCAGAAAGTAATAGGCAGTTATCTGCTAGTTGACAACTCAATTGTCTGAAACATATCAATAAATGCTCATAAAAATATCACCTTGACTGTGATGATTCACTGCTTTGTCATGCTCGGTAGCCTTCTCTGATTCTTCTCAATCTGATATCCTCTGTACTATGTCCTACGCTGCAAACTGATTGACTTGAAGTTAGGTAATGCCTTCAAGTGCTCCGTGATTCATATATATCAGTTCACCAACCTTATAAAATGGTGCGAACATGCAAAATATATAGTGTTCTATTTTTTGCCGCTTTAGCAAAAATTAGGTTACAAAAATAATCATAACCCTAAGATCTACGGTGCAAAATTAGCCTAGATCAACTATTATTTAATAAGATAAACATTACATTTAATGAGTATCTTTTACAATAAATGCTCCTTGATCTTGGTAAACCATTTTACGATCTGTTGTAACCGTTTTGATAGAAGAATGTGTCATTTTAGATTACTATGCCATTTTTTGTGATCATCGGTAAACACTGTATAAACTACTTGGTGTATACTATGGTGCTCAGTGTTTACTATCCATCGGTGTTGGTGTCGCTGGTGCTCAGTAAACTATGTGATGCTTGGTGTAAAGACTTTACTGACTACTCTATGTTACTTCTGGTTACTGACCAACTTGTTTAATATCCTTGATACTAATGACATCTTTAATGCTCAATAGAGATTAACAATCTCCCCCTTTGGCATTAGTATCAAAACTTCGAATGTATATAGACAAAATGTTTCTATATATTCCTTATGTCTCCACCATATACATATCCACAACAAAAAAATTTATAAGTACAAAGTACTCCCCCTCGGTGCATGCTCCCAGTAATATATAATATACATATCAAAGTATACTTATTTGTCATATACATGTTTTCCCCCTTTTTGATAATAATGCCAAACACACAAAAAAATAATGTATACTTACATCTTATCAAAAATGTTTTGATGGGTTTTCTTTACAGACTCCAAGAGGTTGGCCCACTCCTCTGTCAAGTAGGTAAGAGCAATATGCTCAAGACTGACTTGTGCATGCATGTCAAAGATATTATCTAACACCAAAATCTTTGGTGTTGCTACAAGTTGTTCAGATTTGACAATATGAGTTTCAAAAATTTTCAGGTAAGGAGTGAGTTCTATTTGTAACTCTGTGACCTGATCAATGATTTTCTCTTCTTGTTTCCTTAGATCTGCTATCAACCATCGGAGTTCCTAAATTTGGTGAATATGCTTTAAGAAAGCATTCAGCTCAGTTATAGCTGCTTGTGTACTCAACTTTATTTCTGCTTCTAAACCTTTTATCTTTTCACTAACTTCTACAGTGAAGGTGTCTGAAGTACAAAGCTTGATAAAAAATTGATAGATTATCTAGGCGATAGATTTTACCTCGGTAATGACCTCAGATAATTTTACCTTTTTTAATGCCACTTCTGTGCTAATCCTTTCTACCAATTTGTCCTACATCTTTGATTTTGTCCTTTCTTGTATTCTTTTGTTTGCATTTGTATCAGGGGAATTGATTTTATCAGCGAGTGTAGCAAGTTTATCTATGATGGGAGTATTCTCATCAATATTTGTCTCTGGTACTATTTGTTGTAGAATATCCCTCACAACATGTAACACTTCTTTTCATTCGTGTTCTTGCCTTAAATTTTCTTGTGCCACTTTCCTTGAACATAGCTCCCCATATCTAGATAGTTCCTTAGGCCTTAGGGTTCTCAAGTCACATTCTAGTATAATTATGACTTCATCAATGGTGACCAGCCCTTTTGCTTTCTTCTTCTTCTTCTTCTTCTTTTGTGCAAGAGGTGACTTCTTCTCACTAATAACAATAGCTTTTTCTCCATTTTTTGGAGTATCTTTCCCAATTGACACAATATCTTCCTCCTTTTGCTCCTTGGTAGATCGTGTGGGAGTCTCGGTTGTAGTGTCAGGTGGGTTCACCTTGGTCAACTTTGTTTCTTCTGGTTCCTTTGTTTCTATAGACGGTGCCTCTATTTTGGTAGGCTCATTTGTATCTACAGGTTGCTCAGGTGCTTGTATCCCTATTGTATCTTTATTTTGCTCAGGATGAGAGGCATTAGGTTGTACTTGTGAAAGTATTTCAACTACCTCTGGAAGTACAGGAAGTTCACCTGATAGAGATGTGAACACACTATCAGTGTCTACTGCTTCATCTTTGTTTGGTGCAATTGTCACATCTTCATCATCCTTATCATCAGGATCACCATTAGTGATGTCCTCAATGAGTACATCTTCATTGGTTTTCTTCTGCAAGTGGATCTTTACTTGATCCAGTGCATCCTGTGAAATTCTTATTTCTTCCTTTTGTTCGGTGATATCAATTACCTCAATAATTGATATATCAGTGTCCTTTATTTTATTTCCTTTGTTATCATTGATGAAAATACCTTTACCTTTTGAACTGTGTCTCTTCTTAGATAGTTTTAGGAATGCTTCATGTTTAGCTTTCTCTTCTAGTTTCAAAATTGATGTCCCTAGAGAATCACATGTGACATCCATATCACCCACATTCTCATCCATTATCTGCATAGCTCTATTCTTTACTAGAAATCTTGCTTGGTACTTTGTCAAGTATTCACTTATAACATCATAGCTAAAGTGTGAGGTTGCATGAAGTAATGATCGTTCTCTTTTCCTTTTCTCAGTATCTAGTGCAATAGCCCATTTCTCATTTATTTTGTCATCTAGTTCCTTCGGTAATTGACATGCGAATTCCATTGGTGCTCTCTTGAATTTAATCATTATCTGGATGATAGCATGTTCTAGCTTTGTCTTGTCCTCAATTGACATTTTTTCAAATTTTCCTATGATTGGATCTACAAGATTTCCATTTTCAATTGTATCTTCGATTATTTCTTCTATTGTACTTTCCCTATTATGAACTATCTTGAATTGATTAGGATCATTTTTAGTGTTAGCATCCTCTATATCTTCTTTACTTCTTATGTATTTTCTCTTTTTCTTTGGTGTCTCAGCTACTTTCTTTTTCTTTCTCTTATATTTATGTGTCGGTGTAGCTACTCTTCTTTTTTCTACTTTTACTACTTCTTCTTTCTTGGTAGGTTGTGCTGCAGTTGACGAACATGTCTTCATTCCTTCAGGTTCTGTAACTACATTTCCTGTTCAACATTGGTGGGAGGAACTAGTGTGGAATCCTTTTCTTTATCTGACTCAATCTCCTCGCTATCATAGGGCTTGTTAGCCAATTGTAATTGACCTTCGGTTGTTTCTTTAATCAATGACTCCGTAGATGAGTTGGATGCATTTCCAAATCTTGTTGTGAGATCTTTCCTCATTTTCTTCAACCTTCTAGACATTTTTCTGATATCTATGTCTGTAGTGATTCATGACTTAGCTTCCTCATATGTGCCAAACCTAGTGGTAGTGATATCTATCGATAATGCTAGCAATGAATTAATAGTTTTCAAAGAGAAATCATGGTTCATTTCATATCCCATCGGTGCTAACCATTTTGTTCTTGGTTCTATTGCCTTTATCATACAGTGGTTTGTGCTGACTACAAAACATATGTCATTTTCAAATTTACTTACTTATTCCCTTAGAATTCTACTCCTTTGATGCATTTTTGTCTGAAATTCTTTGAAATATGCATCAAATTCCTTATTCAGATTATCTCCTAGACTTTTCATCATTTCACCAATTTGTCCAGTTATCAGTTTATCTGATTGCCAGTTTACCTTACCGATACCAGGTACATATTTTTATAGATAGAAAAATGTATAGAAAAGAAGTGATCTGTACTTAGATGTGTTGGGTTTATTTGATCTTATTGTATTCATATTATCTTGGAGTTGGTATAGTAGCAGTTCGGCAAGATCTACCTAGTGATTTCTCTTCACTATTTTATATGCCATGTCCACGGCACTGTAGGGTACACTACTTCATCTGCTAGATTGAAATATCTTGTACCCAATGACATGTGCTATGAATTTTACCACTGGGTCTTTGATGCTTGAGATTTTTAGTTCCCTACCACCTCATTGAGCTTTAGTGTTCTTTTCAACATCGGGACGAGATGAACTTCGAAAGGATTTTGCTTTGTCAGTTGTAGGGTACCCAGTAACCCTACTATGACAATCTTCTTTGTGACCTCAACAGGTTTGACTAGCCAAAGTTGCCCATCATGAAATCTTCTCAATACAATTCTTATCTAGTCAGTTTTGAAAGATTGCGAGAAGTGTGTAAGACATGATAACCCTGACTCAATCTTCTTATATTCGGATTTTAACTTTCCATCTGGTCCAAAAACTTGTTGATGAGAAGAAATGGTCTAAAAATCACCTACTTCTCTGATTTTGCAGTGAATATAGGCCCTAATGTCATTTTTTAACAAAACCCTATCTGGAATACTTGAAAATGCACCCATATCATCTATTTGTGCTACAACCTTGGGATGTGGTTTGAATTTGGCCTCAATGAAATTAGCTATAACAATTCATTCTACTTCCTCCTTAATGTTTTGTGATTTTCTTGCAGTTGATGTTGATGCCATACATTATTTCTAGGGTTTCGGCAAGCAATAGATAACCAGTGTTTGGTAGGCAAATGAACTTACTCGATATCGTCGAAGAATTATTGTCGGTTCGATCTATAGTAGCTTTGAATCTATTTTGCAAAATCTTTAGCTTGAACTATTCTCTGTAAAATCTCTATTCTTTGAAATTGCAATGTAACAAAGAACTTTGTTTCCATGTATTTATAGAGTTTTCGATATTCCCACTCAAAATTTGGTGCATTAAATGTGTGACCTAACTTTCATTATGAAATAGCTATCAGCTTGATAATATCTATAATTTCCTTTGCTCGGTTGACATAGAATTTATTCATCAGTTTGCACTATTGTCGGTTAACCTTGTATAGTGATTACCGACAGATAACTAACTCTTGTTTCTTCTTTTACCGACTATGTGACATTTGTAAACTCATAACACATAAACCATAGTGCATCTTTATCCGTGCAGATTTGGTATTTGTACATCATATATAAGGAACTGTATCTAAAATGTGATCATTTAAAAATGTCAGTTCCATACATACCTTTGTCATCTTAAGTGGAGGTACCGATGTCACCCAATCCAGTGGATGAGGTTTCACCGAGAGTGTTACTTGACTCAACATTCTCATTAAATGCCTTCTTCCACATTGTGTTCCTTAACTTCATAATTTCTACAATGTTATATCCACTCTCAAATATATGGTTTTCATCTGGTGCTCGGTCTCTTTAGTTCTTTCTTAAATGACCAACCTTGTGATAGTGCATACATGCCATTCCTACATTTAACTTTTTTCTTGATTGTCCAATCCAACTCTTTCTGTAATAGTTTGCTGCAATAGGTCCATACCAACCACATACATCACAATTAGTCCATGTATTATAATCCCAAACATATAAGTTACCTTGTCTCTTCGGTTGATATGGCTTTCGTTGTAGTTTCTCTTTAGGTGTCCAGACTTGTTTCATTTTTGCCTTGTAGTCCCTTGCAATCTGTCCATGCTTGTTACAACTATAGCATATTTTCTCCTTAGTAGTATTATTAGCAATGTCATTCTACTTAGCTCTACATTCATAAGCTGGATGTCCAAAATTACCATAGTAAGAACAATATCCATTGAATTTAGGAATGACAGGAGGTTTACCTTGTGCTTTGCTTCTGCACACATTAGATGTATGTCCTGGTTTTCCACAGTGATAACATGTCAACACTTTAGGTTTCTGACTTTGATTGTTGTTGACTTTTTTAGCTTTTTGTGATGATTCTCCTTCACCGGTGTAGCCTATATCGGCTCTACTTCCAAATCTTCTCTAATTAGTAAGTAAATCATCAGTCATTTTAGACCTGTCCTCAGCTATCTTCATCATTTCATTATGTTTATTTTGTATCTTTATTTCATTTCTCAATTTTTCATTATCTTCTCTGAGTATTGTAACATCTTCAAGTCTTCTTGATAATTCTCCATTTACTCAGTTCATTTCTTGATTAACTGTCATCATCTGATTTGATACTTGGAAGTGACGATCAGTGAATCTTTGTATTTCACTTTCTTTTTCTTGGAGTTGTTCAATCATCATTCTTCAGTCTTCAATAGCTAGATTCTGCTCTTGTTTAGCTTGTCTAGCATTGTTCATGATTTCCACCATTCTCACCATCTAAGATTCATGAACAATTTGAGGTGCTTTCACTTACTCAGATAGATGCTGATTCTTTTCAGATAAGTCAGAGATTATGCTTTCAAATCCATCAGAGATGCTTCCAGAGCTTGATCCAATTTGATCAAATATTTCATCAATAGGTTCTTCATGATAACCAATTTCATTCTGTAGAATTATAAGATTCTTTCTTTCAACCAGTAATTTCTTCAGCTCTTCCTTGGCTTGTTTATACTATTCCACAAACATTTGTATTTGTATCTTTTGATTTTCAATAGTCTTGTCAAGTTTGTATCTCTCCATGACTTAGATCTTTACCCTTTAGTGGTTATACTGTTCAACAAGAGAATTGAGCTCTGATACCAATTTTTGGAATTAGGAGAGATATGTACTAAGAGGGGAGGGGTGAATCAGTCCCTTCATAATTTTACTTGTAAAACCTTTCAAATCTATAACTGTATACTGTGACAACCAATCAAAATAACTTGAATCTAATTGCATAAATCAATCATTTAGTTAACATGAGAGAGTAAACAACATGAAATCAATACGACAATCACATAACACAAGTATTTTGGTAACATAGAAACCCTTGTAAGAAGGTGAAAACTACGGTGGGGATAACACCCACAAATTCTTCACTACTGTAGATAGAAAAGGTTTGCCTGTTAAGGCTATAAGTTTTGATTACTTATGGTGATCTTACCTTGTTAGGATTAACATATTAGATCAGCTAGATCTACCTAGTTATAGGATTTTGACAACACTAATGAAGTGTGTACTCGGTTAAGAGATTTACATAAGACTGTTAAGTTTACTCTGTTAAGAGATTTTACCAAAAAACTCTATTACAATTGTCAGAAAGTAATAGGTAGTTATCTGCTAGTTGACAACTCAATTGTTTGAAACAGATCAATAAATGCTCATAAAAATATCACCTTGACTGTGATGATTCACTGCTCTGTTATGCTCGGTAGCCTTCTCTGATTCTACTCAATCCGATATCCTTTGTACTCTGTTCTACTCTATAAACTGATTGACTTGAAGTTAGGCAATGGCTTCAAGTGCTCCATGATTCATATATATCAGTTCACCAACCTTATAAAATGGTGCGAACATAAAAAATATATAGTGTTCTATTTTTGCCGCTTTAGCAAAAATTATGTTACAAAAATAATCATAACCCTAAGATCTACGGTGCAAAATTAACCTAAATCAACTATTACAATAAGATAAACATTACATTTAATGAGTCTCTTTTACAATAGATGCTCCTTGATCTTGGTAAACCATTTTATGATCTATTGTAACCATTTGCATAGAAGAATGTGCCATTTTAGATTACTATGCCATTTTCTGTGATCATCGGTAAACACTGTATAAACTGCTTGGTGTATACTGTGGTGCTTAGTGTTTACTGTCCATCGGTGTCAGTGTTGCTGGTGCTCGGTAAATTGTGTGATGCTCAGTGTAAAGACTTTACCAACTGCTCTGTCTTACTTCTAGTTACCGACCAACTTGTTTAATATTGTTTGATACTAATGACAACTTTAAGTGCTCAATAGAGATTAACATTTAAATGATATATAAATAAATTTATATAAATTTAACTATTACAAAATACCTCTAGTTAGATATTTAAATCAACTTAAAAAAAGCTCCCCTATGTTAATTATTAAAATAAACATATTAACTAAATAAATGATAGCTAATTAAACAATTACTAAATAAACTATTTGATACAAACTACATTTAATATTCAAATAAAAACTTTGAATAAACTAAAAATACCATATAATAAAATAAATTCCTTTATTAATTTAAACCCTTCAACCGAAAGAGGGATGAAGGGAGGTGCACATGTGCGATGACAGTGCTTAGCCCCCCCACCTTCCCACTGTGGAAGCACAATGGGCTGGCTTGAGGGCCACCTCCACTGTGCCTCCACTGTGGGTGGCGGCTACGCCATTCGCAGCTCTGCTCCCCATGTAAGAGGCGGCGGGAAGGTTACAGCCTCCCCCGCTTCCATCCATGGGAAGGGCGTGCAAGCAGACCCTCGGCCCCTTAAATTTTTTTGTTATAAAATATATATTTAAAATAGCAACCACCGCTTTAAATATTATATATATATATGTGTGTGTGTGTGTGTGTGTGTGTGTGTGTGTGTGGGAAAAGGGAAAATCCCTAAAATATCAAAACAATGAGCATAGGGAAAAACATTTTATAACTTTTAAATACATAAATGAAATCCATAATTCGAACTAAACATGTGCTAACAAAAAATATATTTCAAACATTTTATGTTTTTTTGAAAAATTATCAAAGAAATGTTCTAAGTATTAAATTTATTTCCAGAATATTTCTAAGTAAAATTTTTAATTTTTAATTTAAAATTTTGATATTATATGCCTTTATGGAGCTGTTTAAACTTGCATTTATCGAGCATAACCGTCATCATAATTTAATAATTGCTAACAAAATTACATAAATAGCTATTTTTTGATCTCACAAGATTTGCATAAAGTTTTCTCATCTATTTTTCTAAAGATCAAATAACTCTTACATATGAATTTAATGGAAATTTACAACTTTAAAAATTATCATAATGATTTCAATACTCCCGAAGCATCAATTTCTTCAAGCAATTTTCTCAAAGTATTACTAAAATCAAATAATAAACTTACACAGGAATCCTTGATTCCTATTTCCACATAGCTTGAAAGGTGACATTTACAACAATCTCAAATGGAAATTTTCTCTAAGTCCACAAATCCAACAAGCCCTGCATCCAACTGGGTACCTGTAATGACAAGGTTTACCACAAAGGCTCACCACCCAACCTAGGCCTTTTCAAGGCCACCCCTGAGCTAGGGGATCAATTTTTTGAATGGGATACAAACATGAAGGAAACAAACAAGACACAAAGACATTTAAATGATATTCCCAATAGGGTTTTACAAGAGGAAGGTCTCCATGAGAACTTCTTGAAAATAGGGTAGAGGTGGACTACTAGGTGGAGAAGCCACAACATAATACAAATACCTCAAGGCACACATGGACATGGGAAGACCATCTTCAAAAAATTTGGTCTAACTCTCCTTATGGCTCCCAAGATGCTCGTAGGCCATACTTGGCATCATGGGTATCGTGGAACCCCATGTTTATCCCTCCACACATGGAAGACTCTAGACATGCTAGGTCTTCTTCCTACTACCCACTTCAAGGTTACTCCACCCTCCCTAGGGTGAGTAAGCCTTGAATAATCCCATCTCTAAATTGAATTTAAAAAACAAAAAAAATATAATACAACTCATGAATTTCAAACATAAACCAATCAAAGCCACGGACCCCATTAATGGAGCTCCAAGCTCAAACACATGCAAGCAATGCAAAGAAATCACAAGGGCCTACCTTTATCCAAGAAAATATTGAAAACCTAAAATTGAGACTAATTCCAAGCTAGTCCTTTCCTAAGCTCCTTCCAAAGTGAATGGTCTCCAAATCTAGAGAGTGGGTGCACACGCAAACCCTTCCCCAAGATTTCCCTAAATAGGCAAACCTCCTAAAATATAGGAGCCTATCACAAGAGGGGAAGAAACCTCCATTCCCTTCTTCCCACTTTCCTTCTTTCCCATTAATGGAGTTGAAAAAAAAATTGGGAAGAAGAGAGAGGCTAACCAAAACCTTATAACTATTCAAATTCTCCCAACTTTGAAATCATGACTTTAGGGGTGTCATAAATGAGTTTTAAGGCTCTTAATGGGCTGAAGATGACCCCCAACGCTTAAGGTACCAAATTGGGTAGCTAAAACTTACCATAGTTAACCCATGAGAGCCCAAATGACCCTCCTAAACTCCACCTAAAGTTTACACATGGATTTCAAGTCAAGGTTGACTATGTGGAAACTTCCCAACCCAAGGTAAGTTGATTCTACCCTAAGGTTAACCCCTAGTCAAACCCTTGACCTAGCTTATGCTACAATTTGCCAAATCTGGCACATTTAATTAAAACAAATGACATGGCTAATTTACATATACATTAACTAAATTAAATACACACATGAAAACCACATTGATGAAATAAAGACTATACAATGAGGTCCACATTTCTTTATACAAAGAGGACCTTGGGATTCACAGTATAAACATAGGTTCCAAACTTGGATCCCCACATTTATATCCATGGTCAACTTATCCTAAACACTAATTGCACACATAAGTAGGTCCAGTCAATATAATATAAACATAATACATCATCAATACTACATAGTATACAACTATGTCTGTGAATGAAATAACTAGCATAACATTAGTTTCCTAAACCAAATTTTCATTCTAATAGTATTTAGCACCATAATATATCATATGTGATATCATAATAAACTAAAACTAAATCAAAACATATAGTATCTCGAGTATACCCTGATTACATAATTAGGTACCGAACATATAGCATAGGATTCAACAGATCCTGAAATACATAAGTGTCTCAAATAGTCAAGTATGTCTGTGAAATAAGAACTAAAAGCATGGAAATAAAAGAAGTATAAATATAAATATTAGGTTGGTCTCATATCCACTCACTCTAGGCATGAACCTCCTCTTGAAGTTCATCAAAGAGGTGAGGGTATTGTGATCTCATATGTGCTGCATCATCCCATGAAGTTGTGACCTCATCATAACAATCCCACTAGACCCTAACTTGGTCCAGCACCCTGCCTCAAAGTGCCAGGGTTCATCAAGCTAAAATATGAATGTGCTCCAATGCCAGCTGTCTATCTGACTCTACCTGTAAGGAATCCAAATCTATCATAGGAGTCTCATCATAAACATACTTTCTCAAAACTGAAACATGAAACACATCATGGATGCGTGATAGTCTAGGTGGAAAAGCTAAAAGGTAAGTAATTGGTCCTATCCTCTCAAGGATCTCAAAAGGTCCAAAAAAATGAGGTACTAGCTTAGAGCCCTTTCCAAAATGGATTGGACTCTTATGTGGTCACACTCTCAAAAAGATCCTATCTCCCACTAAGTAAGCTCGATCGATCCTCTTCACATTAGCATACTTCTTTTTTCTATCATGAACCTCTTTGAGACACTGCCTAATCAAGGTCGCCTACTACTCTATATCTCTAACTAACTCAAGAACAATGGAAACTCTTTTCATGATCCTATCCCAACTGAGTGGTGTCCTACAAGGTCTACCATAGAGAGCCTGGTACAGAGGCATACCCAAGGAAGTATGATACCCATTGTTATAGGCAAACTCCACTAAGTGTAGCTATTCCTCCCACAAATTCTGATGGTCCATAACATACATGTGAAGCATGTCTTCTAACACTTGATTAACCCTTTTGGTCTATCCATCTGTCTCAGGGTGATAGGTCGTACTGAAATTGAGCCTAGTACCCATTATTGCCTCCAGTTCTTTCCAAAAGGATGAAGTGAAGAGAGAATCTCTATCTAAGATGATCTTACGAGGTACACCATATAGTCTCATTCTTACCTACAAAAAATTTCATGGTGTTACCCATTTTCTTCTGGTCTTTGCAATGTTTTCTATGTTCCTGGCTTGAAACCCTAGTCAAAATTTCAAAAATCTAGCCGTTGCATGCAAAAAACCCCTAACTCTACCCCGACCCTATTCTAATTTTAAGTTACTTTTTGGGCCACTTAAAAACTCCTATAATTCACATGCTTTATATTTTTGGTAGCCCTGGTGGCCTTTAATATTTCCTAAGTCTAAGTGCCTGGCGAAATAAATTTTCCTAAGTCCTGCGCTTGATTTTTTCTAATGTTTCGGCCTTTTATTTTTCTTGGGCCCGGTTCTCTAACACCATCTCAATCCAATGGTGGGCATAAGTTCTCATAGATTGTGTCAGAGGCATGAGATCTTACGCCAGCCATTGATTCTCCTTTATGTCAGCACTTCAAATGGGTGGGTCCATTGCTGCGTGGCACAGTTGGCATTTTCTAAGTGGTTGAAGGGACAGTGATTTGGCACCTATCAAAATTGTTTGTGGCTGAGGAAGAAAATTCAAAGGGGCCTACATGTTAGTTCTTCAAACATGGTAGTTTGTGATTCGTTGAGGCATCTTGCACGACAGGGTGGGGTCAGGCTTTCGGTGACATTGGCAAGGATTCAAGATCTATGGCGGGTGCATGATCTCAAAGAATCTTTTGAGCCCTTGAGATTATGCACTAGCTGTCTAATTCTCCAAGTGTGCAGGACAACGATTGTGGGTCCGCCGATAGGTGTTACAGTTGGAGCTTTCTTATTGGTTGTGTTAGTGGGACCGTTTGCCAGGTTCTACCGAAGTGTTTATTTCTGATTGGTCCACATAGTTATGACTTGGCAATTGTCAGTGGGACCTAGGTTTTCATCTTGTCAGAGGGTTCTAACATCTATGGAGGATCTACGATCGGTGTAAGTTCTCATGGGTTGTGTCAAAGCCATGAGATCTTACACCCACCGTCTGATTATAAAGCTTGTATGTGGTGGATCCTTTGTCAGTGGTGACCAGGTGGTAATAATGAATGAAGTGTTGACAGGTGGCATAATGCAGGCCCATGTGTGGGTCTAAAATTTTAGCAGTTCCGATAAAATTTTTAGCGGCCCCGATAAATTTTCCTCTCGTTCGCTTATTTGTGTAATAAATTAGTGATGCTTTAAATCATTTGGTGATTCAGCGAACATGTGTTCATGCATTCTCTAAATTAGTTGGTGGTAGCCCAAAGTATTTAGTTAACTAGAGATTTCCTTCAGTCGCTGATTCACCAAATATGACTAGGGTCCTATTAAGTGTTAAGTCATAAAGCCCAGGAAAGGAGAAAATCTAATGGCCGCAACATAGACTTGATTCAAGTCTGAATATTGACCATTGATTTACTACAAGTTCTATGAAACTAGCTGTTTAAATTCAAATTCAAATTTTTAGAGGGTTTCCAATGATAGAAAAGACTAGTTTTTAATGTTTTAGCAGCCAGATTTGATTAGTTTGGTGGTGCCGGCTGTTGCAGTGTGGTCCATTGAATTTGATGATTATTTGTAGAGTTTTATACCGTGAGGGGATGGTTTTATTGCTCAGGTTGTGTTACAGGTGTCTGATTAGGTTGACAAAAATGGTTGATTAATGGTCTTCAGTACAGTCCCAGAATAATTACCATAAATGAAGACTAATTTTTAGGTCTGATCATTCAGGGTTACTTGGTTTTCTCTCCAATGTATTGAATTCTAATCTTTTGAATTGTTTTCGTGGGTGGAAACCCTAGCCCTTACCCTGGTTATCCGTAGCTTGTTGCATCCTAACTTGTTTAGGATTCCAAGGTAACTAGGGGTATATAGTGTTGAATTGTTGATTTTGAAAGGGTTCCAGTTTCAAAGTTCAAAATTAGTCCCAAGTTTCTAGTCCCAAGGGTTTGTAATAGTTTTTGATTCAGTGTTTGTTGATGAAAGAAGAAAGTTGCAAGTCTAAGCTATAGTTTGCAAGTAGGGTGTCTTGTGATTCATTGTATACATAAAAGGAATTCATCATACTTAATATAAATATCTGATTCTTATTTCTCCTTTGTGTCAGGTCAAGTAAGCTTTGAGTTTTCTAGCTCATTACATATTATTTTTATGTATGTTTCTTCATTCTTGAGTTCTGATCTAGGATTGGATTAAACAATGCTCTAAATGGGATATGAGTTTTCCCTTGTCTATGTAAGGATGTTTTGTAAGTAGTAAAGATTAGGATAAATGTATTTATGGCTATGAATTCTCAAATATTCTCAAATCTTTTTGTCTTTGTGTCTAAGAAATCTTTCCCAATGGATGAGGTACTGGCCTAAATGAGTATTTCTCTTGTTAACATACATTGATTAAAGTTATTACATTCCAAATCTTAAAATCAATAACCTTTCTAAGCTTTAGGTCTTTGGTTGTGTGGTTGTGTTACCCAATAGTAATGGAGAGTCAATGAATGTGAGGTTAGCATTTAGTACTTTCTTACTATCAATCTGTTATTCAAACCCAGTCTTTGGTGTGTAAAGTATAGTTCTCACTGGGTTAGGTGCACCCGCCTTGGTTTTGCAGAGCCAGAAGTGAAGAGGGTAGTCTTGTCCCTATAGTTGGTCCAGTTACCCTAAGATCCTTCTACATTTTGGTATTTACCTATCCTAAAATCTATCTGAGGGTATATTGGCAGCCTAAGAGCATAAGTCATTTTGAAACACCAACAAGTATGACAATATCTCTCAAGAACACCTGTGCCACTAATGGTGTAGTAAAGGTAGTACACACTAGTGAGAAATGAGCCACCTTGGTCAACTTGTCAACTATCACCATTATGGCATCATGATGATGAGATGACATAGGATGACCAACAATGAAATCCATAGATATGGTGTCCCACTTCCACACTTGTATCTAATGGGGCTGAAGTAGACCACCTGGATTTTGGTGTTCCATCTTCACCCTCGGGCATTCTAGGCACCTAGCTACCAACTCAAAAATTTTCATTCTCATGCCCAACCAATGATGTAACTATCTCAAATCAGCATTCATCTTCTTCACTCCAAGATGCACTGCATAAGGGGATCTATGGGCCTCTAGCATGAAAAAATATCATAATCCTGTAGGAGAAGGTACATAGATGCATCCTCTATGACATAAGAGTCCATCTGACTCCATGGTATAATCTACATACTTCCCCACAGGGGGTCTCTAAGACTAGATCAACTCACTCACTTCTACATATAACTCATCATCATGCAAGTGATGAAGAATCCGATCTCTCAAATCTGTGCTTGTAGACATAGAAGATAGCTCATCTCATCTCCTACTCAAAGCATCTATGAAAAAATTCTCTTTCCCCATGATGTAGTGAACATCAAAATTATATTCACACAAGAACTCCATCCATATTCATTGCTTAGCATTAAGGTTCGATTGAGTTAAGATGTACTATAGACTCTAATGGTGTGAATGAAGTTTGAATCAATGTCCTAAGAGGAAGTGTCGGCATCTTACTAAAGAATTCAAGACTTCTACAATTTTGAGATCATGGGTAGTATAGTTGAGCTCACGAGTCTTCATTTTCTTGGACTCATAGGCTATAGCTCACCCATCCTATGTAGGAACTTCCCCTAAAACATCTAAGTAAGCATCTGTGCACACTACAAACTCTGTTGAAGGCTCTAGCACAACAAGAATGGGTACAATGGTCAATGCTCTCTTGAGCTCCTGAAAAGATCAATCACACTTCTTAGTTCACTCAATCTTCTTTCCTTTTCACTGAAGAGATGTAATAGGATGTCCCACTTGAGAAAACCCTTCAAAAAACCATCTCTAATAACTGGCTAGACCCATGAAACTTCTCACTTCAGTAACTAAGGTAGGTGTTTGCCAATTCATAATGGCTTCAATCTTTGATGGGTCTACTGAGATCTCATCGCCAGATATCACATGGCCCAAATACTTAAACTTTGATCTAAAGAATGCACATTTCAAAAAGATACCATAAAGTTGATTATCTCTAAGGCACTGCAAAAATTTTCTCAGGTGCTCTTCATGCTCTCTCTCATTCTACAAATAGATCAAGATATCATAAAGGAATACCACCAGAAACTTGTCAAGGAAAGTTCAAAATACTCCATTCATAAGACTCATAAATATAGCTGGAGTATTTCTAAGACTGAATGAAACCACAGCGAACTCATAGTGGCCATATCTAGTAAGGAATGTGGTATTGTGGATATCACTATTCACTATCCTCAACTGGTGGTACCCCAACTTAAGGTGAACAATCTTAGAGAACACTCTAGCACCTTGAAGCTGATCAAACATGTCATCAATCCTAGGAAGTGGATACCGATTCTTGATGGTAACCTTGTTCAAATGTCATTAATCCATACACAACCTAAGAGATTTGTCCTTCTTCATGAAGATCATAGGTGCACCCCAAGGAGATACACTAGGATGAATGTGTCCTTTCTCTAATAGTTCCTCAAGATGTAACTTGAGCTCGTGAAGCTCATTAGTGGTCATCTTGTAAGGTGCTCTAGAAATTGGTTATGCTCCTGGTAGAAGATCTATGTGAAAGTCTACCACCCTTCAAGGTGGCATACTAGGTAGCTCTGAGGGAAACACATATGCATATTCTTGCAGAATGGGATGGTCATCCAATGAGGCTTCCTATTCTTGCTCATCATCCCTATCATTGATGGTGATAGAAAACATCTGACATTCCTTTCGGATGATTTTCTTAAGTTGCACAGTGGAGATCATATGAAGGGATACAACCCTCGAGATTCTATATATCACAATAGCTTGGACCTATGATAATATAACCAATCCATGCCAAGAACTATTTTTTAAGATCCAAGAGGTGTAACTTTGAGGTCTCTTGAGGTGGTCAAACCACCACTCTGAATTGGGCACTCCCTAACCATCAAGGTAACTAATACTCTAGCTCCTGAAGCTAACTCATTTTCCCACCTAATGTCCTATATAGCTGTTACTAGCCCACAATGCTCCACGACCAATGGTGAAACAAAGGAATCAGTAGCTCTAATATCAAAAAGGATAGAAACTGCACTACCTCCAATCGTACCAGATGCCTCAATGACTGTGGCCTGATGCTCTTCCTGGAGGTTGTCAACTGCTACAAAAACTCTATGGGATTGGCTCATGTCCCCAACTATAGGTTCAAAGATCATTGTCCATAGACTTCCCTTTTGAGGACATTCCTTGGAAATATGCTCCATTGCACCACATGGTCCTCAATTATGAACCTAAATGCCCTGAGGTCTAGACTACTAAGATCCTCTTGTTTGAGTAGACCCACTTTATCCCCCTTTATACAGCTGATGTATCTATGTTGGGGGTGTATAAGGGGCTTGAGATTTATGTCCCTTTTTAGGACCCTAAGAGTTCTACTACTTCAGCCTTGAGCCCTACTATCCCTGAGGTGGTTTCAGTGCCTAGCTCTATTGAGACTGTAGGGCTTTGAAATTCACCAAATTTTTCCTATGATTGTGTTTCCAAGGGGGCTTCTAATAGCCATAATTATAAGGTGCGGAGTTATGAATCTGAGACCTATCATAAGATCCCCTCTAAATATCCTCAACTATGACTGCTCTCTCAACTGTCTAGCATAGGTCTCTTGGTGGAGTCATGCATACCATGCTAGATAAGGTGTGGTACAATCCCTTGATAAAGTGATTAACCTAAAGTTTCTCATCCTTCATGTACCCTACATAAGGGAGGAGCTCAAGGAATTTTCTCTCATATTGAGCCACTAGAAGTCCTCGCTGGTGAAGGTCATGAAATTCATCTATACAATGTTGCCTGAACTGTTCTGACAAATATCTGGCCCTAAAAATTTCCAAGAAGGTTTCCCAAGTGAGGGTGTCTATGTCAATGTGGCCTTTGAACTCCTCCTATCTCCACCATGTGGAGGTCATCCCTCTCAAAAGATCAACTAACATATGTTCTTTAAGATTACTCCTGTAAGGGTGCAATCCAAAGCACCTTCCAAGGCTTAGAAGGTGGTCTCTCATAATTGTGAATATTCATCAATGGGTGCAGGCTTTCGTTCCCTGATGCAACCGATTTCTGGCTCGGCCTGAACCTCTACGAATCTAGGAGGAGGACTACTACATTCCCTAGTTGAGGACCCACATCCTTTCATACCCAATTGTACATTATGTTGTACAATTGGAGGCATATGATCAAGAATAATTCCTACAAGGTTCTGAAAAGCCTCAAGTAATTATGTGTTTGCATTGAGAGGTGGTTTGGGAGATGGACCTTGGTCCTCTTCTTGAATGTCAACCTCTAGTTGTACATCTTCCCGAGATAATGAGATACACCTACGTCGACGTCCACGTCCATGTCCATGTACACATCCACATCCATGTCCATGAGCTAATCAGGTGAGTGGAGGCATCCTACACACATAATAACATAAAACTTTAGCAACTATGAAGTGGGTTCAGTTCCCAAAGTTAACTAAACCATGCTTTGATACCAAAATGTCATGCCCAAAAAGTGGGCAAAACACAAATCTAAATTTGTTTTCTAAAACTACTAACCAATTACTAACAAACATAATTACACAACTAAGAAGAGAAGCCCTAACTGGCACAAGACATTATGTGTACACAAAACGGTGCAAAGAGAAAACAAATGACTAAAAAGGATGAAGTGTCTAAAACCACCCAAGTGGCAAATCATGGAAGGTTGACCAAGTTTGACCAAAAGTCAAACTTCAGCAAATAGCTCTTAACTATACTACAAGGTTCCCTAGACTACTAGCTTCGACCAACATGTAATTCGAGATAGTTGACTAAAAGTCAACAAGAGTTGACCAAAAGTCAGCCATGCACTGAAGTAGGTGTAACCAAGCTAAAAGGAAATAAAATGCAAAAAGGAATACTTGGGCATGAAAATTGAGGTGTTTGACCAAGGTTTGACTGAGGGTTGACCAAAAAGTCAACTGTGTCCAAATATAACCGGCAATGTTGTACTAAGACTAAAATAAGTCAGGGTAAGAATTATGCATGCAAACTGAGATGATGTCCAAGGTTTGACTAAGTTGACCAGAAAGTCAATTGTGCATAAACTTGGCTTTCTACAAGCATCTAAAGTTTACAACATAACTGGTAGAGGTTGTGCATGTAAACTGAGATGCTTATCCTAGGTTTGACTAGAGTTGACCGAAAGTCTACCATGCACAATATTTGGTCATCAAGTCTAATAAGGCTAATAAGACGCTAGACGAGACCATAGGGTGATGATAACGGGAAATAAATAACATCATAATAGGATATACAATAAACTATAAAAGATTTTTTTAGTAAAATAAATCTACTCTATTTTAAACAAGTTAATCTAAATAAGGTTCAATTGAATTTATTTAGAAATTAACCATGTTTGTAATAAATTTACACTATAATATTCAAAACAAAAAATTTAAATGAACATTTTCCTTTAACATAACAACTAATTAAATATACAAATTATAGAATATTTTAATCAACTTACTCAATAAAAGAACCAATTTAAATGATATATAAATAAATTTATCTAAATTTAACTATTGGGTATGTGCAGGATCATGGTATGCCAAACTAGGCCCTTAAGTGACAATGAAAATTTAGAATATCAGGTTTAGGCAAGTTGACATAAAAAATTGAACAAGTTATAAATATTATATCAAAAATATGTAAGAATAGAATCTGTAGAAAATTGAATTTAGTTTCTAAGATACTAGGCCTTTTTTGAAAAATAATTATTCTTTATGTTGCAAATTTCAAATTTCAAAGTAGTAGTATGAACATTTCAGAAAAAAAATAACTAGGTGTATGTTTGACCACCTTAAACATAATCAAATGATAATTTTTTTTACAAGGTTCTAGATATAAGTAGTAGACTCATGTCCAGATGTCACACATATTTTTTTATAATTTTTTTCCAAGTAAATAATTAATTATGATTTTTCTTTTACAAATTTTTGTGAATACAAAAACTCTCATGTCTGACCACATTAACTTAGTCTAAGCTATATCAAATTGAATTTTTATTTTATTTTTCTTGTATTATGAAAATCATAGAATCTGACACATGTTTTGGATTTAAAAAATGTTATACAGTTTAAAAGTTATAGCTATTTTTCGATATGTCTATCAATCAGGACTAGAAAGATAACAAGTACTATGTGTATATTTGACCACATTAAACAAAATGAAATGATAATATTTTTTCTAAGATTCTCAATAAAAGTAGACTCGTATCCAGATGTGATGTATATTTTTTTCCAAGTAAATAATTAATTATGATTTTTTTACTACAAATTTTTTTGAATATAAAAACTCTCGTGTTTGACCACCTTAACTTAGTCTAAACTTCATCAAATTGAAAGAATTATTTATTAGTATTGTATTAGGTGAAACATAGAATGTGGTGTATATTTCAGACTTAAAAAATGTTACATTGTTTGATAGTTATAGTTGTTTTTCAAAGAGTCTATCAGTCAGGATTTCTTTTTCACATTGCCACTTTTTGGCATACCATGATCCTACACATACCCTATTACAAAATACCTCTAGTTAGATATTTAAATAAACTATAAAAAAAATCCCCTATTTTAATTATTAAAACAAACATATTAACTAAATAAATGATGGCTAATTAAACTATTCAATACAAACTACATTTAATATTCAAATTAAAAATTTGAATAATCAAAAAATAAAATAAATTCCTTTATTCATTTAAACCCTGCAATCGAAAGAGGGAGAAAGGGAGGAGCACATGCGTGGTGGTAGCATTTGCCCCCCCCCACCTTCCCACTATGGAATCAGCATAGTGGGCCGGCCCGAGGGCTGCCACTGGGACTCCATAGTGGACGGCGTTTGCACCATTCATAGCTCTACTCCCCCTCTGAGAAGTGGCGGGAAGGCTACGACCTCCCCTGCTCCCATCCATGGGAAGGGCGCACGAGCAGACCCTCAACCCCTTAAAAAGTTTTCTTATAAAATATATATTTTAAAATAGCACCTAGTGCTTTAAAACATTAATAAAAATCTTTTTCTTTTTTTATATATGTTTAATATAGTATATCTTTTATATTAAATATATTTAAAAATAAACTTAAATATAAATATATATATATATAAATGTTGGTGAAAGGGAAAATCCCTGAATATTTAACTTTTAAATACATAAATGAAATCTATAATTTGAACTAAACATGTGCTAATAAAAAATGTATTTTGAACATTTTTTTTTTTTTTGGAAAATTATCAAAAAGATGTTCTAAGTATATAATTTATTTCCAAAATATTTCTAAGTAAAATTTTAATTTTCAATTTTCAATTTTGATATTATATGCCTCTATGGAACCGTTTAAACTTGCATTTATCAAGCATAACCATCATCATAATTTAATAATTGCTAACAAAATTACATAAATAACCCATTTTTTATCTCACAAGATTTTCATAAAGTTTTCTCATCTATTTTTCTAAAGATCAAATAACTCTTACATATGAATTTAATGGAAATTTACAAGTTTTAAAATTATCATAATGATTTAAATGCTCCCAAAGCATCAATTCCTTCAAGAAATTTTCTCAAAGTATTACTAAATTCAAATAATAAATTTACAATGGAATCCCTGATTCCTATTTCTACATAGCTTGAAAGGTGACATTTACACCAATCTCAAACAGAAATTTTCTCTAAGTCCACCAATCCACCAAGACCTATGTCCAACTGGGTACCTGTAATTGCAAGGTTGACCATGAAGGCTCGCCTCCCAACCTAGGCCTTTTTAAGGCCACCCTAGAGCTAGGGGATCCAGTTTTGGAATGGGATACAAACATAAACTCAAACATGAAGGAAACAAACAAGACACAAAGACATTTAAATGATATTCCCAACAAGGTTTTACAAGAGGAAGGTCTTTGTGAGACCTTCCTAAAAATAGGGTAAAGGTGGACTAGCAGGAGGAGATGCCACAACATAATACAAATACCCCCATCCACACATGGACTTGTGAATACCATCTTCAAAAGATTTGGTCTAACTCTCCTTATAGCCCCTTAGATGCCTGTAGGCCATGCTTGGCATCATGGGTATCGTGGAACCCTATGTTTATCTCTCCACACATGGGAGACACTGCACAACCTGGGTCTTCTTCCTACTACCCACTTCAAGGTCACTCCACCTTCCCCAGGGTGAGTAAACCTTGAAGAATCTCATCCCTAAATTAAATTTACGAAACAAAAATAACATAATACAACTCATGAATTTCAAACATAAACCATACAAAGCCATGGAATCCATTAATGGAGCTCCAAGATCAAACACATGCAAGCAATGCAAAAAAATCACAAGGGCATACCTTTATCCAAAAAAAGGTTGAAAATCTGAAATTGAGACTCCTTCCATGATAGTCCTTTCCTAAGCTCCTTCGAAAGTGAATGGTCTCCAAATCTAGAGAGTGGGTGCATGCTCAAACCCTTCTCCAAGATTTCCCTAAATAGGCAAACCTCCTAAAATCTAGGAACCTATCACAACAGGGGAAGAAAATTATATTCCCTTCTTCCCACTTTCCTTCTTTCCCATTAATGGAGTTGAAAGAAAATTTGGGAAGAAGAGAGAGGTTAACCAAAACCTCACAACTCTTCAAATTTTCCCAACTATGAAATCATGACTTTAGGGGTGTCATAAATGAGTTTTAAGGCTCTTAATGGGCTAAAAATGACCCCTAACCCCTAAGGTACCAACTTGGGTTGCTAAAACTAACCCCAGTTAACCCATGGGAGCCCACATGATCCTCCTAAACTCCACCTAAAATTTACACACGGATTTTAAGTCAAGGTTGACTATCTAGAAACTTTCCAACCCAAGGTAAGTTGATTCTACCTAAAGGTTAACCCCCGGTCAAACCCTTGACCCAACCAAATATAATTTACTAACCATGCCAACACTTATGCAAAAATTTGCCAAATTTGGCACATTTAATTAAAACAAATGACATTGCTAATTTATATATACATTAACTAAATTAAATACACACATGGAAGCCACATTCACAAAATAAAGACTATGCAATGAGGTCCACATTTTTTTATACAAACAAGACCTTGGCATGCACAGTATAAACATAGGTTCCAATACTAGGTCCCCGCATTTAGATCCATGGTCAACTTATCCTGCACACTCATTGCACACATCAGTGGGTCCAATCAACATGATATAAATATAATACATCATCAATACTGCATGGAATAAAACTATGAATGTGAATGAAATAACTAGCATAACATCGGTTTCCTAAACCAACTTTTCATCGCAATAGTATTTAGCACCATAATACATTATATGTGATATCATAATAAAATGAAACTAAATCAAAATATATAGTATCTTGAGTGTACCCAAATTAAGAAATCAAGTACCAAAGATATAGCATAGGATTCAAAAATACTATATGCAGTAAGAGACCTATCGAATATTATGAAACCATCTAATACTATATGCAGAGAATGTGTTATGGGAAAGAAAACTAGAAGCAGTTATAAAATAAAATCATATAAAACAAAAGGAAAGTTGGATCTGGTACATATAGACCTATGTGGACCTACAATGACAAGATCATACTATGGTGAAAGGTATTTTATACTTTTTGTTGATGACTTTTCTTGAATGAAAAATTAGAAACATTTGACAAATTTGAGATATTCAAAGAAAAAGTAGAGAATGAATCAGGTCTTAAGATAAAATGTTTAAGATTAGATGAAGGTGGATAATTTACTTTAGATCTATTCAATTCATATTGTGAAGAACATGGAATACAAAGGTAGACATCTTCTCCTAGGACTCCACAATAGAATGGGATAACAAAGCGAAGAAAAAACACTATACTTGATGCCGATAGGCCATTGTTTCTTGAAGGAAATGTATCTCATATACATTGGAGAGAAGTTGTTGGGCCAATAGTGTACACCTTGAATAGAATTCAAATCAGAGATGGTACAAGTAAGACTCCTTATGAATTTTGGTTTGATCATACTCCTATAAAATATTTCATAATAATTGGTAGTAAATGCTATATCAAAAGAGATGATGAAATAGGGAAGTTTGATGCTAGAAGTGATGAAGGAATTTTCCTTGGTTATGCCACTAAAAGAAAGGCTTATAAATGTTTTAATCTAAGATTGAGAAAGATGATTGAAAGTAACAATGTGAGGATAGATGAGAAGTTTCAGATACAAGAGAGAATGTATGATTGTATTTAGGATATAGAGATCAAAGAGGCTTATACTATAGAAGAAGAAGAAATTTTTGAGACTGAATGTGAAAATGAGACTTGTGGTGATGACACAAATGAGGTTACCGAGACTCCTAAGACTCTGAGGTATGTAAAGAAAGACCATCTTGAAAATAAAATTATTGGTAATACAAGTAAAGGAATATTGACTAGATAAAAGATTAGGGAATAAATTTATTTGATTTCTCAAGTTGAACTAAAGACTACTGATGAAGCTTTTAGAGATGAATCATGGATCAAACCCATGTAAGAGTAATTATATCAGATTAAGAAAAACAACACTTGGGAATTGGTTCCTAGCCCTAAAGACAAAAATGTAATAGGAACTAAGTGGCTTTTTAGAAACAAAATGAATGAAGAGGGAATTGTTGTAAGGAACAAGGTAAGATTGGTATGTAAAGGTTACTCACAACAAGAAGGTGTTGGAAAGTTGACTATATTGTTGTAGATGACTTAATATAGTGTTGTCATTATGGCAACAAAGTCATATAGTGTTTTGGAGTTGTCTATAGCTGAACGTGGACCTCTAATCCAACCATATACACAACATAGTCATTGCTCGATCATCAAAATTATGAAGGTGAGTATGAATTACTCAATTTGCAAATTCTATCAATTCGACCTATGCCTCCTAATTAATTGGGGTGTTTAAATTACTTTAAGAATAAGAGCCAATAACCAAGAGATGAAGCTAATACAGAGGATTTGAAAGCTTGAAAGACAAACTAAATGAGAAATTAAGCTATAATGAAGATGCAATTAATCTAAAATGAAGTGTAGATTTTAATCTAAGAAGCTTGAAAAAGATATGAGAATGTAGATTCTACTCTAAGGAGCTTGAAATAAACATGAGAATTAAGCTATTAACCAATAAGAAAACTATATTAAATGAGAATGCAATTATACTAAATGAAATGGAAATTAAACTAACATGCAATGAAAGCTTGAAAATATGAAATAGTTGAGACTAAAATTCGCTATAGTTTATGTGCTCTCAAAATTGTCCTCCTTTCGAATGAGGAAGAAGGTTCATAATATAGACATGCCCGGAGAAGGAATGAAGAGTTTCTTGAAATGAAACGGTTGACTCTTCATTCCCAATTGAGACAAATATTGAAAAATTACTTAATTAAAGAATGAATTATTGCCACATATGGGTGACCCTTCGAGTAATTTGAATTATTAAATCCAAATAAGATAATCCATTCAAATAACCAAGTAATATTAATTCCTTTTATGTGTATTAGCTAAAGGGGGTGGATTTTAATTTAATTTAAAGCACTTAGGACTTTAGAATTAAATCAATTTATCATAGAGACTATTTAGCTAATAAAGTTGAATACTTAGGAATTAATTATAGTGTGAGATTAATGCAATTTAGGGTTTTTGCAATTGAAACTAGGTCAAGTAAAGTCAGGTAGGAGAGAGAAAATTGCCTAGTAAAATAGGACTTTAATGATGTAAAATTGAAGAAAATGCACCAAAATTGATTGAAATTATAAGGTGCCAATTTTGGGGTATTACATTTGCCCCTCTTTGAATTGATGTACGAGTAGTGTGTTGATTCAAAGAATAGTCTAATGTGACAGATGAGGTTTCAGGATTATCCCCAGAACAGAGCTTAACCCTTGAAAGTCAAGGTTAGAATGCCAAGACACCAAAATAGATCAAATTACAGAACCACCTCTAGAACGAGGCATGATTCTCTGAAGTCTAAGTTAGATTTTGAAGACAACGACCCAATGACAACTTGAGAGGAGACTAGAATCGAGGTTAGATTTCCCCAATGCCCATAATGAGATTCATTCTTTAGGAATCAGGGTTAGATTTCCCCAATACCCATTGATCAAATGATGACAGATGTAGATTTAGGACTAATTTCTAGAATCAGGGTTAGATTTCCGCAATACAAAGCTTAGCCCTCTAAGACCCAGGTTAGATTGCCCAAATAATGGTCCAAATGAGATTTCAAGAGCCATCTCCAGAATGAAGCTTGACTCTCAAGAATTAGGGTTAGATTGCTCGAATACCTAATGAGATTTCAAGAACCATCTCCAGAATGAAGCTTGATTCCCAAGGATCTAAGTTAGATTGCTCTTATACCTAAAAGATACATGACAAGATCACTAGATGTGAAGCATGAAGATGACCCTAGAGATGAGATACCCCAAGTGGTGAGGACTTTGATTTAGATCAAATTGATAAGAGACTAGTTTGACAAGATTCAAATGATGCAATCATCCTTCCCCCTTGGGAGTGAAATCAAAAGATGACATGTCAGAAGGATGATTGACAACAAGAGATTGTAGAATAGAAGCAATCAGACTAGATTCAAGATGTTGCAGAAGCAATTTGAAGTAATTTGGAGGTCTTGTTGACCAAGTTTGACCATATTTGACTTGAGTTGACTTGAATTGAAAACATTTAAGATCTCAAGAAAATGACGAGGAGATGAGAATCTGGTATGAAAATGATGCCAGAAGGCTTACTACACAAGCGTCTGATCCCAAAGGATCCCAGAATTTAAAATGCAATTTTGACCCATTTAGAGATATCAGATTTTGATTTCAATCCCAAAAATGGATTCAGAGTGGTCGATATAGCTAAGGGTGCAATTTTCATGCAAAATAGAGCTCTTTGAAAACTAGGTCAAAAAGCTATATAAGGCTCAAAGGGGTCATTTTCAAATCATTATTCACTTTGTCTTCTTGCGATTTGAGCTCTGAGAAAGAAATGGAGGGCATTCTAGTGCATATGCATCCATTCAAGTGCTCCCACCACCACAACCAACCACTATAGTATGACCCACTTGTGAGTAGTCAATAAAACTCCTTGCATTTCAAGTTTTAACGCTTTATTAGGTGATTTAGGCTAGATTTAGCATGTTTTAGGGCTAGTTCTTCAACTCTCACATGAGAAAACAATTTCCTCATGCCGGCCTTAGTCACCCTCACATGAGGAAATAGTTTCCTTGCATGGGTTAGGCCTTCCTTGCCCGAGGCTTGTCTACAAGCTCGCGTGAAGCGCTAGTGTATGCCGTGTGAAAATTCACTTTCTTGGGCAGGAAGAGGTCTTGTCTCGTGTGAGGGAATAGTTTCCTCACGTGGGATGCTGCTGCAATGTTTTGAGTCTTCTTCCAATTTTGCATAAAATCAACCAATTAAAACATTCCAAAGTCCTGTCTAGGATAGATGTGTAGCTTTATTTTCTATTGTTTCTTTGAGAAACCATCATGTTGAGATACTGATCCAATGTCATTGCTTGCTTTGTAGGTCGACTTCCTTGATGTCACTTTCTGGTCACACCACCCTATTATCACCACAGTAGTCTAGAGATTGATAGATGCTGAGAGTGCCCACATTGACGGGCTAGGTCTAACATACTTATGTGATATACCTGACAATTAGGTAAATCACAGTCCCTTAGGTGCACTTGGTGAGCATTTCCTTTCGGAGATGAACATGTTCCATTTTCCAATGGGGGAGATGATGGTCACTCCTGAGGATGTCTATAGGATATTGAGGATTCCATTCCACAACACCTGGGTTGAATACGATATTCAACCAAGGGTAGGCACACTGGCACTGAGGACCATTTTTAGAGATGAGTTATTGATGGGCCGGGCCATCACGTGGAATGAGCTAGTCAGCAGATATGGTGGTGCTCACTGATTGGCAATTGTATTAGCCATATCCCTGAGTTGTTACTTGGTTCCAGATAGAGGACAACATGGTTTGGAGTGTTGTTGGGGTGGCATGCTATAGAGGATGCTAGATAGGCCAACCATTAAATTCAGATGGGGTGAGTGCATGCTCACACAGATGTATCATGAGGTGCACAAGGTGGTGTATTAAAGCACCAAGACCATGGTAGCTGGAGTTTTTGTTCTATAGATCTAAGCCTAGGAGAATCTCCCTATTTGTAGGCCAATATTCCATGATACATGGCAGTCCCTAGAGCCTTATATATATAGATACAGAGGTCTGACAACCCAGCCTACACTGGGTAAGATAGAGCAGTGGCGAGCACAGCTTGATGACATGGCAGTTGTTGTCTAGAGACCTTGGGTTGCTACAAAGACTTGGGATGATGCTCAGTGGGATCTATCTCATATATTCATCTTACATCCACTAATTAGGCACACTATCTCTATTATTGAGTGATTCTTGCTCACACATGTGATGAGACAGTTCGAGAGACAATAGGACATCACCTAGGAGTATGCCACATTTTCTTGCTTCATCGATGAGATGAAGAAGGGATGGCAACCCAGACTAGATGAGGGGAGGTGTACCATAGAGGCTCAAGTGCCTAAAATGTGATGAGATTACATGGTGGATGTCATCAATGCAGGGATGATGCCTACATACATAGATTATTTCTTAGTGTATCCCTTCCCTAGATTCACATATCTGTTGGGATGGGCCAGGGAGTGTAGTAGCAGCCTACACAGTAGCAGCTAGTACAGCAAGTACCTATCCAGTAGTAGGTACCATTACAATGGCCTAGGTAGAGAGTATTGAGGGCTAGGATAGCATAGACAGACATTCCCCTAAGGACTATGGGATTAGATGCGGGTGCTAGGAGTAGTGGAACCCAGGAAAGGTCCACTAGGTAGAGGATAGGGGATTCCTCATAGAAGATGTCTCTTGATAAGGAGGCATAGGTCGAGGATGTGGATATGGTAGATCAGGCCACACAGGGGCCACCACAACTAGCATAGGTACAAGAGGCTCTCACGATGAGCTGAGAGAAGGTGAGATAGGTACAGTGGGAGAGGGATGACATCCATACATGGGTCATCATCCAAGAGATGCAGGTGGCAGACAAGGATCAGGAGATCAAAGAGCTCTGAGAGGAGCTAGCGAGGTCATGGCTAGAGATGAGATATGAGTATTCTTAGGCAACCTACTATTATGTAGCATACATGGGTGTTTTTCTAGATTTATCCGAGCAGGTGCCTCCATTTTTTGAGTATGTCAGGGTACCTCAGGGACCTCCACCGTAGGCACCTCCATAGAGACTGATGCCACCTCCTCAAAGACCGATATCACCTCCATAGGCACCACCATAGGGTCCACCACCACCACCTCCTTCAGGTGGCGATGGGAAGAGTTAGCCCATTTGATACTATATATTGTAGTCCATTTTTTATACTGTGCTTGAGTAGCACCATTATTTTTGTACATGACATTGATCCGACCAAGATATATATATATATATATATATATATATATATATATATATATATATATATATATATATATATATATATATATATATATATATATATATATATATATATATGAGATCATCATTTTGACATCATTGTACTTGTTTGTATATTGCTTTAAAGTTCATGTTTAATGAGATGTTTCCTAGATTATTTAGATGTATGGATTAGATATGTATGAGACACACATGCTTTCTTTTATGATATGAATATGCACATGTTTTATTTTATGATGGTATATGAATATGCAATGTGAACTGCAATGATAGATGGTAGATGAATGAATGCAATGTATGATGAATGAAATGTGAAATGCAGAATGTAATGTATGGTTTGATTTATGCTTATAATGGATGCACATGTATATGGATATGCAATGAAAATATAATGAAAAAGCAATGGAAATGGTACTAATCATCTCATGCAAGATGTAGTAATATATGACAGGTACTAACAAAAATAATATTTCAAAGATCGAGAGTGAGGACCAGACACTTGTGCAGCCAAGATGAACCTGGGATAAAAGATGAGAACCTTTGATGAATAGATCCAGAGGAAGACAATCAAGAGAGAACCAAAACACTATCTCAATGCAAGCCTAAACTAGATGCAACCCTAAGACATGGTTGTTGGACTCATCATATTATCATCATAGAGTTTTTAGAAATGGACATTCGCAAGATGCCATACAATCCTCACTAACATTGCAATCATGAGAATATGAATATGACATTAGTCATAGATTTTTCAGAATGAGGTGTAAGCATTAAGGCACAAGAAGCAAGAATGACCTAAACACCTATTCCTTTTGATTTAGCAAGTTAACATAAGCATCAAAGAATAATTGCTAGAATGAAAAGAATGTTACTTGCATACAAACACGCCAAACACATGAGATTCCTTTCTTTTCTAAAGAATGCTCACAATGACCCTTACATTCACTTAACAAGATGAGCATTTGCAATTTTACTTGTAGCAGAAAGAAGTCACCCAAAACAGACAAGGAGAAGAACCAACCTCACCAAAGTTTCCATACAAAAGGAGTTGAGGTACACATGGCCATTCAATATGTGATGAAGGCTCTTACAGATGGACACCCCTTTTATATAGATTCTTTGGATCATTGGAACTAAACCAGAAAACAAAAAGCAAGAAAATATCATGCCCCCCAGTGTTCACATTTCTTAGTCAAGAGAAATAGCTTAGATTCACTCGAGGGGAAATGACAAACAAAAGAACAAACACACAAAAGAGAAAATCTTATCATGCTCTAGAGAATCACAAATTCATTTTTAGCTTCAGTTTAAGTTTGTGATCAAGTGGATTGAAGTTAGATTGGAAGAATATGGTGGCAGAAGTCACCTCGAAGAGAAAATTAGAGTGCTAAATGAAGTATCGATAGGCATACATAGCGAAAAATGTTAGTGACTGATACAAGAGAGATCCTCAAGGAGAGAGATCTCAATAGTTACTAGCGAAACCTTGGCAAGAAGACATAGTGAGAACCATTGGTGACTGATGTACATGGGATCCTCAAATAGAGAAATCCAAGCGATAGCTAGCTATCAGTAGGCAGACACAGTGAGAACCACTGGTGACTGATACAAGAAAGCATCTCTGAAAGTGATAGGACAATGCCCCTTAGACTAGGAAGGTGCCCCCAAGTGTGACCAGGTCCAATCCACATAGAGTCAAGGAAAGTCTCGAAGACTAGAAAACTAAAGTAGGAAACAAGCTAAAGCAGGAAAGTGGGAAGCAAACTAAAGCAGGAAAGCAAGAGCCAAATGGTGCTGAGATGAGATATAGCTTTAGGAAACAAGAGGCAGCTGTTTACCAAGTTTTCACCATCTTGGAAGAGATTCTATTTTTGCTACCATGACACATGTTTACCAAGTTTTCATCAATGACACATTTTTTCTTCTTTTTCAATTTTTTTCTTCTTTTCTCTTTTTTTGATTTTTTTGTATTTTTGATCTTTTGAATTTTTTCTCTTTTTTTTTAGTATTATCAAGGCACCTATTTACTAGATATTCACTAGGATAATAGATACATCAAAGCACCTGTTTACCAGGTTTTCACCAAGATGATCATTTTTTAGGACATTTTGCAATTTTTAGGATTTTTTGACAATATACCATTTTTAAGATTTTTTGGGATCAATAAGTATGTACATGAGCACATAGGGAATGCCTCAACTATAGAATTTATTCAAGTGAAGAGCATGGATAGGCTCTTTGAGCTATTCTCCTTCAGTGGTGGAGAGTTGATATGTGCCAGATCCAAATGTTGCAGTGACAACATATGGACCAAGCCAGTTTGGTTCAAATTTCCCTTTCTGGACCCGCTGCTATTGATTTTTGGGGTTTTCTCTCAAGATGAGATCACCCACTTGGAATTCCATTTGTCTAACTTTCTTATTGTAGGCTTTAGACATCCTCTTTTGGTCCACTCGAAGATGATCGAACACCACCTTCCAACGTTCATATAGTAACTCAAGCTCTTGAAGCCATGATATTCTATTTTCTTCATCAGTGATGAGGCCCCTCAAAGAGATTCACAATGTAGGAATCTCGACCTCAATAGGTAATACTTCATTTTCTCCATAAACCAAGGAAAAATGTGTGACCCCCATTGGTGTTTGGATACTTGTTCTATAGGCCAATAAAGGAGGATTAATCTGGAGATGCCAATCTCTACCAAATTTATGAACTATTTTCTGCAAGATTTTGAGAATTGTCTTAATATAAGCTTCTGCTTCTCCATTACCTTGGGGATAATAGATAGATGACCAATGCTGAATGATCCTAAATTTGGTGCATAACTCTTTTAATTCCTTGTTCTTGAATTGTCCCCCATTGTCATTGATAATGGATGAGGGTACACCATATCTACAAATGATATAGTTTAGTATGAACATAGCCACAGACTTTCCATAAGCTATAGCTAGAGGCACCACCTCAACCCATTTAGTAAAATAGTATTTAGCTATGATGATAAACTTATGTCCTTTTGAAGAAGAAGGATGTATCTGACCCACAAAATCAAAGGCCTATTGTTGGAATGGCCAGAAACTGATGAAAGGAATAAGCTCTTTAGTAGGAGCATGGATCAGATTTCCATGAAATTCGCATTGTTTACAAGCCTTGGCATATTGAACAATTTCTTCCTCCATATCTGGCTAGTAGTAACCAACTCTAATAAGTTTCCAAGCTAATATCAAATGAATTGAATGTGACCCACAGATACCTTCATGTACCTCAACCAACAAACTTTTCGACGCATTGGGTTCTAGACACCTAAGGAGGGTACCATCTAGACCCCATCTATACAAGTCATTGTTGGAAATATGGATGGAGTAACTGAGAGGGGGGAGTGAATCATTTCACCACAAAAATATTACCATAGATCCCTTAGCTATCTTATTAAATCATTTACTATTGTTACTCGAAAAACATACAAAGAAATGCTATAACTCCATTATTGCAGTGAGTATTAATTATAACTAATCTTAAGCATTCATTAGTGATTAACATGCATACATAAATAAAATAACATGAACACATGTGACACTAGATTTAACATGGAAACCCAATCTAAGAAAACCACCAATGTAACTAGTTACTATTTTTCACTCTTCTGAAGTGAGCCCTGTTAGGAGCTAACCCGGTTGAAAGTTACAAAACACACTGTTAGGAGTGACCTTGTTAGAGGATTTAATCACCCTATTAGGAGTGGCCTTGTAAGAGGTCTTTACAACAATTCAATATAACTATCACCTTGTTAGAGGATTTACAAAATGGCTGTTAAACCAACTCTGTTAAGAGATTTTGAAATCACTGCTACAATGGTAAGAAAGTAACAATGAAATGACCTGAATAAGATGCAACTGAATTGCTGATTATAGATCTCTATTCTACTTCACTAGATCCTTCCTAATCAAATATATCTTTGCTACTCCTCAAGGATATCTAGCCATCCTTCAAAATTTGCACTCACCTTCCTTCAAAATGAGCAATTCATTTGCATGTTCACTCATCCATCCATTCACACATCGACACATTGAATTCTCAACTTGACCTTTTATATATATCATTCAGATTGTTAAGTAGGCTCATATACACATTACAAACACTAATAATCATTACCTCAGTCACTGGAATAAATAAACTTTATTTCTCAAAATTAACAAAATCCTTCATTAGGTGACCTTGCTCGGTAAACACTACTCCTGAAAAGATTTCCTTTGATGACTGGATGAAGCTCGGTTACCACTATGAATTCTACAACATCCTTTTGAGACCAAGTGAACTTGGTAAACATTAACTTTTCTTCATTAACCATGGAAGCTCGGTTAACACTATTTTCTACCATATTTTCCTTTGATGCCCGATTGATCTCGACAAACACTGAAAATCACTTAGCTGACCAACTGAGCTCGATAGACACAGAGTGATAATTGATATGAAATTTGTGTGACATCAAGGACAACACACAATTAGACAATTGTATCCAACAATCTCCCTCTTTGGCATTAATGGCAACACAACATGTCATAGCACAATGAAATTTCAAAGAAAATATAGAGTAAGGAACATATCCTTAGTTTCATTATGATTCTCATCTATGAGAACTCCCTCTATTAGTGTAAGCTCTTCCTGTCTGCAAACTTCTCTCTTTGACTGTAAACTCTCCCTCTTAACTTCTCCCTCTTAGAGAAATTTCTTGAGATATGACAACAAACTCTCCCTCTTTGACAACACATTCCAAAGACAACACATACTAGGTGAATATCAATGTACCTTGAGTACTGATTCATATGCAATGATTCTTTGACTATGCTGCATCAACTGACTGATCTTCAACATGCTCTAGATGATGCATCACTAAAACTTTATTTAGTGAACTTCGAATAAGGGAATGACCCCTAACTTACATCTTAGATACAAAAATTCATCCTTAGGTAGTGGCTTGGTGAATATATCTACAATCTATTCTTTTGTATGAACATATTCCAATCTGATTTCCTTGTCCTACACTAATTCTTTGACAAAGTGATATTTTATAGCAATGTGCTTGGTTTTGGAATGCATTACTGGATTCTCTGATATATTTATTGCACTTGTATTATCACAAAACATAACAACTAGTTCTTTGATCTCAACCTTCATGCCTTCCAATAACTATTTAAACTAAACAATATTAGAGTAGTTTACTACTGCAACAACATATTTTGCTTCTATTGTGGATTGGGATGTGCAATTTTTCTTTTTACTAGTCCAAGATACCAACCTCTTGCCAAGAAAGAATGATCCACCACTTGTACTCTTTCTGTCATCAATGTTTCCTGCCCAATCAACATCAATAAACACTTTTAAGTCCAGATTGCCTCCAAATTTATACCACAAGCCATAATCTTCAGTTCCTTTCAAGTATCTCAAGATTCTTTTGATTGCCATCATATGATTTTCTCTAGGTTTTTCTTAGAATCTTGCTACTATACCAACTACTAAGGCAATATCAGGCCTTGTATGAACTATATACTGTAATTTTCCAATCATTGATCTGTATAAGGTCTAATCTACTTGTTTTGAATCATCATCTTTGGTAAGCTTCAGTCCAATACACATGGGGGTACCAACTGGTTTTGAATCTTCCATACCAAACTTCTTAAGTATTTCCTTGATGTATTTAGACTGAGTAATGTAGATACCATTCTTGCTCTGTTGAATCTGAAGACCAACAAAGAAATTTATTTGACCAAACATAGACATTTCAAATTCTTTGTTCATTTTCTCTGAGAATTCTTTGTACTGATCATCATTACCTATAAACATAGTATCATCCAAAAATATTTCTGCCAAAACAATTTTGTTATCTGGTCCTTCCTTGATGTACAAACTACTATTATCATTAGCTCTTTTCAAACCAATCTAAATAAGATAGTTATGTAATCTTTCATACCATGCTCTAGGGGCTTGTTTCAGACCATACAATGCTTTGTGTAACTTGCAGACCATATTCCTTTTGTCTAGATCAATAAAACTTTCAAGTTGCTCAATGTAGACTTCTTCATCAAGAATACCATTGAGAAATGTAGATTTTACATCCATTTGATAAACCTTAAATCCATTATGTTCTACATATGCAAGTAGAGTTCTTACACCTTCTAGTCTTGCAACAGGAGAAAAATTCTCACCATAATCTATGCCTTCTTCTTGAGAATATCCTTTACACACCAATCTAGCTTTGTTTCTTGATACTTGACCATCTTCATTCAACTTATTCCTGAATACCCATTTTTTTCCAATTACATTTTTATCTTTAGGCCTAGGTACAAGAGTCCATGTTTTTTTCTTCTTTATTTGTTTTATTTCTTCATTCATAGCCTCAATCCAACTTTCATTTTCTAATGCATCTTTGACATTTCTAGGTTCAAAATCAGCAAGTAAACATGTACCTTTTAGTTTACTTCTTGTCATAGTACCTTCTAATTTCTTTCCAATAATCTGATTTGTTGTATGATGCCTCTTGACATACTTGGCCAATATAGGTTCCTTGTCTCTTGAATGAGTTACATTGTCATCTTCTTGAATTTCATCTTCAGGTTCTGGTTACTCAGGCTCAGTAGATATTGGCTTGGTAGCTTCAGACTGAGACTCGAGTCCTTGTGACTCAGTTTGAACTTCTTCTTGTGACTCAGTTTGAACTTCTTCTTATGACTTGGTTACTATACTAGGCTTGGTAGATGCAGTCTCCTTATTGATAGATGTGTCTAGTAATCTATCAGGTTCAATGTAAATAAATCTCCTGTAATCCTCTAGTTCCTTTTTGCTTTGTTCTTCAGTCTTTTCTGCAAACTCATCAACTTTCACATGTGCACTTTCTATGATTTTGTGAGTAGATAAATTCAAACATCTATATGCCTTACTCTTGCAAGAATATCCCAAAAATATTCCTTCATCACTTTTCACATCAAATTTTCCTTCTCTAGATTCTTTTAAGATGTAACACTTACTACCAGATACTTTCAGGTAACTTACATTGGGTTTATAGCCATACCATAACTCATAAGGAGTTTTGAATGTGTCTTTCTTCAACTGTACTTGGTTTAAGGTATGAACTATAGTGTTGATAGCTTCCTTCTAGTATTTCATAGAAATGTTCTTTTAAGTCATTAGAGTCCTTGCACAATCCATGATAGATCTGTTCCTCCTTTTAGCTATTCCATTCTGCTCAAGAGTTCTTGGGGCTGATACCTATCTTTTGATTCCTCTTTCAATACAAAAATTATTGAATTCATGGGAGATGAATTCACCACCTCTTTCTAATCTGAATCACTTCATTCTTTTCCTTGTTTCCTTTTCTACTCTTGCCAAATACCATTTGAATTTCTCAAATGCGTCTAAATTTTCTGTTAGATACATAACAATCATCATTCTAGAGTAGTCATCAACAAAGAGAACAAATTTTTTTTCTCCAGTATAGCTCTGAATTCCAATAGGTCCACACAAATTACTATGCACAATTTCCAAAATATCTTCAGACTGATAGTTTTTACTTTTAAAGCTAGTCTTTCCCATTTTATCAATCTGACAATTCTTGCATAGACCAACATCAGGTTTCTTCAAAGTAGGAATGCCTCTTACTTTCTTGAGTTTGCTTATTTTCACCATGTTATCAAAATTTACATGACATAACCTTTTGTACCATAACCAACTTTCTTCAATTTGAGCAATAAAACATGAGAATTCACCAAGATCAAGATAAAACAAGTTATCTTTGGTTTGTTTTCCTGATCCAATTAGTTTTCCCTTGTCATCCAGCAGTCTTGCTTTGCCATGCATGAATTCAACCTTGAATCCAATGTTGATTAGTTGTGCTACACTTAGAAGATTATGCTTTAGTCCTTCAACCCAATATGCATTATCACATATAAGTTCTTTGGTTAATGAGATTCGTCCTCTTCCTTTTATGCAACAAGGTTCATTGTTTCCAAACCTTACATTACCACCATCATAGTCTTCAAGGTGTTCAAACTTTGTTTTGTCACCAGTCATATGATGTGAACATCCACTGTCTATGATCCATGTATCATTTTTTCTTACATGAGAGATAAGTGCCATCTTATCTTCATCATCATTAGATTCATCTTTTATAGCAATGTAGACAATTTCATCTTCACTATTATCAAAATCCTTAGCCATAAAACATGTTTTATTACCTTTATCCTTGAATGATTTGAAATTCTTCTTGCCATTGTACTTGTGACCTTTCTTCTCATCCTTGCTTTGCTTGTTTGGGCACCTAGCTGCAATATGACCAATTTCTTCACATGAAAAATAGATTAAGGGAGTTTTTCCTTTGTATTTACCTCTGCCTCTAAAATATTTCTTTGCAAGTAATGCTTCAATAACTTCAAGATCACTATCAGAACTTTCCTCTAATTCTTCTTCACTCTCTGACTGGATGTCCTTTATTTTCTTGCCCTTCTTAAGTGAAATTTTGGCCTCAAATGCTGATTCAATATTTTTTAAAGTTGGAACATAGTTGTCATAGTTATCCAACTCAAAGGCTGTCAATCTTCCCACTAAGGCATCCAAAGTTATATTGTGATTTTCTTCACATCTTCTTTCTTGAATAGCATATACTCGTATTGCATAGATAGGGACTAATGTTTTGAGAACCTTACTTATAACATTTTCATCATCAATTGTTCCTCCAGAAGCTCTAATTGCACTAACACTTGCCTTGATCCTTTCAACATATTTTGAAATGTTTTCATCTTCTCTCATTTTCATCTAATCAAATTGTCCTCTTAGGCTTTCTACTTTGGCTCTCTTCACATTGTCATCACTACCATAAATTTTCTTCAGCTTGTTCCACATTGCATAAGCAGTTGTCCAGTCTTTGATCTCATCAAATTCTTCATAGCTGAGAGCTGATGCAATGTCTATCATCATGGTGTTATGGTTCTTTTTCTCTACAATGTCTTCAACAGATAATGTGCCAGTAGGAGCTGTATATTCTTCATCAAGATATTTGCATCTTGAATCATCATGGAAGCTAGATGAAGTCTCATGAGTCCTTACCATGCTGAAAAGTTATCTCTGTTAAGCCTTGGAATTTCTCTCTTGTAAGACATCCTGATCTTTAGCTTAGGTCCTTGAAACCCTTCCTGCAAGCACCAAATGCTCTGATACCAATTGTTGGAAATATAGATGGAGTAACTAAGAGGGGGGGAGGGGGAGGGTGAATCAGTTAACCACAAAAATATTACCATAGATCCCTTAGATGTCTTATTAATTCATTTACTGTTGTTACTCGGAAAACATATAGACAAATGTTGTAACTTGGTTATTGTGGTGAGTGTTAATTATAACTGATCTTAAGCATTCATTAGTGATTAACATGCATTCATAAAGAAAATAACATGAACACATGTGACACCACATTTAACGTGGAAACCCAATCTAGGAAAACCACCAATGTAACTAGTTACTATTTTTCACTCTTCTGAAGTGAGCCCTGTTAGAAGCCAACCTGGTTAAAGGTTACAAAACACACTATTAGGTGTGACCTTGTTAGAGGATTTAATCACCCTATTAGGAGTGGCCTTAGAAGAGGTCTTTGAAACAATTCAATAGAACTGTTACCTTGTTAGAGGATTTACAAAATGGCTATTAAACCAACTCTGTTAAGAGATTTTGAAATCACTACTACAATGGTAAGAAAGTAACAATGAAATGACTTGAATAAGATGTAACTGAATTGCTGATTACAGATCTCTATTCTACTTCACTAGATCCTTCCTAATCAAATATATCTTCGCTACTCCTCAAGGATATCTAGCCATCCTTCAAAATTCACACACAACCTCCTTCAAAATGATCAATTCATTTGCATGTTTGCTCATCCATCCATTCACACATCCACACATTGAATTCTCAACTTGACCTTTTATATATATCATTCAGATTGTTAAGTCAGCTCATATACACATTACAAACACTAAAAATCATTACCTCGGTCAATTGGAATAAATAAACTTTATTTCTCAAAATTAACAAAATCCTTCATTAGCCGACCTTGCTCGGTAAACACTGATCCTAAAAAGATTTCCTTTGATGACCGAATGAAGCTCAGTTACCACTGTGAATTTTGCAACATCCTTTGGAGACCAAGTGAACTCGGTAAACACTAACTTTTCTTTGTTAAGCATGGAAGTTCGGTTAACACTATTTTCTACCATATTTTCCTTTGACGCCTGAGTGATCTCGGAAAACACTAAAAATTACTTAGCTGACCAACTGAGCTCAGTAGACATAAAGTGATAATTGATATGACATTTGTGCGACATCAAGGACAACACACAATTAGACAATTGTATCCAACAGTCATTTTCTGTAATGACATACTGTGAAGCATTATGAATTAGGTGATGCTTTTCATTTCGGGTATAGGTGTCTAGAATGATTTGGTCATAGAGGTAGGAATAGATATGGTGGTAGTAGGATGAATCATGTCCAATGACAGAATAGATCATCCTAGATTTAGGAATGTCATAGGCAGGGTAGTGTAATGCCTCCACCAAGAATTCATGTCTGAAGTCATTTTCTGGCATTTGTAACATTGAGGCAAGAGTGGCCATAGAATTTTCTACCCTTGTTATTTTTTGTAAAGAAATGTGTGGAAAATACTATTTGAGATCATCTACCATCCATTTTTAAGGCACTAGCTTGTCATCCTTTATTTTATAGATACCATTAACTTGGTTGATGACTAACTAAGACTCTCCAAAGACCTTGAGCTCATCCACATGCCATTCAATGGCTATCTTCATACTGTTAATGAGAGCTTCATATTTAGTGATGTTGTTTGTGTAGGGAAACAACATTTTATAAGATTTTGGCAATGAGTATCTTTGAGGTGTTATAAACAGAATGTCTGGACCTGATCCCTGGTGAGTGAATGATCCATCAAAGAGCATGCTCCAAGCTTGATGTGTGAGAAGCATAATGGATTCATCTAGGAATTCAATATTCAATGGTTGGTGATCTTAAAGAGGAGCTTCCGCCAACTGATCCACAATTTCTTTTCCTTTAATAGCTTTTCTTTCCACATACTCAATGTCAAATCCGTTGAGTATCGTAACCCATTTTGCTAGTCTACCTGTGAGGGCAGCCTTGCATAGTAAGTACTTTAGTGGATCAATTTTTGCAATAAGCCTTGTAGTGTGAGTGATCATATAATGTCACAATTTTTGTAATGTAAACACTACTGCTAGACAAGCTATCTAAATGATAGAATAGTTCATTTCATAGGAAACCAATGTTCTGCTGATATAATAAATGGCTCTCTCTTTGTTGTTATGATCTTGAGCTAAGAGAGCACCCAAAGATGTGTTCATTACTAAGATGTATAGTATGAGTAGCTTCCCATGAATAGGAGGCATCAATATAGGTGGATTAGAAAGATATTGTTTAATTTGAGTGATTCCTCTATCACATTCTTCATTTCATTCATAAGTCACACCCTTATGCAAAGTTTTAGTAAACAGTTTTGACTTGTAAGCCAACTATGAAATGAAGTGCCGAATAGATTTTAGCGTTCCCTGAAGTCCTCTCATTTGACTAATGTTTTTAGGTGGAGGCACGTCCATAATAGCTTGAATTTTTTCTAGATCAACCTCTATGTCCTTAGCTGAAATGATGTAACCCAAGAGTTTCCCAGAAGTGAAACTGAATGCACATTTTTGGGATTAAGTGTGAGACTAAATTATTCCATGTGATCATGTATGGGACCCAAATCTATCAGATGAGTTTTCCACTACATGGTTTTGGCCAAAGTGTCATCCACATAATCTTCTATTGTTTTATGCATCATATCATGAAAAAAGGTAGTGATAGCTCTCTGATATGTTGCTCCAACATTCTTAAGCCTAAAGGGCATGACATTCTAGCAAAAGGTACTCCAGGCACATGTGAAAGTGGTATTTTCTTGATCTTCCAGTGTAATTTTTATTTGATTATAGCCAGAGAAGCCATCCATCAAGCAATACATTTCATAACCTACAGTCATATCCACTATCATATCAATATTGGGTAGTGGGATGATGAAGGGTGTTTCCCTTAGTACCACAAACACATAACAAAAATACAGAAACAACAACAATAATATGCAAGAACAAAAAATTGGCTTCTTATTATTTCCACAAATGTGGAATTACAAACTTTCAGAATTACAATATGCAAAGCCACATGGGCATTCCCTTACAATATTCTGTAGGAAAAATCCTTGAATCAATACCAAGATCTACTACCTAGAACTGCCCTACACAACACTACGAGCCTTCTTTATATAGCCAATTTCCACCCCCCAGAAGGTTCCAAAAATTTAGCCCTAAGGGCGACCCAACTTAGAATTATTTTATTTTTCAATTTATTACATCAAAGTCAGCTCAAAATAACTTTTGAAACCTGAACATAAATTTTGAAGGAAAATTATTTTCTGCCATTTCAATTGGCCTAACTTCCGGAGACCATAAGTCATCACTAGTTGACCCGATTGACTATTATAAACCCATTTCAAAAATGTCACAAAGCGCTCTACAAGCTTGACTGGTGCAAGACACTTGTCACCCAATTTTTTGACCTCATTCGGGGCCTCTAAAGCCTTCAAAACTGAGTTCAAAGTTTTTGTACCCTGTTGCCAATACCGAAAATCTTCAATATCTTCAAAACTAGACCTGATCTAGCCATGAAACTTTGCTAGCAGGCTGATATGACTGAGATGAACCTCCACATGTAAAATCAGAACATTCCAAGATCGTAAGGCCAACTTACTAAAAATAGCAAGTTTCCATAAATAGAAGCTCTGGACAAGATAGCCCTTATTGAATACAAAAACATAAATTTTTTGGGTGATGCAAGATTGCCCTTACACCCAGGATGCTCCTGCATCAGACACCTAGGGTAATTTGAGAAGTGACCCTGTCATGACTCAGGTGTGCAGAGGAAAACCAAGATGGTTAACCTCCTCCTTTGTTAGCCATGATAAATCTTTTACAGGTCATCCTTTCCATTTGACCAAATACTCTTCATATGTCCTGTTTCTTGTGCTTGTGCCAACACGACTGTCCAGTATGTCTTCAATCTCCTTGATATCTGAACTGGTTGCTGGAATACTCCACTGTGCTGCTGCAACCTCATCTTCAACACCTCCTTCATGATACTTTGTCAAATATAAAATGTTAAACACTGGTGAAATATTCAGCTCAGTAGGCAATTCTACCTCATATGCATTTCCTGAATCATGCTTCTTCAGTATCGTACATGGTCCAAACTTCTTCATTTTTAACTTGTTATATGTACCAACCAGAAATTGCTCCTTCCGCAAATGAACCATGACTTCATCCCCAACCTGAAAATCCTTATGCCTCCTTTTCTCATTTTCCTTAGTCTTATACTATGCATTCATCTTGGTAATATGCTTCCTCACCTCTTCATGGATGTTCTTCAAGTGTTCTACAAAATCCTCAGCTTCAGCATTATTTATTTCTCCTTTATCTATCTTTCTCAACTCAGATGCATTTCTTGGAATACTTCCATATACAATCTAGAATGGTGATTTACCAGTGCTCCTATTGACATAATTATTGTATGCAAATTCTGTCTGTGGTAAAATCAAATCCCATCTTGTTGGCTTATCTCCAACCAAACATCTCAGCAAATTTCCCAAACTTCTATCCACCACCTTTGTCTGCCCATTAGTCTGTGGATGATGTGATGAACTGAACTTCAAATCTATCTTCAACAATGTACACCAAAAATATCCAACAAACTTAGTGTCTCTATCTGAAACTATGGTCTTTGGCAAACCATGTAGTCTCACTACTTCTCTAAAAAATAATTCTGCTACATGAACAACATCATTAGTCTTCTTGTAGGGAATGAAATGTGTCATCTTTAAAAATCTATCAAATACTACAAAAATTGAATCGTGTCCCCGCTGAGTCCTTGGTAAACTAAGAACAATGTCCATACTGATATCCTCTCAAGGCTTCTCTAGTACAGGTAATGGCTAATATAACCTTGTATTCTACTTCACTCCCTTCACAATCTGACATACTTTGCAACTCTGTACAAACTTCTTCACATCTTGCTGCAACAATGGCCAATAATAATTCAAACCAACCAAAGCAAGGGTTTTATCATGACCAAAATGTCTAGCCAATCCTCCACTATGCTTCTCTTTGATGAAATTCTCCCTTATATAACTTTGTGGAATGCACAACTTACTCCCTCTGAATAGCATATCATCTTAGATGATAAAATCCAACCATTTCATCCTATCTAGAGTAATAGGTCCTCTACAAGCTTTCCAAGCTCCACCAAAATCAAGATCCTCTGGATACAAATTCTTGAGTTCCTTGAACCCAACCACCTCAATCTGCATCTCTATCAGTAATAGTTACCTTCTACTAAGAGCATCTGCAAGCCTGTTAGACTTTCCACTTCTGTGTTTCAAAACAAATGTATAACTCTGCAAAAACTTAACCCATTTCAAATGCCTCTGATTCAACTTTCCTCGACTATTCAAATATTGCAAAGCTTGATGATTAGTATACAAAACAAACTCTTTAAAAAGTAGATAGTGTCTCCACTTCTTCAATGCCTGAACCATAGCATAAAATTCTTGATCATAAATAGAATACTTCCTCTTGGCATCATTTAACTTCTCACTGAAATAAGCAACCGGTTTACCTTCTTGCCTCATAACAGCTCCTATTGTGATACCACTAGCATCACAATCTACTTGAAACACCTTATTAAAATTTGGAAGTGCTAAAATAGGTTGTTCTATAACTTTTTGTTTCAACAATTGAAAACTTTTTTCTGCCCCATTAGTCCACTTAAACTCTTTATTATCTCCTCTCATTGTTTCAGTCAAGGGACCACAAATACTGCTAAAATTTTTGATAAACTTTCTGTAAAAGCTAGCCAAACCATGAAAAGATCTTACCTTAGTAGCACTCCTTGGAGTAGGCCATTCAAGGATAGCCTATACCTTCTCTGGGTCCATTTTCAGACCTTCTACTGAAACTACAAATCCCAAATAAACTAACTCTTTCTTTAAAAAATAGCACTTCTTCAAATTAATCAACAATTTCTCATCTCTTAGCTTCTCAAAAACCATACAAATATGTATCATATGCTCCTCCAATGTCTTGCTAAAGATCAAAATATCATCTAGGTAAACAATGACAAAATTACCCAAAAATTCTTTCAGAACCTCATTCATGACCCGCATGAAAGTGCTTGGTGCATTGGTTAGCCCAAAAGGCATGACTAACCACTCATACAGTCCTTCCTTTGTGTTGAAGGTAGTGTTCCATTCATCTCCTTCTCTGATCTGAATCTAGTGATATCCACTCTTTAGATCTACCTTTGAGAAATACACAGTTCCACTCAAACAATCCATAATATCATCCATTCGTGGTAATGGAAACCTATACTTGATTGTAATCTTGTTTATTACTCTGAAATTTGTACACATCCTCCATTCTCCATTCTTCTTTGGAGCTAATACTGCTGGTATGGCACATGGACTCAGGCTCTCCTAAATCAATCCCTTCTATAACAACTCATGTACTTGTTTATTCAATTCTTCACTTTCTACTGGTGTCATTCTGTGTGCTGCCTTGTTTGGAAAACTAGCTCCTAAAATCAAATCCATCTGATGACTGATCTTCCTTACAAGTGGTAATCTACTAGGTACATTATCAGATACAATATCCTGAAACTCATTCAACAAATCTGCAACCTCTACAAGTACATCCTCTACTTCCTCTTTACTAGCTTTTGGAATTAAAGAAAAACACACATGCTCATGCCTCATACTATCTAGGAATTTTCTTCCATTAACAAAAGTTATTTTTGCATTACCACATACCTTTTCTTCGGTCTCCTTCAATGGCTTTAGCTTATGACGCACTCCATCCTTTGTCAGAGAATAGGTATTCGCATGACCATCGTGTATAGCACATCTGTCAAATTGCCATGGTCTACCCAACAACATATGACATGCATCCATAGAGATGATATCACATAGTACCTCATCTTGGTACCCGCCAATCTTGAACTTTACCAGGCACTGTTCACTGACCATGACCTTGTGGTCATCCTGCACCTAGGCAATCCGATATGGATGTGGGTGTTTCTGTCTCTTGAGCTTCAACTTTGTCACCATCTCTTCTGACACCAAATTGTCAGTGCTTCCACTATCAATAATCACATCACAGCATTTACCCTCACACTTGCACCTGGTGTAAAATAGGCTCCTCTTTTGTTCAGGTTCATTCTCACCACTTAGCAAGACTCATTTGTTAATTTGCATTTCTCTTCTTTTAGCATCTTCAGAATTTGATGATCTAGCATCTTCATCTACATGTGCAACTTTGGCCTGGCCTTCATTTGTCCTATTTGTTCTACCTTGGTGCTGAGGACATTCAAATGCCCTATGACCTTCTTCTCCATAGTGAAAACATGTTCCACATAAGCCTCCTCTTCCTGAACATTATCCTCTTCCTCTTCCTCTTTGATCTATATTATTCTGATCTTGGAAATGATTGGAATTGTTTCCTCTCTGATTCTGACTACTACTGGCCTCATCCTTCTTTCTTGGATCTTCATATTTGCCACCATATGACCATCCACTAGATCTTCCACCATGACCTCTTCTATTTTTTCTGCTCTCAAAATTCTTGTTCAAATTTTCCTCTACTTTTAGGGAAAACTAGTATGCCTCCTCAATATTGTTCATTCGAACTAGATTCAACTCCTCCTGAATGCTTGGCCTTAACCCATTAAGGTATCGGGCAACTTTCTCCTTATCAGCTTCTGCATGGCCCATTCTGATGAGGAGTCAATAGAACTCCTCTGTATACTCCTAAACAGATATTCATGCTTGCTTCAGACTTTGCATTTTCTTTAGTAGGTCAAGCTCATAATCAATAGGAATGCTGTCACTTCAATTTATCCACCATCTGATCCCATCTTGTGATTTTATCTTTTCCTTTTCTATTTCACTCTATTTGAATCTCTTGCCACCAGATCTTGGCATGACCTTTCAGTTTGGCCTTCACAAATTTGACCCTATCAAGATCCTCAACATCTTCATACTCAAAATATTCCTCACATTCATTGATGCAGTCGATCAATTCCTCTTGGTTAAGATTTTCCAAAAAATGTAGGAACCGCAATCTTAGGTGTTTTCCCAATCTTGGAAATCACTTGAAAAAGTCTTTCTTCCTCCTGGTTCACAATTTTGGCTTCTCCTTCTTGATATTCTTCTTCAGCTTCATCCTCACTTTCATCTATGACATTAAGATTCATTCATCTATGGATCTCTTCTTGTAATGCTCGCACTTGTCTCTCCAGCACTCTAACCTTAGGTGTCACAATACCAGCTCTTCCGCCATGTTCTCTTCATGAAGGCATTTTCGCAATGTGTGCTAAAACCCTAACCACGGTCCCAGTGCAAATTTCCTCATAGTCAGCGATCTATTTACACACTCAAGAACTCCTGCTCTGATACCACTTGATGAAGGGTGCTCTCCTTAGTACCACAAACACATAATAGAAATAGAGAAACAACAACAATAATATGCAAGAATAGAAAATTGGCTTCTTATTAGCTCCACAAATGTGGAATTACAAACTTTCAAAATTATAATATGCAAAGCCACATGGGCATTCCCTTACAATATTCTATAGGAAAAATCCTTGAATTAATACCCAGATCTACTACCCAGAACTACCCTAGACAACACTACGGGCCTTCTTTATATAGGCAATTTCCACCGCCCGAGAAGGTCCCAGAAATTTAGCCCTAAGGGTGACCCAACTTAGAATTATTTTATTTTTCAATTTATTACATCAAAGTCAGCTCAAAATAACTTTTGAAACCCAAACAAAAATTTTGAAGGAAAATTATTTTCTGCCATTTCAGGTGGCCTGACTTCCGGAGACCATAAGTCATCACTAGTTTACTCAATTGACTATTATAACCCCATTTTAGAAATTCCACGAAGTGCTCTACATGCTTGATGGGTGTAATGCGCTAGTCACCCAATTTTTTGACCTCATCTGGGGCCTCTAAAGCCTTCAAAATTGAGTTCAAAGTTTCTGTACCCTGCTGCCAATACCAAAAATCTTCAATATCTTCAAAACTAGACCTGATCTAGCCATGAAAATTTGCTAGTAGATTGATATGACTAAGATGAACCTCCACATGTAAAATTAGAACATTCTGAGATCATAAAGCCAACTTACTAAAAATAGCAAGTTTCCATAAATAGCAACTCTACACAAGATAGCCCTTATTGAATACAAAAATAGAAATGTTTTTGGGTGATGCAAGATTACACTTACACCCGGGGTAATTGAGAAGTGACCCTATCATGACTCAGGTGTGCAGAGGAAAACCAAGATAGTTAACCTCCTCCTTTGTTAGCCATAATGAATCTTTTACAAGTCATCCTTTCCATTTAACCAAATACTCTTCATATGTCCTGTTCCTTGTGCTTCTGCCAACATGACTATCCAGTATGTCTTCAATCTCCTTGATATCTGAACTGGTTGCTGGAATACTCCACTATCCTGCTGCAACCTCATCTTCAACACCTACTTCATGATACTTTGTCAAATCTGAAATGTTAAACATTGGTAAAATATTCAGCTCAGTAGGCAATTCTACCTCATATGCATTTCATGAATCATGCTTCTTCAGTATCGTACATGGTCCAAACTTCTTCATTTTTAACTTGTTATATGTACCAACTAGAAATTTCTCCTTCCACAAATGAACCATGACTTCATCCCCAACTTGAAATTCCTTATGCCTCCTTTCCTCATCTACCTTAGTCTTATACTATGCATTCATCTTGGTAATATGCTTCCTCACCTCCTCATGGATGTTCTTCAAGTGTTCTGCAAAATTCTCAGCTTCAGCACTACTTATTTCTCCTTTATCTATCTTTCCCAACTCAGATACATTTCTTGGACTACTTCCATATACAATCTGGAATGGTGATTTATTAGTGCTCTTGTTGATAGAATTATTGTATGCAAATTCTACCTGTGGTAAAATCAAATCCCATCCTATTGGCTTATCTCCAACCAAATATCTCAGTAAATTTCTCAAACTTCTATTCACCACTTCTATCTGTCCATCAGTCTGTGGATGATGTGATGAACTAAACTTCAAATCTGTCTTCAACTTCTTCCACAATGTATGCTAGAAATATCCAACAAAATTAGTGTCTCTATCTGAAACTATGGTCTTTGGAAAACCATGTAGTCTCACTACTTCTCTGAAAAATAATTCTGCTACATGAACAACATCATTAGTCTTCTTGTAGGGAATGAAATGTGCTATATTCAAAAATCTGTCAACTACTACAAAAATTGAATCATGTCTCTGCTGATTCCTTGGTAAACTAAGAACAAAGTCCATACTGATATCCTCCCAAGGCTTCTCTGGTATAGGTAATGGCTGATAGAACCCTGTATTCTGCTTCACTCCTTTTTCCATCTGACATACTCTACAACTCTGTACAAACTTCTTCACATCTTGCTGCAACTGTGGCTAATAATAATTCTCACCAACCAAAGTAAGAGTTTTATCACAACCAAAATGTCCAGCCAATCCTCCACTATGCTTCTCTTTGATGAAATTCTCCCTCATAGAACTTCATGGAATGCACAACTAACTCCCTCTAAATAGCATTTCATCTTGGATGATAAAATCCAGCCATTTCATTCTATCTAGAGTAATAGGTCCTTTACAAGCTTTCCACGCTCCACCAAAATCAGGATCCTCTAGATACAAATTCTTGAGTTTCTTGGACCCAACCACCTCAATCTGCATCTCTGTCAGCAATAGTTGTCTTCTAGTAAGAGCATCTACAACCCTGTTAGACTTTCAACTTCTGTGTTTCAAAACAAATGTATAACTCTGCAAAAACTCAACCCATTTCAAATGTCTCTAATTCAACTTTCCTTGACTAGTCAAATATTACAAAGCTTGATGATCAGTATACGAAACAAACTCCTTAGGAAGTAGATAGTGTCTCCACTTCTTCAATGCCTAAACTAAAGCATTAAATTCTTGATCATAAACAGAATACTTCCTCTTGGCATCATTTAACTTCTCACTGAAATAAGCAACCGGTTTACCTTCTTGGCTCATAACAGCTCCTATTGTGGTACCACTAGCATCACAATCTACTTGAAACACCTTATTAAAATTTGGAAGTGCTAAAATAGGTTGTTCTATAACTTTTTGTTTCAACAATTGAAAACTCTTTTCTGCCCCATTAGTCCACTTAAACTCTTTTCTATCTCCTCTCATTGTTTTAGTCAAGGGACCACAAATACAACTAAAATTTTTGATAAAATTTTTGTAAAAGCTAGCCAAACCATGAAAAAATCTTACCTCAGTAGCACTCCTTGGAGTAGGCCATTCAAGGATAGCCTATACCTTCTCTAGGTCTATTTTTAGACCTTCTTCTGAAACTACAAATCCCAAATACACTAACTCTTTCTTCACAAAACTGCACTTATTTAAATTAATCAACAATTTCTCATCTCTTAGCTTCTCAAACGTCATAAAAATATGCATCATATGCTCCTCCAATGTCTTGCTAAAGATCAAAATATCATCTAGGTAAACAATGACAAACTTACCCAGAAATTTCTTCAAAACCTCGTTCATGAGCCGCATGAAAGTTCTTTATGCATTGGTTAAACCAAAAGGCATGACTAACCACTCATACAGTCCTTCCTTTATCTTGAAGCTAGTCTTCCATTCATCTCCTTCTCTAATCTGAATCTAGTATATCCACTCTTCAGATCTATATTTGAGAAGTACACAGCTCCACTCAAATAGTCCATAATATCATCCATTCGTGGCAATGGAAACCTATACTTGATCGTAATCTTGTTTATTGCTCTGGAATCTGTACACATCCTCCATTCTTCATTCTTCTTTAGAGCTAATGCTGCTGGTACAACACATGGACTCAGGCTCTCCCAAATCAATCCCTTCTGTAACAACTCATGTACTTGTTCGTTGAACTCTTCACTTTCTTTTGGTGTCATTCTGTGTGCTGCCTTGTTTGGCAAATTAGCTCCTGGAATCAAATCCCTCTGATGACTGATCTTCCTTACATGTGGTAATCCACCAGGTACATTATCAGATACAATATTACGAAACTCATTTAACAAATCTACAACCTCTACAGGTACATCCTCTACTTCTTCTTTACTAGCTTTTGGAATTAAACCAAAACACACATCCTCATACCTCATACCATCTAAGAATTTTCTTCCATCAATAAAAGTTATTCTTGCATTACCACATACCTTTTCTTTGGTCTCCTTCAATGGCTTTAGCTTATGTCGCACTCCATCCTTTGTTAGGGAATAGGTATTCAGACAACCATCATGTACATCACATCTATCAAACTGCAATGGTCTATCCAACAACATATGACATGCATCCATAGAGATGATATCACATAGTACCTCATCTTGGTACCCGCCAATCTTGAACTTTACCAGGCACTATTCATTGACCATGACTTTGTGGTCATCCTAAACCTAGGCAATCCGATATGGATGTGGGTGTTTCTATCTCTTGAGCTTCAACTTTGTCACCATCTCTTCTGACACCAAATTGTCAGTGCTTCCACTATCAATAATCACATCATAGCATTTACCCTCACACTTGCACCTGGTGTGAAATAGGCTCCTCCTTTGTTTAGGTTCATTCTCACCACTCAGCAAAACTCTTTTGTTAATTAACGTTTCTCCTCTTTTAGCATCTTCAGAATTTGATGATCTAGCATCTTCATCTACATGTGCAACTCTGGCCTGGCATTCATTTCTCCTATCTGTTGTACATTGGCACTAAGGAAATTCAAATACCCTATGACCTTCTTCTCCACTATGAAAACATGTTCCACGGAAGCCTCCTCTTCCTGAACCTTGTCCTCTTCCTCTTCCTCTCTGATCTGTATTATTCTAATTGATGCAGGAGCATCCCAGGGTAGTTGGTTATCCTGCATGTTTGGGAGATTTGATGGAGTTGTGTGGACTTATTTTCATATGTGAGGGGTTTGGTAGAGTTTGATAAACCCACTTGGGTCTTGGGTAATTGTTTTTGATGTATTTAATGGAACTTGGCATGATCTTGGTTGCTCAGCATGGCCTAGGGGAGCTCGGCCTTGCTTAGGAATTTGGTACCTATTTCAGGCTGTATAAGTAATTTTCCATAAAGAGTTACAGGCTGAAAATTTCAGGGATTGAAGAGGGCCTATATTTCTTCCTACGGTTTGAAGCATGAGTTCTAATTCATCCGAAGCTAGGAGATATCACGATTTTACTAAGACATCTATTTTGGGAATTTAATTGTTGTTGTTGGCCGACTTGTGGCATTTAATTTCGGTATTTGTATTTAATTTATTTTCAGGGCCGACCTGTGGCTTAGATTGGTATAAGTAGAGGTTGTGGGGGAAGTCTTTAGGCATTCATTCATCCACTTGGGAGAAGAGGAGGTGGATGTGGAGTGAGTTTTGAGGAGAGCTAGTAGCTGCGGCTTGGGAAACAAGGAGATTGCTTGGTGGGCTTGCGAGCACAAGTTTAGATCTTCCTTGGGGGTTCCTACCAGTGTGTGGATCTGGGCTAGCTAGGGTTTTGGTTTGGATCTTGCGAGATCTTGTGGAGTTTCTATTTTAATTGCATTGTATTTGGCCGTAACCCGGAAGGCCTTACAGCCGGGCATGTTGGATGAAAATATAATGATTCTATTATGAGTATTGGCATTGTGTGGATCTATATCTCTGTATTGTTATTATATTCTTGTGTGTGGTTATTTTCTGGGGGCTAGGACATCTCCATCAAGGATCCTCCTACCTTGCACTACGTCAAGTGGTATCAGAGCACAGTTGTTCCTGAGTGTGTGGACAGAGCGCCGAATGTGAGGCAGTTTACACCAGGACCTTGGGTGGAGTTTTTCAGAGTGAAGGTTGTTCCTGAGTGTGTGGACAGAGTACTGAATGTGAGATAGTTTGCACTAGGACCTGGTTGAAGGTTGGATCTAGTTGGTGATTTGTTGTAGAGGGTTTTTGAAGATCTTAGAAGATGGCTCTAAGAAGATTGGACCCTGAGATGATTGCAAAACTCCATGATGTGGTGGAGAAGAATATTTCAAAGACTTGTGCTTGGTTGGAAGCGAGATGGAATAATCAAGTTAAGGAAGGGATGGTTGAGAGTGATCAATCTTTGGATAAATTTCGTAAGAGAGTTCGAGAGATCTTGAATCCATGGAGCTGGAGTCTACCGATCAGGAAGCGAGTTGTGTGGCCGGTTAGAAGACTTGTTCGAGAGAGAAGAGGGCATAGAAAGGTCGAGATGGAAGTTGGTTTTGTTGATCAGTGTATGGACGCTGATGTAGAACTTGCAGAGAAACCTATGGATGTTTCTATGGAGCTTCCTAACCTTGTTGATGATGTGATTGAGGTTGGTTTTCATGATCAGTTGGTTGAGTCTGACATGGAAATTGTGGAGCACTTGGTCATGGATAATCAGGTTGCTAAGGGTGATGATCCATATGTTGGTGATATGGATGTTGTTGATATGGATGTTTCTGGTGTGGATTCACTAGTTGTTGATGTGGTTGAGGACCTACATGATACTACGGATCTGTATGTTCCTGATGTGGACTTGTTGGTGGTTGACATGGTTGAGGATTTACATGTTTCTCCTATTGTGGATTTGAGCTTACATGTTGGTGACATGGATTTCATGTTTGAGGATATTTTTGTTGTTGGTAGTGATCGGCTACAGAGAATATTGGTGAGGCACTATGTTCAGTTTGTTCCTGGCAGTGAGCATGTTGATTGGATGGTTGAGATTCTAGTGGTTGACAGATGGATGCAGATTTGGATGATTTGCATGTTGGTTCTATTGTCCCTGTTGGAGTGGAAGCCTTTGGTGAAGATGAAGATGGTTGTGGATATTTCATTGGGAATCAAAGTATGAGGCATACTTCTTTTCGCACCTGGGGAGTCTGATGCAGGAGCATCCCAGGGTAGTTGGTTATCCTGCATGTTTGGGAGATTTGATGGAGTTGTGTGGACTTATTTTCATATATGAGGGGTTTGGTAGAGTTTGATAAACCCACTTGGGTCTTGGGTAATTGTTTTTGATGTATTTAATGGAACTTGGCATGATCTTGGTTGCTCAGCATGGCCTAGGGGAGCTCGGCCTTGCTTAGGAATTTGGTACCTATTTTAGGCTGTATAAGTAATTTTCCATAAAGAGTTACAGGCTGAAAATTTCAGGGATTGAAGAGGGCCTATATTTCTTCGTACGGTTCGAAGCATGAGTTCTAATTCATCCGGAGCTAGGAGATATTGCAATTTTACTAAGACATCTATTTTGGGAATTTAATTATTGTTGTTGGCCGACTTGTGGCATTTAATTTCGGTATTTGTATTTAATTTATTTTCAGGGCCGACCTGTGGCTTAGATTGGTATAAGTAGAGGTTGTGGGGGAAGTCTTTAGGCATTCATTCATCCACTTGGGAGAAGAGGAGGTGGATGTGGAGCGAGTTTTGAGGAGAGCTAGTAGCTGCGGCTTGGGAAACAAGGAGATTGCTTGGTGGGCTTGCGAGCACAAGTTTAGATCTTCCTTGGGGGTTCCTACCAGTGTGTGGATCTGGGCTAGCTAGGGTTTTGGTTTGGATCTTGCGAGATCTTGTGGAGTTTCTATTTTAATTGCATTGTATTTGGCCGTAACCTGAAAGGCCTTACAGCCGGGCATGTTGGATGAAAATATAATGATTCTATTATGAGTATTGGCATTGTGTGGATCTATATCTCTATATTGTTATTATATTCTTGTGTGTGGTTATTTGCTAGGGGCTAGGACATCTCCATCAGGGATCCTCCTACCTTGCACTGCGTCACTAATCTTGGAAATGATTGGAATTGTTTCCTCTCTGATTCTAACTGCTACTGGCCTCATCCTTCTTTTTTGGATCTTCATTTTGGCCACCATATGACCGTCCACCAGATCTTCCACCACGACCTCTTCCATTTTGTCTTCTCTCAAACTTCTTGTTCAGCTTTTCCTCTACTTTTAGGGCAAATTGGTATGTCTCCTCAATACTATTCATTCAAAATAGATTCAACTCCTCCTAAATGCTTGGCCTTAACCCATTAAGGTATCAGGCAACTTTCTCCTTATCAGCTTTTGCATGGCCCATTCTGATGAGGAGTCGATAGAACTCCTCCGTATACTCCTAAATAGATCTTCCTGCTTGCTTCAGACTTTGCATTTTCTTTAGTAGGTCAAGCTCATAATCAATAGGAATGAACTGTCACTTCAATTTATCCACCATCCGATCCCATTTTGTGATTTTATCTTTTCCTCTTCTATTTTGCTCCAATTGAATCTCTTGCCAGCAGATCTTCGCATGACTTTTCAGTCTGGCCTTCACAAATTTGACCCTATCAAGATCCTCAACATCTTCATACTCAAAATATTCTTCAGATTCAATGATCTAGTCAATCAATTCCTCTGGGTTAAGATTTCTAGAAAATGTAAGAACCTCAATCTTAAGTCTTTTCCCAATCTTAGAAATCGCTCAAAAAAGTCTTTCTTCCTCCTGGTTCACAATTTCAGCTTCTCCTTCTTGATATTCTTCTTTGACTTCATCCTCGCTTTCATCTTTGACATTAAGATTCATTCCTCTATGAATCTCTTCTTGCAATGCTCACACTTGTCTCTGCAGCTCTCTAACCTTAGGTGTCACAGCACCAGCTCTTCCACCATGTTCTCTTTCTGGAGGTATTTTTGTGATGCATGTTAAAACCATAACCACAGTCTCGGTGCAAACTACCTCACAGTCGGTGATCTATTTACACAGTTAAGAACTCCCGCTCTGATACCACTTGATGAAGGGTGCTCCCCTTAGTACCACAAACACATAACAAAAATAGAGAAATAACAACAATAATATGAAAGAAGAGAAAATTGGCTTCTTATTAGCTCCACAAATTTGGAATTACAAACTTTCAAAATTACAATATTCTGTAGGAAAAATCCTTGAATCAATACCCAGATCTACTACCCAGAACTGCCCTAGAAAACACTACAGGCCTTCTTTATATAGGCAATTTCCACCACCTGAATGTTCCAGAAATTTAGCCCTAAGGGTGACCCAACTTATAATTATTTTATTTTTCAATTTATTACGTCAAAGTCAGCTCAAAATAACTTTTGAAACCCGAACAAAAACTTTGAAGGAAAAATATTTTCTACCATTTCATGTGGCCTGACTTCTGAAGACCATAAGTCATCACCAGTTGACCTGATTGACTATTATAACCTCATTTTGGAAATGCCACGAAGTGCTCTACAAGCTTGACCGATGCATAACACTCATCACCCAATTTTTCAACCTCATCTGGGGATTCTAAAGCCTCCAAAACTGAGTTCAAAATTTTTGTACCTTGCTGCCAATACCAAAAATCTTCAATATCTTCAAAACTAGACCTGATCTAGCCATGAAAATTTGCTGGTAGGCTGATATGACTGAGATGAACCTCCACATGTAAAATTAAAACAATGTGAGATTGTAAGGCCAACTTACTAAAAATAGCAAGTTTCCATAAATAGCAGCTCTGCACAAGATAGCTCTTATTGAATAAAAAAATAGAAATATTTTTAGGTGATGCAAGATTTCCCTTACACCCAGGATGCTCCTACATCAGACACCTAGAGTAATTTGAGAAGTGACCCTGTCACGACTCAAGTGTGTAGAGGAAAACTAAGATGGTTAACCTCCTCCTTTGTAAGTCATGATGAATCTTCTAGAGGTCATCCTTTCCATTTGACCAAATACTCTTCATATGTCCTGTTCCTTGTGCTTCTGCCAATACGACTGTCCAGCATGTCTTCAATCTCCTTGATATCTAAACTAGTTGCTGGAATACTCCACTGTGCTACTGCAACCTCATCTTCAACACCTCCTTCATGATACTCTGTCAAATCTAAAATGTTAAACACTGGTGAAATATTCAGCTTAGTAGGCAATTCTACCTCATATGCATTTCATGAATCATGCTTCTTCAGTATCGTACATGGTCCAAACTTCTTCATTTTCAACTTTTTATATCTACCAACCTAAAATTACTCCTTCCACAAATGAACCATGACTTCATCCCCAACCTAAAATTCCTTATGCCTCCTTTTCTCATCTGCCTTTGTCTTATACTATGCATTCATCTTGGTAATATGCTTCCTCACCTCCTCATGGGTGTTCTTCAAGTGTTCTGCAAAATCCTCAGCTTCATCACTACTTATTTCTCCTTTATCTATATTTCTCAACTTAGATGCATTTCTTGGACTACTTCCATATACAATCTAGAATGGTGATTTACTAGTGCTCTTGTTGACAGAATTATTGTATGTAAATTTTGCCTATGGTAAAATCAAATCCCATCCTATTGGCTTATCTCCAACCAAACATCTCAGTAAATTTCCCAAACTTCTATCCACGACCTCTGTCTATCCATCAGTTCGTGGATGATGTGATAAACTAAACTTCAAATCTGTCTTCAACTTCTTCCACAATGTACGCCAGAAATATCCAACAAACTTAGTGTCTCTATCTGAAACTATGGTCTTTAGCAAACCATGTAGTCTCACTACTTCTCTGCAAAACAATTCTGCTACATGAATAGCATCATTAGTCTTCTTGTAGGGAATGAAAATGTGTCATCTTCAAAAATCTATCAAGTACTACAAAAATTGAATCATGTCCCCACTGAGTCCTCGGTAAACCAAGAACAAAGTCCATACTGATATCCTCCCAAGGCTTCTCTGGTACAGGTAATGGCTAATATAACCCTGTATTCTGCTTCACTCCCTTCGCCATCTGACATACTCTGCAACTCTATACAAACTTCTTCACATCTTGCTGCAACTGTGGCCAATAATAATTCTCACCAACCAAAGCAAGAGTTTTATCATGACCAAAATGCCCATCCAATCCTCCACTATGCTTCTCTTTGATGAGATTCTCCCTCATAGAAATTCATGGAATGCACAACTGACTCCCTCTAAATAGCATATCATCTTGGATGATAAAATCTATCCATTTCATCCTATCTAGAGTAATAGGTCCTTTACAAGCTTTCCAAGCTCCACCAAAATCAAGATCCTCTGGATACAAATTCTTGAGTTCCTTGAACCCAACCACCTCAATCTGCATCTTTGTCAGCAATAGTTTCCTTCTATCAAGAGCATCTACAACCCTATTAGAATTTCCACTTCTATGTTTCAAAACAAATGTATAACTCTGCAAAAACTCAACCCATTTCAAATGCCTCTGATTCAACTTTCCTTGACTATTCAAATATTGCAAAGCTCGATGATTAGTATACAAAACAAACTCCTTAAGAAGTAGATAGTGTCTCCACTTTTTCAATGCCTAAACTATAGCATAAAATTTTTGATCATAAATAGAATACTTCCTCTTGGCATCATTTAACTTCTCACTGAAATAAGCAATTGGTTTACCTTCTTGGCTCATAATAGATCCTATTGTGATACCAATAGCATCATAATCTACTTGAAATACCTTATTAAAATCTGGAAGTGTTAAAATAGGTTGTTTTGTAACTTTTTGTTTCAACAATTGAAAACTATTTTCCGTCCCATTAGTCCACTTAAACTCTTTTCTATCTCCTCTCATTGTTTCAGTCAAGAGACCACAAATACTGCTAAAATTTTTTATAAACTTTTTGTAAAAAATAGCCAAAACATGAAAAGATCTTACCTCAGTAGCACTCCTTGGAGTAGGCCATTCAAGGATAGCCTATACCTTCTCTGGGTCTATTTTTAGACCTTCTGCTGAAACTACAAATCCCAAATACACTAACTCCTTCTTCACAAAACTGCACTTCTTCAAATTAATCAACAATTTCTCATCTCTTAGCTTCTCAAACACCATAAAAATATGCATCATATGCTCCTCCAATGTCTTGCTAAAGATCAAAATATCATCTAGGTAAACAATGGAAAACTTACCCAAAAATTCCTTCAGAACCTCGTTCATGAGCTGCATGAAAGTGTTTTGTGCATTGGTTAGCCCAAAAGGCATGACTAACCACTCATACAGTCCTTCCTTTGTCTTGAAGGAAGTCTTCCATTCATCTCCTTCTTTGATCCAAATTTGGTCATATCCACTCTTTAGATCTATCTTTGAGAAATACACAGCTCCACTCAAATAGTCCATAATATCATCCATTCGTGGCAATGGAAACCTATACTTGATTGTAATCTTGTTTATTGCTCTGAAATCTGTATACATTCTCCATTCTCCATTTTTTTTTAAAGCTAATACTGCTAGTACAACACATGGACTCAGGCTCTCCCGAATCAATCCTTTCTGTAACAACTCGTGTACTTGTCTGTTCAACTCTTCACTTTTTGCTGGTGTCATTCTGTGTGCTACCTTGCTTGGAAAACTGGCTCCTGAATTCAAATCCATCTAATGACTGATCTTCCTTATGGTTGGTAATCCACCAGGTACATTATTAGATACAATATCGTTAAACTTATTCAACAAATCTGCAACCTCTATAGGTACATCCTCTACTTCTTCTTTACTAGCTTTTGGAATTAAACTAAAACACACATGCTCATACCTCATACCATCTAAAATTTTTTTTCAATCAACAAAATTTATTCTTGCATTACCACATACCTTTTCTTCGGTCTCCTTCAATGGCTTTAGCTTATGTCGCACTCCATCCTTTGTCAGGGAATAGGTATTCGCATGACCATCATATACAGCACATCTGTCAAACTGCCATGGTCTACCCAACAACATATGATAGGCATCCATAGAGATGATATCACATAGTACCTCATCTTGGTACCCGCCGATCTTGAACTTTACCAAGCACTATTCACTAACCATGACCTTGTGGTCATCCTGCACCCAGGCAATCCAATATGGATGTGGGTGTTTTTGTCTCTTGAGCTTCAACTTTGTGACCATCTCTTCTGACACCAAATTGTCAGTGCTTCCACTATCAATAATCACATCACAACATTTACCCTCACACTTGCACCTGGTGCGAAACAGGCTCCTCCTTTATTTAGGTTCATTCTCACCACTCAGCAAGACTCTTCTGTTAATTAGCATTTCTCTTGTTTTAGCATCTTTAGAATTTGATGATCTAGCATCTTCATCTACATGTGCAACTCTGGCTTGGCCTTCATTTCTCCTATCTGTTCTGCCTTGGCGCTGAGGATCTTCAAATGCCCTATGACCTTCTTCTCCACAGTGAAAACATGTTCCATGGAAGCCTCCTCTTCCTAAACCTTGTCCTCTTCCTCTTCCTCTCTAATCTCTATTATTCTGATCTTGGAAATGATTGGAATTGTTTCCTCTCTAATTCTGACTACTACTGGCCTCATCTTTCTTTTTCAAATCTTCATTTTGGCCACCATATAACCGTCCACCAGATCTTCCACCATGACCTCTTCCATTTTATCTTCTCTCAAACTTTTTGTTTAGCTTTTCCTCTACTTTTAGGGAAAATTGGTATGCCTCCTCAATACTGTTCATTCAAACCAGATTCAACTCCTCCTGAATGCTTGGCCTTAACCCATTAAGGTATCAGACAACTTTCTCCTTATCAGCTTCTGCATGGCCTGTTCTGATGAGGAGTCAATAGAACTCCTCTATATACTCCTAAACAGATCTTCCTGCTTGCTTCAGACTTTCCATTTTTTTTAGTAAGTCAAGCTCATAATCAATAGGAATGAACTATCACTTCAATTTATCCACCATCTGATCCCATCTTGTGATTTTATCTTTCCCTCTTCTATTTCACTCCAATTGAATCTCTTGCCACCAGATCTTCACATGAGCTTTCAGTCTGGCCTTCGCAAATTTGACCCTATCAGGATCCTCAACATCTTCATACTCAAAATATTCCTCACATTCATTGATCTAGTCGATCAATTTCTCTGGGTTAAGATTTCTAGAAAATGTAGGAACCTCAATCTTAGGTCTTTTCCCAATCTTAGAAATCACTCGAAAAAGTCTTTCTTCCTCCTGGTTCACAATTTTAGCTTCTCCTTCTTGATATTCTTCTTCGGCTTCATCCTCACTTTCATCTCTGACATTAAGATTCATTCCTCTATGAATCTCTTCTTGCAATGCTCATACTTGTCTCTATAGCTCTCTAACCTCAGGCATCACAGCACCAGCTCTTCCGCCATGTTCTCTTCATGGAGGGATTTTTGTGATGCATGCTAAAACCCTAACCATGATCCCAGTGCAAATTGTCTCATAGTCGGTGATCTATTTACACACTCAAGAACTCCCGCTCTGATACCACTTGCTGAAGGGTGCTCCCCTTAGTACAACAAACACATAACATAAATAGAGAAACAACAACAATAATATGCAAGAACAGAAAATTGGCTTCTTATTATCTCCACAAATGTGGAATTACAAACTTTTAAAATTACAATATGCAAAGCCACATGGGCATTCCCTTACAATATTCTGTAGGAAAAATCCTCGAATCAATACCTAGATCTACTACCCAGAACTGCACTAGACAACACTACGAGCCTTCTTTATATAGGCAATTTCCACCGCCTGAGAAGGTTCCAGAAATTTAGCCCTAAGGGTGACCCAACTTATAATTATTTTATTTTTTAATTTATTACATCAAAGTCAGCTCAAAATAACTTTTGAAACCTGAACAAAAATTTTGAAAGAAAATTATTTTCAGCCATTTCAGGTGGCCTGACTTTCGGAGACCATAAGTCATCACCAGTTGACCCGATTGACTATTATAACCCCATTTTGAAAATGCCACAAAGTGCTCTACAAACTTGACCGGCACAAAACACTCATCACCCAATTTTTTGACCTCATCTGGGGCCTCTAAAGCCTTCAAAATTGAGTTCAAAGTTTTTGTACCCTGCTGCCAATACCGAAAATCTTCAATATTTTCAAAACTAGACCTGATCTAGCCATGAAACTTTGCTGGTAGGCTGATATGACTGAGATGAAGCTCCACATGTAAAATCATACATTCTGAGATTGTAAGGCCAACTTACTAAAAATAGCAAGTTTCCATAAATAGCAGCTCTGCACAAGATAGCCCTTATTGAATACAAAAATAGAAATATTTTTGGGTGATGCAAGATTGCCCTTACACCCAGGATGCTCCTGCATCATGGGAAGTCATCTTTTGAACATGCCTTATTTAGATCTTGAAAGTTTGTGCACACACAAATGGATTTATCATGTTTGGTGAGTGGAACAATATTTTAAATCCACTTTGCATAATCAATAGTCATTATGAAACCATCCTTGAGAAGTTTTTCTAGCTCTGCTTTGACTAAAAGTGCCACATGTGGATGCATCTTTCAAAGCTTCTGTTTGAGAGGCTTAATAACTGGTGCAATAGACAAATTGTGCATGATTACATTGGGGTCTAATCTAGGCATGTTAGAGTAAGTCCATGCAAAGTTTATTTTCTTGCTTTGAAAGAAGTTAGTGAACTCTTCCTTTTCTCTTGCAGATAATGGCTGTGCTAGATCAATAATTTGTGTAGTAGCCTCTATACCCAAATTCACTAGTTGTGTTGGCTCAAATAATACTGATGATCTCTCCTAAAAATGGCTTAGGAACATATCAAGTATCTCATCCTTGGGTGCCTGAAAGATATTTTCACCCTTGGATACATCTTTTATTTTTACTAATTTTGGCTCTAACACTGCCACAATGTGGTTTTCATCATCAGAGCATCTAGTTTTTCTTCTTTTAATTTTTTGACTAAGATACTTGATTTCTGCCTCTATCATGTTGACACTACTTTCGCTGGTGGAGGACATTACAGGTTCAATAGCATGGACATAACAGGCTAGAGCATAATCATTTTGGAATATTAGGACTTCATTAGATGAGGAAGGGGAGTTCTAGTTTATCAGCTTGGGATTTTTGAGTGAGAGAGAAGTAGTGACTGGTTCAATTGCATTCAGGGTATAACCATCAAAAACATGGATGAGTAAGTTAAGAACTAGAGAGATCTCATCCAAAGGATCGTTCAAATCCCTATGAGACCTCATGTTGGAAGTAGAGGACAAGCTAATACCAATGGTGTCTAATTCATGTAACCTAATGCTAGACCTTTCACCTACTTGGAGAAGGTTTTCATAGGTATGCACCATGTCTATATCTTTATCATAAGTAGCATTAGAAAAAGATTTAAACTCATATTCATGTGATTCAGTACTTGATGTGGGCATTCCATTAGCACTAGTTGTACTATCTGACTCAGATTCATCTCTTGTAGCCTTAAGAATTTGTTCTTGTTTGAATCTTTCTCGAAAGATTAATGGGATGTAAGGTTCACCCACAAAAGTAGGGTCAGCAATTTTCATTCCCATTCATTGGTCATATGTCAGTGGGGTGATTGAGGAAGTTTCATCAGAATCACTTTTAGCTTCTACTTAATGGATAGGTATGATAGGTTCATCTGGTTCCGCAAAGAGTGCAGAAAATTCTAGAGGAATAGGATACAGAAATGTGTCTTCATCAAAGCTGGCCTCTAGATTTACCTCTAGAGTATTATCTTCAAATTTTGGCTCAAGTTTAAGTTTAGGTTTCAGTTCTGGAAAAAAAAAATTTATCCCTAAATGAAAAGGGATCTTTTTGAAGCCTAAGCCAGTAGTATCCTTTGTGCGGTGACTTGTAGCTTCAATGGGTTTCAAAAAACCATTGTCATTCATTCCTATAGGACCACTCCCTTTATAGCCAAAGTGCTTCATGATCTTGAAGGCCTCATTATATGGCTCTTGCTCTAAGTCTGGAGGCGGAGTAGTCATTTTAGATGTTTCTTTCCCTTTATAGATCCAAGTTGTGATAGATCTTTCTTTATCCTCATCTTCTAAAGGTGTAGAGGCTTGTACAAAGGTGCCATTGTAGACTATTTGAGGAGAGTCATCAGATGGTTTGTTACTCTCAGAAGGTCTCCCATAAGAGCATGGAGATGGGGGGGAGAAACTAGTGATAGCATAGGTTCAATTCGATATCCTCCCATGCCTATATCCTTAAATTTTAGAGTCTATTCCATTTCTTTTAGCTTAGCATCATAGAACTTAGTGGACTCTCTATTAGTTGGAACAAGACTATCTATAGATTGTGCCAAATTATTACAAGAATAATTGGTATTAGCAGGCATAGTGACCTCTGCTCCATGGAATGGAAACTTGATGCACTGATGGTATGTAGATGGAATAGCCTACATCTCATGAATCCATGGCCTACCCAACAAGATGTTGTAGGCAAGAGGAATGTCAAGAACTTGAAAAGTAATATCTCTCTGAATAGGTCCTACATGGATAGGTAGCACAACTAAGCCTTGGGATTTGCATTCTTCTTCATCATAAGCTTTGATGGTAATCCTTTTGTGGGAGTCTATAAAATTCTCATCATAACCTAGCTAGGTAAGCAACTTAGCATAACATATATTGAGACTAGCACCATTGTCTATGAAAACTCTGTGGACATGCTTAGGACCTATCATGACTTTTATATGCAAGGGAGCATTATGCGAATGGCTCAGAGAGTTATCATCTTCTTTAGAAAAGGAAAAATAATGAGGTGAGGTTAAATGACCCACCATAGATTGGAACCTGTCAAGATCAAGATCTTTGGGGATGTTTGCCTTGGTGAGGGCTTTATCTAGAATCTTCCTATGAGTAGGTGAGATCTTCAACAACTCCAAAATTGTAATCTGAGTGTTGGTTCGCTAGAGCTGATCTAAGATTCTTTAACTAGCTGAGCTAGATCTAGGGACGAATTTTGTGTTCTTTTTGGTAGGGCCAATAATAGTCTTATCCATAGTTTGTTTGGGAGTAGATACAAGAGAATTAGGACCTTTCAAAACAACCCTTCCATGTGATCAAGTAACAACATTGGCACAATCCTTAGGTTATTCAGATTTAGATGAAAAAGACACAGAATTATGCAAGATGAAAGGAGTCTTAGGTTTGGAAGCATCACCACTCCCCTTAATAGTAATCATGTTGCAATACTCAACCTCAATAGGTTCGATCATACCAATAACATTGTCATCATTAGTGTACATGTAATTGATCTTAGCATTGGTATTCTTAGCATTTGAAGATTCACCCTTCTCATGAGGAGGGAAGGGATCCTTAAATACTTGATGGTCTGAATTCTTGTTATGGCCATCCACAACAATGTCACTGCTATCATTCAAATCTTGGACCTTATGTTTCAGCTGAAGACAAGTAGAAGTTTTGTGACCCTTATTTTGGTGATAGTCATAGTATGTGTTGTCATTCCACCAATGAGGTTATGGTTGTAGGTCATAGAGATGCTTTTCCAAAGGAGTAAGTATCTGATTTTGTATGATATTTTTATAGATTGCATCAAGTAGTTCTCCCAAGGAAGTGAATTTGTGCTTGGGTCGAGATGCCCAAGTTTTGTTCCTAGAAAACCTTGAAGGTTTCTAATTTTCTATCACAGGTTTTTTAGTAGCTTTGATCACCTATATGCTTGAAGAGAGATTGAAAATAGACTTAGTAGGCTTTGGGGTCACATTGTTAGCCACCTCGTCATTCACAATGTCTCTATTCTTGTTGACAAACTTCCCTTTATCTTTATTTGAGGAAGAAGATCCTCATTTGTTGTCTTTGTTCAAAGTCAATTCCCCTTTCTTGATCATAAAGGCCTCTATTCACACCACTTGTTTAATCAAGCTATCAAAGGTTAGGGGACCTTGTAATTGTACTTGGTATCCAAAGTCTAGGACAAGATTGTCCAAAAATATTTTGAGTCTCTCGAACTCTGGTAGCTTGTGAGGACACCTTGTACATAATTATCTCCACCTTTGGAGAAATGTTAGAAAAGATTCCCCTTGTCATTGCTTCAAATTACAAAGATCACGGATGTTGACCAGATGCTGAATATTGTGCGAGTAATGTTGGAGAAATAGATTATCCATTTCATCAAAAGTCTTAATGCTAGTGGCTAATTGAGAAAACCACTCCATAGCTGGTCCACCAAGGCTACAAGGAAATAGGCACATAAGGTATGTCTGATCATGTATCAATTCCATGGATAAAGCACCAAACTCCCTTAGGTGATCTTTGGGATCAGTAGTAGCCAAGTATTTTTCATATTTATTGAGCTCTACACCTCTGGGAAAAGGTGGTATATGAAGACTCCTATCAAAGAGGAAAGGACAAATGCTTTCCATCGTGAATTGTTGTGCAGGTTTGTTCTTATTCTTCACAAGTTGACTAGTCTGATCTTGCATGTCTCAGACCATCTTTTGCAACTTGGTGGTCTTAGTCTCTTCTTATTTTGCCACAAGTGTTTCAACTTGATAATCTAAGGGTAATTTAGCCCCTTCTTTGGCCAACTCAAGAAAATATTTTTCGTTCTCCTCTAGAAGGAGGATCTCCATCATCTTTATAAGACCTTTTTTTTCTTTCATAGTGTCTATGTCATTTTGAGTTATTGTGTCATCACCCTCATTTCCAAGGATCTCATAAATGCTTGGGACTTGATTTTGACTCTGATGGAAAGGGGTGAGATGATAGTGATATGTTGGTTGACCACCTTGAGCTTTGTTATGAGCTTGGTGCTGATTTTGATCATTTTGGGTTTGATCATAGCCTTGCTCATTTTGAGATTGAGCATGATGTTGGTCATTGGAGGATTGACCATGATGTTGGTTGTTTTGAGATTGATCATAAGTTTGGTTGTATTTTCCTGGTTGGAAGTTGAATGGATTTCCCATCTTGTCATAGGACTGTGTAGTGAATGAAGACTCAGTAAAATGATATGAACAATGCTGAAAGGGAACAACTAAGGTAACCTTTGGCACTCTAATAGGATCAAGAGGATTAATAGGTTCAAATCAGTAGATATCATCAATAGGATTGATAGGTTCAATGATAGGACTAGTCTAAGGGAGTGGTCTCCCAAAGTTATCAAATAATGAGTTGTTTTGGAAGAATGAGTTGTCTTTCTCTTGAAATGAGAAACTAGGTTGCGCTTGAAACAATAGATTAAAACACTCTTGGAACACCGGAGGTGATTGAAATGGGCTATCTTTGAAAATAATCAATGAAGAGCTTTAGGATCCCTCACAATGCTTAGATTGCACAATAGGTTCGGGACAACTTGTTTCTTGATTACGAGGTTTACCTCTTTGTTGACTAATATTATGAATGAGATAAGTGTTTCCACTTCAAGTCATGATAGTCATAGATGAAGATGAAATGAGAGAAGACTCAGGATAATGCTAAAAATCTATCTCTAGGGATAACAAAAAGGAGATAAAGGCTATAATAGCCAAGATGTGAGATGCACCCGGCATGAACCATCAAGAGTATTGCTAGAATAGCTGAGATAAGACTATTATGGCTGAGGGTACAAAAGCACAAAGAGATAAGATAAAAAAAGAAGAGACAAAATGAGTCAAAGAAATAATCAATCAGTTCGTAGCTCAAGACACTTAGTTTTTGATAGTGGATGACAGGAAAATAGATAAATAGACCTTAAAATAAAACTAGATCAGGTAAAAAGTTCACTAGTCAATGGGAAATAAGTCTCTATTTTGAAAACCAAGGTAAAAGTTCATACGAGAAAGTATAGGGCCACATGAGAAAGTGCCAAGCTTTGCATGAGAGAATGAAATCTCACGAGAGAAAGTGCTCAGTTTCTAAAACTTCACGTGGAAAAATACCAGTGTTTGATAGTTCAATGCAAATTTCAAGATAAAAGACAAGTTTTGGGACAGAGTGCAAATGGTTCTCAGACAAAAACTCTAGTTTCCAGATAGTTTAAAGGATAGTTTAATCAAAAATCTTAGTTTGAAGGTTTCAAGCATTCATTTACAAGCATGAAGGTTTGATCAAGTAATGGTGACACAAGAAGTAGTCGTAAATAGACCTACCAAGGACAAAGCAACTCGGCAGTATCATGGGAGTCTCTATTTAATCATGATGGACAAGTTTAAGACTCAATAAAAAATACATAGTTATCCCTACAAAAAAAATGGTGAGAAGACAAAACCTTTGCCTCATTGCTTATGCACATGTGTTCACCTCACATAGTCGTGTCACCCCCTAGAGGACACCTATGTTTTTGGTGTTTCCAAGGACTCAATAGTATATGTTCGTAGGTTACCCTTGAAGTAGGGGCCAATGTCATATACCACCTTCAAGTGTCCAGGTGCATGCCTATGGTGAGAATATATGGGAGAGATTCTTCCCCCTCCCTATGCAAAGATTATGTCTCCTTTCAGAGGTGATCTAGGTAGGAAACTAACTAGGGAAAGTTTTTAGTGGGCTTCCATTGACACTAATCTTGAGTGCCCCCAATACAGGGCTAGGGCCTTGTAGGCACACCAACACCCAAAAGTGATACACCCCCACAAGTAGAGCTAGGAGTAGCACTGCTCAGTATAATAGATGGAGCCTTTTCAAGATGATGGTTGAAATCAAGAGAAGGAAGCTAACATGGTTTTGGAGTCTTTAGACTTAACAAAAATTCTTTATTATAGTGAGGCGGAATCACCGGCGATAGGTGTGTACTCACTTGGGTCATTCCTAGAGGTTCAACTTTCAGTAGGCCCTCTAAAGGTAACACAACTTGGCTTGCATTCAAGGGTTTGATTTTTTGTTTTTCTCAAAGAGAGAAGAGCATACTTCTCTACCTCTTCACCTTACCCAAACACATCAAGCATATGTTGGAGATTTTCTAGTAGGCCAATACTGACTGTATGTTTTTCATTGATCACAACATGTGGAAAGTAGCATGCGTGGAAGTCTTATGCAATAAGCTTTTAGTATATGTAGCATGGACATGATATCAACATGATATCATGAGTGTAAAAGTTAACTATTAGTACAGACAGTTATATAGTAGTTGGTGTTAGTAGTGTTCCTGATAGAGTAATAGGAAGTGTTCTATGTATGGTTGTCTATACAGTTATCATGGAGCCTTCTATGCTTGCATATGTGTTGAAGACATGTTAGTGATGTTTTAGTTATGGATGCATAGTATGTTGATGAGTAGAAGTGAATTTATGTAGTCGTTATTCGCCAGCAGCAGTTTCTTATGTTTATTTAGAAGAGCCGACATAGATTTTATTGGTTCTTGACTTGAACCTATCTTGAGGGTATGCGCCCTTGGATTTAAGCTTGGAGAAGTGTTATTGATGTTTAGTTTAGAGTGCATGAGTTAATTCAGCCTACAAAGAATGTTCCATTTGTTTTGGTATAGCTGACAGTGTGTAGCGTGCATCTACATTTATTTTATTAGATAGGTCCTAGAATGTGTTGCATGCATAATAGAGCTGATAGAATGTTTATTGGAGTTTTTTATGGTTTCTCTAATATAATTTCAAGATGGTTTTAATAGGCTAACTTGATTATATCATTTGGAGGAAAGATATTTATAAGCAGTCATTTGTGATTGCTGAAGTATGGTTCATAGTTAATTAAGTAGAATAGAGAAAAGTGTGTGATGTGTTGATCCATCAGAAGAAGGTCTATGTGACCAAGTAAAGTACTTGTGCTATTCATTGGAATTGATCCAGACAATAGGTCAAAGCATAGTTCACCAAGATCCAGATATAGTGTGTATCTTATATTTAGAAGGTTGTAGCCTTTGCCTATTTGAGCAGTGAGCTCTTGGATAGTGCATCCTCTCCCCTGACAAGGACAATTGTAAAAGACTCCTAACAGGTTATGAGCCTTGACCAGGTCTACTATACTTAATATATTGTAAAGCTACTCCTAACAAGGTAAAGGATCTTCTAACAAGGATCATTATACACTAGTACAAAATATCAATGGGTATCAAGTCCCATCAGGGTTTTTACTATTTGGGTTTCCCCATTAACAAAATATTGATGTTGTGTTCATGTATTATTTCATTGTGTTTATGCTTTATGTTTAAGTATACTTAATTGCATAAAGAATTGAATCTTGTAGATACCCCCCCCCCCCCACCTCAATTATCTCTTGGGACTATTCCTAATAATTTGTATCAGAGCTAACTGCCTTAGAGAGAAAGTTTAATAGCTTGAGGTTGATCAGATGGTGTACTTTAGGAAACAAATTCCTAAGTTCGATGGAGAGAATTATCTTGATTGGAAGAACAAGATGGTGACTCATTTGCAGTGCATTGCTTTTGAAGTTTTTAATGTAACTATCAAAGTAGCCAAGATTCCTACTTTAGAAGACCTTGCAAAAGATGATGCTACTGACACACAAAAGTAATTATTTCATTAGAATGTTATTTCCAAAGAAGCCCTTATCAACACCCTATCTGATGGTGAATTTTCAGAAGTAAAAAAGGTAGATACAACCCATAAAATATGGAAGTACCTAGAAGACATATTTGAAAGAGAGAAAAAGGCAAAGGATGTGCATAGAAAGACATGGAAGAAAAGATAAAATACATTAGAAATGCTACCTAAGGAAAATATCATATCTTACAATCAAAGAGTAAATGAAGCAGTTGCTAGAATCAGGAACAATGGTGGAGAGATTTCAGAGATGGACATTATGGACAAGTTAATGACTACTATTACTCTTGAATATGAAAGTAAGATCAACATCCTTGATGAGACCATGCAACTTACATTAAATTTCAAGAGAGAGACCTTGATCAGAAAAATCTCAGCTTTTGAGATTTCAAGATTGAAGATAGAACCAAAGAGAGACAGTTTTCAAAGCAACAGTTCATGGTAAGAAATCTGCAAACACTTTTGGTAATTTTGATGATGATGATGATGATGAAGAGAAAACATTAGATTATTTTATTGCTATGATTTCCAAAAGAGAAAAGAAAGGAAAAGGAAAATATGAAGGTAAATTACTATTTAAGTGCTTTTCATGTAATAAGATCGGTCACTTTCCATCTAAGTGTCCCACTAGAGCTAGAAAGTTCAAGAAGGATTACAAGCCTAAATATTCTAAGGAATGCTACTATGCTGGAGATGAAGATTCAAATGAAGAATCTTGTGAAGAAGAAATTGGATTTATTTCTATTATAGATAAAATGAATAACAAGACAGTTCATGAAGATAAGAAAGATAATCAAGAGCTAGCATTGATTTCACAAGATGACATAAGAATAGACTAGATTATAGATAGTGGTTGTTCACATCACATGATAGGCAATAAAGGAAGGTTTTTTCATTTGGACAAATACAATGGTGGTATGGTTAGATTTGGAGATAACACTCCTAAACCTATAGTTGGTAGAGGAGCCATCACTTTGGATGGAAATAATAGTATAGATGAAGTTCTTTATGTTGATGGTTTGAAACATAACCTTCTCATTGTTGGATAGTTACTTGGAAAAGGCTATTAGTTAGAGTTCAAAGATGAAAAATTCATCATTAAAAACAAAGATGGTGTTATGATTACATTGGGCTCAAAGACAAGAGGTAATTTTTTTCAAATCAATTCAGAAGCAAGTAGTTTTGTTGCTAAAGTTGATAATGGTTGTGGCATAAAAGACTATGTCATATCAATTTTGATAACATAGTAAAGATAAGAAATGTTAAGGTAGTAAGAGATCTACCTAACATAGCAAAGCCAATTGATACTACATGTAGTGAATATGTGATGGGAAAGCATGTGAGAAATTTTATTTAGGAGCAAGCAGAATTCAACAACGAACAAGTTGGATCTGATTCATATAGAACTATGTGGTCCAACTCAAACAAGATCATACTATGGTGAAAGGTATTTCATTTTGTTTGTTGATGATTATACTAGGATGATGTGGATTGCATTCTTGAAAGATAAGTCAGAAGCATTTGAGAAATTCAAAATATTCAAAGCTAAGGTTGAAAATGAATCTAGACTAAAGATAAAATGTTTGAGATTGGATAGAGGGGGAGAATTCATCTCTAGCAGATTCTATGAGTACTATGAAGAACATGGCATAAAGAGATAGTTAAGTGCACCTAGAACCCCTCAACAGAATGGAATTGTAGAGAGAAGGAATAGGATCATTCTTGATATAGTGCACACCATTATGATAGAAGGAAAAGTTGCACACACCTATTGGAGAGATGTAGTCAACACAACAGTTTATACCATCAATAGAATTAAATTGAAGCTAGGTGCTAACAAAACACCATATGAGCTATTTTTTGGTAATGTTCCCATAGTAAAATACTTCAGAAGCTTTGGAAGAGAGTGCTACATCAAGAGGGATGAAATTGTTAGAGTAGTCTTATGTTAGCTAATAATTAAATCATTTAATTATTAGTTTATCATACTCTAGGCTTAAGTTTCACTTAGGCGCTTTATAATTCTTTAGGGTTTTAGCCTTTAGGGTTTCGTGTTTCCTTTTATAAGGATTCACTTCTTTCATTTCAATAAGGAGATTGTATTTGTAATTTCATTTTGTTAATAGAAGTTTTTTCTTGCAACAATGATTTTCCTGTCTCTGGCCTTTTGGCCGCCATAGCTTTCTGTCTTGTTGCTTCTTCTTTGTGACAGTCTTGCATGCAGGTGTTCTTGGGATGATTTGCATTTGTCAAATCTAACATGGTATCAGAGCCATCTTGCTGCTCGCTGTTCGAGTTTTATTGAAGCAGAAGGTTTTCAAGGGTTTCAGAGGTTTTTTTGTGGATCTGGGGGGGAGCCAAAATTTGGCTCACCTTGGGCAAAAACGGACACCACCATTGTGTCTGGAAGGCCCAAGAACCCCTAAATCCATATAAAACTTGTCCATTTTGGACACAGTGGCATCTGAGGCAAAAAAATTTTTGCATACCAGGGCCGTACGGCCCTGGCACGCACTCCGAGGTGGGTACTGTCGGCAAATTTTTTTTTTTAAAAAAAAACTATATGTTTTGGCCGCCGACCGGCCACCCAGGCACCGCCCGGCGGCCACCACAGTCCCACCGCGTCCGCCCCGCGGCCCGCCCAGCGCCGCCTCCCAGCTCCGCCGCCCTCCGCGGCCCCCGCTCCGCCAGGCCCGCCCAGCCGCCGCCCGCCCTCCGCGGCCCCAGCCGCCGCCCAGCTCCGCCCTTCTGCGGCCTCCGCCGCCCTCGGCCCCCGCCGCCCGCGCCCGCGCCTCTGCGGCCTCCGCTGCCCTCGGCCCCGCCGACCGCGCCCGCGCCCGCCGCGCCGCCGGCCCGTTTCAGCCCCCGCGGGCTTATTTACAACCCTAGCGGCCGGTCATATGACCGACCAGGGGCTGCGGCCCAGCCCCCGGAGCGCGCCATGCGTCCGGGGGCCTATTTTTTTTAGCCCCTGGGGCTTAAAACTTGCCTTGGTGGGTATTTTGGGGGTACCTGGGCCTTTTTCGCTCTACAGGGTGCATACGGGGGTCTTTTTCTGACTTCTTTATATCGTCGGAAAGCTCTTTCCGAGCTCTTTCCGATGATGGAGGTTAGGGTTTTGGGTTCTGCCGTTTCAACAGTGTTTTTTGCTGTTGAAGTCTGATGTCTCTTTTTGCCTTCCGGGAGTCATATCTGGCTCATCCGGACTCCTTTTTCGGCAAACGAGATATCGTCGGAAAGCTGATTCTGTGTAGTATTCAGTGGAAGAGGTATTTCTTCCAAATTTTGCTCCAGCTTTTCACTCCTCCGAGTTATGCAGTTTATGCCCTCTGGTGGTGTGCTTGGTTCTACAGGTCCGGGGATCTCTTCTTCTGGTTTCTTAGTGCACTCTTCTTTCTGACTTCTGAGCTTGCATGCTCTTTCTGTTGCATTCTTTTTTCTGTAAACGCACTGAGATAAAGTGCCTACTTCTGCATTTCTGGGATCTTTTTCACCTGGTTCAGTTTTAGTATTCGCACTCAGTTATAAAGTGCCATGGGGGGATTCTGATGCATTTGCCACTATAGGTGCATCCACTCTTGTCAAGTGAGCGTACCTTCCACGACATTAGCCCATGTAGACTGTGTCTATGACACCGCCCTTTATCCTGTGTGTGTGCTTCTGTTGCACTATTGGTGTTCCTGGTTCTTCTTCTGCAGCTGTTTCTGGTACTGCATTTCAGTGTTCCTGTCACCTCTCCCAGTTCAGCATTATGGGGGGGTTCACCTGTTGGTTCTATTGCTTCCTGGTTCGATTGATCAGCTCTTCAGACACTTGTCTTCTCTACCTGGTCATGCACTTCAGTGGGGGTTCCAGCAGTATCTTCTGACAGAGTTTTCAGACATGCTTCAGAGGAGTTTCTTGCTCTCTTCTTGTTCCTTTCTCTGGGACATCTTTTGCTTTATGTTTGGGTACCTGATCAGGCCTAGTTGCCGGGACCCATCTTTCCTGCTTTCTGCAGTAGTTTAGCTTTTTTTGCTTCTCCCTAAGTTACACTTAAGGGGGGGTGTTAGAGTAGTCTTATGTTAGCTAATAATTAAATCATTTAATTATTAGTTTATCATACTCTAGGCTTAAGTTTCACTTAGGTGCTTTATAATTCTTTAGGGTTTTAGCCTTTAGGGTTTCGTGTTTCCTTTTATAAGGATTCACTTCTTTCATTTCAATAAGGAGATTGTATTTGTAATTTCATTTTGTTAATAGAAGTTTTTTCTTGCAACAATGATTTTCCTGTCTCTGGCCTTTTGGCCGCCATAGCTTTCTGTCTTGTTGCTTCTTCTTTGTGACAGTCTTGCATGCAGGTGTTCTTGGGATGATTTGCATTTGTCAAATCTAACAGAAATAGTAGGCAAGTTTGATGCAAGAAGTTATGAAGTTATTTTTCTTGGTTACTCTAATAAACATAAAGCTTATAGATGTTTCAATTTAAGATTGAAAAAGATCATTGAAAGTGCTCATCTAAAGATTAATGAAAATTTTATGATTCAAGAAAGATATCATGATTACTCACCCATGATTGAAGATGAACCTAGACCCTCCACTAGTGAGACAATTATTGAGGAAATATTTGATAGTATTGATGTGTTATTCAATGACCCCAAGACAAGTGAAGAAAATACTCCTAAGGTTGATGAGTCAACATCACCTAAAGTTCCAAATTTTACATCAAGAAATAATTCTAGGGAAGACATCATTGGAGATCAGAGTGGCAAAGTCTTAACAAGGTCACAAGCAAAGAACATAGCCAGAAATGAAGTAGTATGTTTACTATCTCAGATTGAACCTTTAAGTGTTGAAGATGCTTATAATGATTCAGATTGGCATGATGCTATGAAAGAAGAACTTGATCAAATTATTAAGAATGATACTTGGGAACTAGTCCCAAGACCTAGTGATAAGAATGTGATTGGAACAAAGTGGATATTCACAAATAAGATGAATGAAGATGGTACAGTAGTAAGAAACAAAACAAGATTAGTATGTAAGGGATATGCACAAAGATAAGGCATTGATTATTCAGACACATTTTCACCTATGAGAATATTAGAAGCCATTAAGTTGTTTTTAGCCTATGCTTTAGTAAAAAACTTCAAAGTTTATCAGATGGATGTCAAGTTACCATTCCTGAATGGAGACTTAAAAGAAGTATACATTGAGTAGCCAGAAGGATTCACCTTATCAGAAAGACTTGATATGGTATGTAGATTGAAAAGGCCCTTGATGGACTTAAGAAATCCCCTAGAGCATGGTATGAGAGACTAGATGGATACTTAACAAAGATTGGATTCAAGAAAGGAGTAGAAGATTGTAATCTATTCATTAGAGAGACATTTGAAGGTTTACTACTTGTAGCTATATTTGTTGATGACATTATCTTTGGAGGTAATGACAAACTTAGTGTTGTATTTTCCAAAAAAATGTAGAATGAGTTTGAGATGAGTATGATTAGTCCTATCAAATACTTTTTGGGACTAAATAAGCAGCAGACAAAAAAAGGAATTTTTATTAATCAGTCAAAGTATGTGAAAGAGATACTAAAGAAATTCAAGATGGATGATTGCAAGCCAGTAGGAACCCCTATGATCACTGGATGCAAACTTACTAAAGAAGATGACTCACTGACAATACATATAACATTGTATAAGTCTATGATTGGTAAACTCATATATCTTACTTAGACTAGACCTAATATTTCAAATGTAGTTGGCATAGTTGGAAGATTTGCAGTAGAACCTAAACAAAGTCACCTCATGGCAGTAAAAATAATAGTCAGATACTTGTAGGGCACTATAGATTATGGTCTATGGTATCCTAATTTAAAAAATGTTGAGCTTCATGTGTACACTGATGCAGATTGGGTAGGATGTGTTGATGATAGAAAGAGTACATTCAGTGGAGTAGTTTTTCTTGGTGATAGAATTGTCACTTGGACAAGCAAGAAACAAAATTGTATTTCTTAGTCAACAATAGAAGCGGAGTATGTTGCAGCAACCTTGAATTGTTCTACAATTGTTTGGATCAAGCAGATGATAAAGGATTTTGGAATTCAGATTGATTATCCTATTGTTATTCACTATGATAACACTAGCACTATCAATATGTCAAAGAACCCTATGATGCAGGCAATGACAAAGCACATAGAGATCAAGTATCACTTCCTAAGAGAGAAACTGGCAAAGAAAGAAGTCAAGTTAGACTATGTGAGTACTAAAGATTAGTTGGCAGATATATTCACAAAGCCCTTGCCTAAGGATACTTTTGAGTATCTCAGGGAGAAGTTTGGAGTAATTCCCTTCCCTTATTCTACTTAGAAGAAGGAAAGGCACCAGTCCTCAGGGACTGATGGAAGGTTGACTACTCTACCTCAAGAGTAGTACTCATGCTTAAAATGAATGGCACCCTTTTCCATTGATGTCAAAGGGGGATTAATATATAGAGTCATGAAAAATAGAATATAAAAGAGGAGTAATATACTAAGGGGGAGCAACATTCAGTTATGACAATAGTACAGTTGAGGAAATGGAAAATATTAGAAAATATTACAGCAAATGGAGGATTCATCTTTGGGGAAGTTTTTGAAGAGGAAATGGAGAATGTTTTAAAAGAAATGTTCATTTGGGTTGATGGTAGTTTTTCATTCCACATGTTGCCATCAATGCCAAAGGGGGAGATTATTAGAGATTTTCCAGCAGGCCAGTATAGATTGTATGTTTGTCATTGATGAAAACATATGGAAAGTAGCATGCATAGAAGTCATATGTAGTAAGATTTGAGTATATGTAGCATGGACATGATATCAACATGATATCATGAGCATAAAGGTTAACTATTAGTATAGATAGTTATATAGCAGCTGGTGTCAGCAATGTTACTGACAGAGTATCAGACAATGTTCTATGTATGGCTGTCTGTATAGTTATCATGGAGCCTTGGACACTTGGAAATGTGTTGAAGACATGTTAGTGATTTTTAAGTTATGGACGCAAAGTCTGTTGATGAGTAGAAGTGAATTTATGTAGTCGCTATTTTCCAACAGTAGTTTCCTATGTTTATTCAGAAGAGCCGACAGAGATTTTATTGGTTCTTGAGTTTCACCTATCTTGAGGGTATGCACCCTTGGAGTTAAGCTTGGAGAAGTTTTATTGTTGTTCGATTAAGAGCTTATGAGTTAATTCATTCTACAAAGAAAGTTCTAGTTGTTTTTGTAGAGCCAATAGTGTGTAGTGTGCGTCTACATTTGTTTTATTAGATAGGTTCGAAAATGTGTTGCATGCATAATAGAGCCAACAGAATGTTTATTAGAGTTTGTTATGGTTTCTCTAATATGATTTCAAGGTGGTTCTAATAGATTGACTTGATTATATCATTTGTAGGAAAGATATTTATAGGCAGTCATTTGTAATTGCTGAAGTGTGGTTCATAGTTGATTAAGTAGAGAAGAGAAGAGTGTGCAAAGTGTTGAGCCATCAGAAGAAGGTCTATGTGACCAATTAAACTACTTGTGCTATTCATTGGAACTGATCCAGATAGTAGGTCAAAGTGCAATTCACCAAGATCTAGATATAATGTGTATCTATTATTTAGAAGGTTGTAGCCTTCACTGATTTGAGTAGTGAGCTCTTGGATAGTGCATCCTCTCCCCTAATAGGGTCTAACCCTTGACTAGGTCTACTATACTTAATATATTTTAAAGCTACTCCTAATAGGGTAAAGGATCTTCTAACAAGGATCATTATACACTAGTATAGAATATCAGTGGGTATCATGTCCCATCGAGATTTTTACCTATTTGGGTTTCCCCATTACCAAAATATTGGTGCTGTGTTAATTTGTTCTTCCATTGTGTTTATGCTTTATGTTTAAGTATACTTAATTGGATAAAGAATTGAATCTTATAGATAACTGATTCACCCTCCCCCCTCTCTCAGTTATCTCTTAGGACTATTCCCAACAGCATATTCATCACCAAGCTAGCTTCACTCCACCAAATCCACAAGCCTTTGGGTTTCTAGTTCTCTCAAAGAGAGAAGAGCATAATCCCCTGGCAAGTAGAAGTGCTAAAGATTCACTACCTTGCTTTTATTTCCTAGGTATCCATCATTCTAGCACCATCTAGGTCTTGGTTTCATCCATGTGCATCACTTCCATGTAATGAAAATCCTATTCCCCTACTTTTCTATCAGGACCCTTGAGAAATTTTAACAAATCCCTAATTATACTATGTGATGAAAGCAATAAAAACAAGCGTAACATTTTAAAAATGTCTTTGGCAATCATCCTGCAAACAAACTGTTAGCAATTTTTTATGATGTTCAAAAAAGTGACCTACAAACCACTGTTATGCTGTGACAAAACATAGAGATATGAAATCAACAACAAATAGAAAGTGTTAGAAATCTACAATATAAAGTAAACGAAACTAAAAAATTTAACAGTACTGAAGACAGAGCTCGTGCGAGGAAGTGTAGTGCTGCGCATGAGAAAGTGCAGGGCTTGGTGTGAGGAAGTACTATTTCACATGAGAGAGTGCTATCAGAAGAAAAACTTCACATGGTATGCTTAGAAATCTTGCACGAACTGTCGTACACAGAGAAGTATGGACATACCATAGATTGCAAAATTTAAAAAGAATGCTTGAGATTAATGAGGCTAGAAATCAATTTTTCTGCCCCATGGTGGGCACCAAAATGTCTATAGCTAAACATGGACCTCTAATCTAGCCATTTACACAACATAGTCATTGCTTGATCATCAAAATCATGAAGGTGAGTATGAATTACTCAATTCACAAATTCTATCGATTCAACCTGTTGCCTCCTAATTAACTGGGGTGTTTGAATTACTCTCGAAATGAGAGCCAACAACCAAGAGACCAAGATAATATGGAGGATTTGAAATCTTGAAAGAAAAACTAAATGAGAAATTAATCTATAATGAAGATGCAATTAATCTAAAATGAAGTGCAGATTTTAATCTAAGAAGCTTGAAAAAGATATGAGAATGCAAATTCTACTCTAAGGAAAACATGAGAATTAAGCTATTAACCAATAAGAAAACTATATTAAATGAGAATGCAATTATACTAAATGAAATGGAAATTAAACTAATATGCAATGAAAGCTTGAAAATATGAAATAGTTGAGACTAAAATTCGCTATAGTTTATGTGCTCTCAAAATTATCCTTCTTTCGAATGAGGAAGAAGGTTCATAATATAGACAAGACTGGAGAAGGAATGAAGAGTTTCTTGAAATGAAATGGTTGACTCTTCATTCCCAATTGAGACAAATATTGAGGAATTACTTAATTAATGAATGAATTATTGCCACATATGGGTGACCCTTCGGGTAATTTGAATTATTAAATCCAAATAAGATAATCCATTCAAATAACCAAGTAATATGAATTCTTTTTACATGTATTAGCTAAAGGGGGTGGATTTTAAATTAATTTAAAGCACTTAGGACTTTAGAATTAAATCAATTTATCATAGGGATTATTTAGCTAATAAAGTCGAATACTTAGGAATTAATTATAGTGTGAGATTAATGCAATTTAGGGTTTTTGCAATTGATACCATGTCAAATAAATTCAAGTAGGAGAGAGAAAAGTTCCTAGTAAAATAGGACTTTAATGATGTAAAATCAAATAAAATGTGCCAAAATTAATTGAAATGATAAGGTGCAAATTTTGGGGTATTACAAGGTTCAGTGCACATGATAAGAAGATCAGAAACTGGCTAAGTATAGAAAATTGGACAATTAACAGAGCACTAGTAGATCAGAGCATCAGTGCACTCTGTATGACTAATTTATGGTATGCACCCTAGAGGATAAGATGGCAAGAGTATATTCATACTAATTCTAAGAGCGCATGATCAGAAGACTCAGTATGAAAAAGATACAGACAAATGAAGTTACACAGACAGTAAATACTAGAACATAATAGAGTATGCAGCTAATTGTTGGTAATTTGTTTAGTGATGATAAAATTGTTTTTTAAAGGCTATGCACCTATTTTATTTATGTTGTATACATATAATTAACTTTGTTTGTAAAAATGCTTGAGCCAATTCAATTGGAAGTGTTGTATGTAATCGGTTATAGGCCAACCTAGTTAATTATTTTGGTAGCACATATAAATATGAGATGCACACTTTGTAATTTGTATGAAGTTGTTATAGGGTTGAGATACATAGGGAAGAAGTGTGTGAAGAGTTTTTAAGATGTATTAGAGCTTTACAAGAGGTCAAAGCATCAACACATCAAAGGAACTGATCTGACAAGAAGTATCATAGCACCAGTTCATCCAACAGATATAGTGTGTATCTGAGATTAGAAGGTTGTAGCCTTTGCCACTTGAGCGGTGAGCTCTAGGATAGTGTGTCCCCACCCCTAATAGGGTTATTGTAAAAGACTCTTAATAGGGTCCGACCCTTCACAAGGTCACTGTACTAAAATCATTGTAAAGGCAACTCCTAACAAGGTTAAGGATCTTATAACAAGGATCATAAGACACTAATATAGATTATTAGTGAGTGTCAATTTCCACTAGGATTTTTACCTATTAGGGTTTCCTTGTAACCATATTGGTTTTATGTGTTGTGTTCATCTATCTTGTTTATGTTAATGTTCATTTTAGTACTTAAGCATTCAAGTTAAGTTTAAAGTGTAAAGAAAAAAGATTAAATATAGTGAACATTGATTCACCCCCCTTCCCCTCTCAGTGTTCCCATTCCTAAAAGAAGGCATAGACTTTGAAGAGACATTTTCTCATGTTGCTACAATAGAAGCTGTGTGATTATTCTTGGCTTATGATGCACATAAATACTTCAAGGTATATCAGATGGATGTGAAATCTGAATTTCTGAATGGGGATCATGAAGAGGAGGTATACATAGAACAACCTGATGGATTTCCTCTGTCCAAAGATGAAGACATGGTATGCAAGTTGAAGAAGGCACTATATGGACTCAAGAAAGCTCCAAGGGCTTGGTATGCAAGGTTAGATAAATACTTACTTCAACTTGGGTTTAAGAAAGGTAATGCTAACAATAACTTATATTTGAGAACTAGTGAACATGGAGTTTTGATAATCAAAGTTTTTGTTGATGATATTATTTTTAGAGGCAATGATGATATTTGTAAGACATTATCTAAAGAAATGGAAAATGAATTTGAGATGTCCATGATAGGTGAAATGGAATTCTTTCTAGGATTGCAAATAATTCAAAACAAGAATGGCATTTTTATTTCTCAGACTAAGTATCTCAAAGAAATATTGAAAAAGTTTGGAATGGAAGATTGTAAACCAGTTGGTATACCCATGGTGACTCATCATAAACTATCAAGTAATGATGAGACAAAGAGTGTTTTTCAGACCAAGTACAGATCAATGGTTGGTAGATTACAATATCTGACTCATACCAGACTAGATATTACTAATGTTGTTGAAATTGTGGCTAGATATCATGCAGAACCTAAAGAGACACATCTAGCTTCTATGAAAAGGATATTTAGATATTTGAAAGAAACAATAGAATATGGCTTATGGTATGATCAAAATGATGACTTTGAACTTCATGCTTATATTGATGTTGATTGGGCAGGGAAGATTGATGACATGAAGAGTACTAGTGGAGGTGCATTTTTCCTTGGGAAAAGGTTGGTTTCATGGTTAAGTAAAAATAAAGATTGTATAGCTCAATGTACTGATGAATTAGAGTATGTTGTTGCTGCTATTAACTACACTCAAATTGTGTGGATGAAATAAATGTTAAAATATATTGGAATAACTTTTGATGAACATGTGGTTATCCATTTTGACACTATTATAGTGAGTATGTCAAAGAATCTTGTGATGCACTCTAAAAATAAGCATATATCTATCAAGTATCACTTCTTGAGAGATAAGGTGGTAGAGAAGGAAATAAGGCTAGAATACATTAGCACAAAGGAACATATTGCAAACATCTTTACAAAACCATTTCCAAAAGATACCTTTGAGTATCTCAGAGGGATGCTTGGAGTGAAGGAACCTCCTTGTCAGAATTAAATGATGTAGGGATGCATCAATACAGAGGTTTTTAGAGTCTTATCATATTTTGGACTTGATGTATGGATGTACTCCTCAAGGGGAGTGATCAAATGGAACCTTACATAATACATTTAGGTGATTCAACACCTAGTTGATGAAGATAAAGAAGAAGAACAATTGATGACTTATGGCACCCTTTTCCATTGTTATCGAAGGTGGAGAGTTTCTATGAGAAAATCCCTATTGTATGGGGAGATTGTATGGAGAGATACTACGAGAAGGTTTACTATGAGAGTACTATTTGGTTATAGAACTTTGGGTTAATAAAAATTTAGGTTGATGGATTTTCCAATATGTTGACATTAATGCAAAAGGGGGATATTGTCAAATATTGCTAATTCATTGGGGGAAATTGTTGGATGCATTTAATATGTTTAATCACTATGTTATCTTGGTGTTGGAATTGGCATTCACACTATTGTTATTGATGTTTTGTGACTAATGCCAACAAATGTTTGTATAAGGAAAATAGATTGGTTATTACAATGTATGGATACTATATGGATGTTTCAGAGCATGCGAAGTCATATGAGAGTACAAAAAGATGTTGTGATCTTATATCCAAGATCACATCATGTAATGTTGTGTATTGGATGAGTTATAGATATTTTGGTGAGGACTAGTTACTATATTGTGACAGTGGAAGCTAATAGAGTGAGTCTTTTTGTTTTGGGTACATCTTATAGAAAGTATGGATTCAGTGTAGGCAAGCTTAAGGGATGACAATTAGTGTACTAAAGAATGTTTTTTGCTAAAGGATCAATTAATTTGGATGGAAAAACTAATACCAATGAAGTACTATTTGTGGATGGCTTAAAACATAACCTGTTAAGTTTTGGACAATTTGTGGATAAGGTCTATCATCTATAATTTAAGGATAGCCATTTCTCTATTAAAGGAGCTAATGGAGAACTAATCGTATGTAGTACTAAGACCAGAGCTAACATATTTCAGCTAAACACTATTGAGGTTAGTTTTTTTGTTACAAAAATTGAGGAAAATTAATTGTGGCATACAAGGTTTTGTCATATCTACTTTGACAAATTTTCCAACACCTCATTCAGAGAGTGTGTCTTGGGAAAGTAGACAAGAAGAAACTTTACAACAAAAGGATACTCAGCAAATGGAAAGCTGGAACTGATTCATATAGATCTATGTGGACCTACTAGTGCAAGAGCACCCACAATAAACTTAACAAATAATGTTCATCAAAGTCCTAAGGACATCTAGTTAGGATATATCTTCCATCTAGGCATATAGACCAAGTTGTAAGACCTAGTTCCAAGATTGGCATAACTATAAGCCCTTGGTCAACTATGGTCAAAGATGGTCACAAGGCCTAGAAACTTAGGATTTTTTTTATTTTTCATATTTTATGCTTTGGATCCATGTTGGGTTAGTAGATTAGGTATAGACCAAGTTTGGTCTCCTAGTATGCAAAATATGGAAAAATGTTGTAAAAGTTGCTTAGCAACTTTGACAACTTTTGCCAAAAGTTGTAACCAAAGCCCCAAATAGTCAAATGGTTTCAAATTCAATTGTAACTGATGGGGGACACCTTCATAATCCCTTTTAGGTGGGTGGAAGGTAAGATATGTAATTTTGGCAATTCAAATCAACAAAATATCAACATTTCTCTACAAACTCTGATGAGAATTGAAGTGTACGGATGGGTATGGATCAGAGGGATTGAAATTGTGAAACCAAAAGTTGGATCCTTGAATTTAATTTCATTTTCAATTGTTTTCATGTTCTAATCTTTCCTAGTTTGTGAGATATCTAGTTTTTAGTGAGACAGTTTGGATTGAAGGCTTAAAAGCAGGGTTTCCAATATGGCTTGGTTGTTTAGATCAATTCCACCATGGGAAATTGAAGCCCCTTGGTGGAATTTAACCTTTTTCAATGTATTTTCATATTTTTTAGGTTAGGAGTGAGGATTTGCAAGGGAGTGGATTTTCTGTTATGCCCTAGGTGTACATCTCTATGTGTGCACCAGTCTGTGACTCTGAACACTCACCATAACTCTTGGTTGGAGATTCATAAAGGCTCCAAAATATGTATTTTGAGTTCTTTTACATGTCCTCACATGATCCCACAATTTTTTGAGGCATTAGCTTGGGAGAAAGAGCACCCATAGTGCAATTGGAGTCCTGACTAGGCCTAATAGCCCAGTCTAGTCCAGGTGTTTTAGCATCATCCATTGGACTTCACATCTTGGTGTTTGGATATATTTTGTAAAGCCCAAAATGGTTTCAAAATATCCAACCTATTCCCTATCTCATGTGGAAGTATTTTGACTTATGATCAAAATTGCTTCTAGGAAAGGCTACTAGCCTAGTCCTTGGTTTGTGAAGCAACTAGTATGTATGGGTTTCTTGTAAGTGAAAGAACCATTGGAACTAAACAAATAGGACCTAAATAGGCCATAAAAGTTATTTTAGGCCACCCCTAGTCTTGTGAGTCATTTCATGGAGTTTGGTTGCTTATTGGGTTAAGGAAACTCCTTAGTAACCCTTGGTCATTGGTGTCTAGAACTTTGTGAAACCTAGTGACTAGGTGACCCTTGGATCTTGGGGTTGTGATAACCTCATTTATTGTTGATTTTACACTTTGGATAAGTGTAGGAGACTTGACCTTCATACTTTGGTGTACTTGGTGCATAGTTCTCATCAATTGCTCACTGTTTTGAGGCTTCCTACTGCCTGCTTTGCATCAAGTGGTATTAGAGCTATGTCTGCTTTTGAGGATGAAGAGATCCCTACAAGGGTAAAAAATATTGAATTAGCAATGATGGTGAGAGAGCAAAGGGCTGCAAACACAACCTTCACTAAGAGGCTTCAAGAACTTGAAAAGAACCTAGACAAGGATAAAGAAGATGGGTTTGAAGATGAAGGAAGGAGTGAAGAGGAGGAAGATGATCCTAATCAACACATCCCTACATACCAAAGGCCTTTCATTGATGCCTTAAATTCCATGGGGAGGAGAACCATGGAGGAAAAGATAGAATTTTTAGTCTTCAATGGAAAGATGAGTGCAGATTTAGCCTTGGATTGGGTAGAGGCTTTGACAACATTCTTTGAATGTGAGGACATCCCTAAAAAATAAAGGGTAAAGATGGAAAGATCTAAGTTAAAGGGAGCCTCCCTAACTTGGTGGAAATTCATCCGAATAGAAAGGGTGAAGAATGGAAAGAGCATGATCAATTCATGGAATAGGATGATAGCATTGGTCAAGGAGACATATGTGCCTAAAGACTATGGGGTACAACTCCATAGGAGGAAGAAAAGTTTAAAGAAAAAAGACATGGATGTAGGCTCATACACTGAGGAGTTCCTAAAATTATGTATGAAGACAAATGTGGTAGAAGATGAGGAAGAAAAAATAGCAAGATATATGAATGGTTTGAAGGTATCCATTCAAGAGGAACTCAGCCTACACTGCCCTACCACAGTCAATAAGTGCTATTAAATGGAACTCAAGGTAGAGGAGAAATGGAAAATAAAATAGGAGTTTGGAAAAGGGAAGAACAATGACAATGGGAAGAACTTTAGAGGGAAAGGAAATTCTTGGAACAAAGGACATAATGGTGGCAGTAGCAGCAGGACCCCTGACCAAGGAGACAAAGAAAATAGTGACTCAAATTTAAGAGGAAACTATAGAGGAAGGAGGCCCTTCAATAGAGGAAGAAAAAACTCTGGAAGAGGTAATGGACCACTAAAATTTTATTATTGAAATTAGGTGGGACATCATGCAGGAAGGTGCCCTGAGAAGAGGAATAAAAATCAAGGTGAGAGGAGAGCACAACTTATCCAAGAGGACAAGAAAGAAGATAATGCTAACACTAGAGACTTGGAACTAGAGGAAGGATTATGTTTGATGATGAGGTAGGTCTTCCTTCAAGTTCCACAAACCCAAGAACCTCCACAAAGGAAGAACCTCTTTAGGACAAAGATCAAATGTCATGGAAAGGTATGTAATCTACTTATAGATTCTAGTTCAACTAAGAATTTAGTATCTTGTGAAATGGTTCAAAAGTTAAACCTCCCTAAGAAGCCACACCCTTGCCCCTATGATGTCTCTTTGCTAATAAAAGGCCAACAAACTCTAGTAATAGAACAAGCATGGATAGAGTTCTCAATTGCAGACTTTAAGGACAAAGTTCTTTATGATGTAGTTGAAATAGATGCCTCACATATCCTTATAGGTAGGCCTTGGCAATTTGATGTAGATGTCATACACCATTGTAGGAGGAAAACCTACTCCATCACCAAGGATGGAAAAACTTTTACCATGAAGCCCCTACCTGATAGAAAGTCTTAAAAAGAACCTACTGTCATCATCATGGGAGAGAAAGAAATGTTAAAAACATTAAAGGAACCTAATACTGAAGCATTTGTCCTGATCTCCAAACCCAAATACAACATGAAGTCTGATAAAAAGGATCCTATACCAAGAGAAGCTATGAAACTACTATAAAAATATAGAGATGTCACTGCTAGTGACCTACCAACAAGCCTCCCTCCCTTAAGGGATATCAGTCACCAAATTGACTTGATACCTAGTTCCTCTCTACCTAACAAGGCCCCATATAAAATGACACCATTGTAGCATGTAGAGATTGCAAAGCAAGTTGGAGAACTATTGGAAAGAGGACTCATTCAAAAGAGTCTCAATCCATGTGCAATACCATTAGTTCTAGCCCCTAAAAAGGATGCAAAATTGAGATTATGTACTGATAGTAGGTCCCTCAATAAGATCACCATAAGGTATAAATTCCCCATGCCAAGGATTGAGGATCTATTGGATCAACTAGGAGATGCTTGCTACTTCACCAAGATAGACTTAAATTTTGGTTATCATCAAATCAGAATCAAACCAAGAGATGAATGGAAAACAATAGTCAAGACTACTGAAGGTTTGTTTGAATGGTTAGTAATGTCATTTGGCTTAATAAATTCCCCTAGCACTTTTATGAGGTTTATGAATGAGATATTCATGGATTTTATTGGAAAATTTGTTGTTGTTTACCTTGATGACATACTAATATTTTATTCATAGCAAGGAAGACCATCTTGATCATGTGGAACAAGTATTAAGAAGACTTCATCAAGACAAGCTGGTAATAAACTTGGAGAAGTGCATGTTTATGAGGAAGGAACTTGTGTTCCTAGGATTTGTGATCTCACAAGGTACGCTCAAGATGGATCCTGAGAAGGTAGAAGCAATCATCAACTGGCCTCCACCAAAGAACCAAGGTGATGTAAGAAGCTTCCATGGACTTACAACTTTCTATAGAAAGTTCATGAAAAATTTTAGTCATGTGTGTGCATTGATGCTTGAAACCATTAAAGGAGGAAAGAAAACTAAGTTTACATGGACAAAGGAAGAAAATGATGCATTCCAATACTTGAATAATAGGGTTTCCCAATATCCTATCTTGGTCCTTCCTAATTTCAACAAAGTCTTCACTATAGAGATAGATGCAAGCAACTTGGCTATAGGTGTAGTCCTCAGTTAGGAAGGTAAGGTAGTTTCCTTTTTCTCAGAGACACTAAATGAGGCTAAAAGGAAATACTCTACATATGACCTAGAGCTCTATGCCATGGTCCAAGCCCTCAAGAGATGGAGGAATTATTTGATCCCATAATAATTAGATGGGAAGACTGAGGTAGTAAATAGATGGGAAGACTGAGGTAGTAAATAGATCCTTAAGCAATCTCCTAAGATGTCTAACCAAACAATATGCTTAGAGTCAGGACACAATCCTACCCTAGGAAGAGTTTTCATTTAATGATTCCATGAACAGGTCAACTGGAAAAACTCCATTCCAAGAAGTATATGGTCTTCATCCCAAAGGACCATTAGACCTGATAGAACTACCATCTGACTTAAAAGTTAGTGCTCAAGGCCAAGAATTGGTAGAAATCATCACAAAGGTGCAGCATCAGGTCAAAGAAGCATTGCAAAGATTTAGTTTGAAGTACAAGGAACATGTTGATAAGAGAAGAAGGGAGATCCACTTCAAAGTAGGACACAAGGTTTGGGCATTTCCAAGGAAAGAGAGACTACCTAAGGGTAGATATTCTAAACTTCATATGAAAAAGTAGGACCTTGTAGTATACTCAATAAAATGGGTGAGAATGCTTATGATATTTCTCTTCCCCCAACCTTGCAAATTTCTCCACTATTCAATGTTGTAGACCTCACCCCTTACAAAGCTACAACAGGTTCAATGAATGAACAAGGTGAGGAAACAAACATCAATGATGAAGACTATGTCATAAACCTCCCTCAAATCAAATTAGTAGAGTTGGATGAAATATTAGACACCAAGTTGCTGAAGCAGACCATAACCAAGAAGTATATGTAGTATTTAGTCAAATGGAAAGGACTTCCCAACATAGATGTAACTTGGCTGACCAAAGACCAAATCAAGCAACATGGGACTTCGGTGGAATAGTTAACCTCAAGTAGGAACTTGAGTTGTAAAACTCAAGGGGAGTATGGTGCAAGAGCACCAACAATAAACTTAACAAATAATGTTCATCAAAGTTTCGAGGACATCTAGTTAGGATAGATCTTCCATCTAGGCATATGGACCAAGTTGTAAGACCTAGTTCCAAGATTGGCATAACTATAAGCCCTTGGTCAACTATGGTAAAAAATGGTCAAAAGGCCTAGAAACATAGGATTTTTTTTTATTTTTCATATTTTATGCTTTGGATCCATGTTTGATCAGTAGATTAGGTCTAGACCAGGTTTGGTCTCCTAGTATGCAAAAATTGCAAACATGTTGTAAGAGTTGCTTCGCAACTTTAACAATTTTTTCCAAAATTTGTAACCAAAGCCCCCAATGGTCAAATGGTTTGAAATTTGGTTGTAACCAATGGGGGACACCTTCATAAGCCCTTTTAGGTAGGTGGAAGGTAAGATATGTAAGTTTGGCAATTCAAATAAATAAAATATCAATGTTTCTTTGCAAACTCTGAGGAGAATTGAAGTGTACAGATGTCTATGGATAGAAGGGCATGAAATTGTGAAACCAAAAGTTGGATTCCTAAATATAATTTCATTTTCAATTGGTTTCATGTTCTAATCTTTCCTAATTTGTGAGATATCTAGTTTTTAGTGAGACTGTATGGATTGAAGGCTTAAAACTAGGGTTTCCAATAGGGCTTGGTTGTTTCAATCAATTCCACCATGGGAAATTGATGCCCCTTTGTGGAATTCAACTTTTGTGAATTTATTTTAATATTCTATAGGTTAGGAGTGAGGATTTATAGGGGAGTGGATTGTCTGTTATGCCCTAGGTGTACATCTCTATGTGTGCACCAATCTGTGACTTAGAACAGTCACCATAACTATCAGTTGGGGATTCATCAAGGATCCAAAATATTGATTCTACATTATTTTTCATTTCCTCACATGCTCCCACAATTTTCTAAGGCATTGGCTTGGGAGAAAGAGCACCCATAGTGAAATTGGAGTCCTGATTAGGCCTAATAGCCCGGTCTAGTCTAGGTGTTTCAGCATCATTCATTGGACTTCACATCTTGGTGTTTGGATATGTTTTGTAAAGTCCAAAAGAGTGTTATAATCTCCAACCTATTCCCTATCTCATGTGGAATTATTTTGACTTATGATCAAAATTCCTTCTAGGAAAGGCTACTAGCCTAGTCCTTGGTTTATGAAGCAACTAGTATGTATGGGTTGCTTGTAAGAGAAAGAACCATTGGAACTAAAAAAATAGGACCTAAATAGTCTAGAAAAACAATTTTAGGCCACCCTTGGTCTTGTGAATCATTTCATGGGGTTTGGTTTCTTATTGGGTTAAGGAAACTCCTTAGTAACCCTTGGTCATTGGTGTCTAGAACTTTGTGAAACCTAGTGATTTGGTCACCCTTGGATCTTGGGATTTTGATAACCTCATTTCTTGTTCATTCTACACTTGGGATAAGTGTAGGGAACTTGACCTTCATACTTTGGTGTACTTGGTACCCATTTCTCATGAATTGCTCACTATTTTGAGGCTTCCTACTACTTGCTTTGCATCACCTACTCAAACTAGGTCATACTTTGGAGATAGGTATTTTATTGTATTCACTGATGACTACTCTAGAATGATGTGGGTAGGATTTATTTGAGAAAAAATAGAAGCATTTGAAAATTTCACAGGTTTAAATATAAAATGTTTAAGATCAGATAGAGGTGGATAATTCACTTCACATGAATTCAATACCTTTTGTGAAGAACATGGTATTGTGAGGTAGACCTCAACACCTATGATACCACAAAAAAATGGTGATGCTAAAAGAATAAATAGAATAGTTCTTGATGTTGAAAAAACAATGTTCATAGAAGGAAAGGTTCCACATATGTGTTGGAGAGAAGTACTTAATACAGTTGTATATACAATAAATAAAGTACAAATTAGAGAAGGTACATGCAAGACATCATTTAAGCTATGGTATGGTAAGACACTCTACTAGAAGTAAAGCTTATAGATGTTAAAATATGAGAAATAGGAAGATGATTGAAAGTGCTAATGTGAGAGTAGATGAAAATTTTCAAGTTAGAAAAAAATATTGTGGCCCTAACCCCTATGAGATTTCTTTTGAAAATATGAGTACAAATCAGAATAATATGCAGACAATAGAAAGTGAGAATGAAGCATCACTAGATGTTTTGGAAATTGAAAATGGCATAAGTGTCAAATTAAGGGAACAAACCACACCCAATTATGTTCTAAGAAATCATCCTACAATTCAGATCATTGGTAATAGTAGCAAATGAACTAGAACAAGATTGAAAAAAAAAAAAGAAAGGTCACAATATACAAGTGCCATCTTCTTGATTTCTCAAGAAGAGCCACAGTCCACATAGGAGGCATGTAGAGATGAATCATGGATCAATGTCATGAAGGAAGAACTGGAAAATATTCAAAAAAATAACACTTGGGAATTGGTTCCAAGGCCTAAATAAAAAAATGTAATTGGCACTAAATGCGTATATAGAAACAAGATTAATGAAGAAGGCATTGTTGTTAGAAACAAAGAAAGATTGGTTTCTTGGCTTAGCAAGAAGAAGTATTACATTTCTCAGTCTACTACAGAATAAGAATATGTTGCAGTAGTAATCAATTGTACATGAAACATATGCATGATGCAAAATTTGAAGGACATTTGAGTAAGTCTACAAGATTCAGTCACTATCCATTGTAACAATACTAGCATAGTAAATATGTCAAAGAATCCTCTTATGCATTCAAAGAAAAAACATATATCAATAAAGTATCATTTATTGAGAGACAAAGTAGCAGAGAAGGAACTAAAGTTAGAATATCTTAGTACAAAGGAGAAAATAGCAAATATTTTCACAAAACCTCTACCTAAGGATACATTTGAGTATCTAAGAGGTATGCTAGGGGTCATGCCCTATCCTACCCTTGAGTAATTGATGTAGGAATTGCAGTAGTCAAGAAATATAAAAGCACTATTTCATTCTCTAGACTATATTCTTGTTGTTTCTCCTATGAGTGAGTATATGTATTTGAGATGAGTTAATGAGAACTCTTGGAGATACCTTAGACATTTATGTCAATGGGGGAGAGAATGACACATGAAAAATAGAATGAAAGGATCATCCTTTGGAGTATCTGATGATTGATGAAGATTATTTGAAAAGATGATGAATTAGATATAGTACAGACATATTTTGGTATTTATGGAGCTTAGATGCTTTTCATCTATGTTGCCATCAATGCCAAATGGGGAAATTGTTAGCATAAATTTTGACAGTATTCCTATGGGGGAGTATCACAATAATGATATGGGTATGTTTCATTAGTAGTGTGTTTCATTCATGATAGAGTTTTTCATTAATGGAAATATATGCTATTGATTAGTTGTTAAGGAGTGTGTAGAAGAGGTCGTAGAGAATTTTATAGAAACTATACAAAGAATCATAATTTTTGCACTTAGAGGAAGACTCCCAATGATGTCTTGGGTGATCATCTATGATAATACATTCTTATGAGTTGATTTGATATAGTTATGACTATATTACTGATGACTGGTTTTTATAAGATAGAATCTATTTTTTCACAAAGTTGATTGAAATTTTTTTTGGATAGTACTCATGGTCATTTGAGTTATGACATGTGAACATAGGTTCATGTAGAAAATTTTCTTGAGATCTTATTGTGATCATATGGCATCATGATCAGACAGGAGCCATTAGTTATGATGTATGCATTGGTGAAGACCTATTTGGAGGCTGGCTTGGAACATGTATAATTAATATGATTCGTTAGCTTAATCCAGGGATCTAAATGACTAATTGATGTAACTACTATGTTGTATAATTATAAGAGATGTTGTGTACATCTTCACATGGGTCCATTTGTATTTTGTAAATAGTATTTATCCTATGAAGGCCGACTTGGATATAATTTTTGTAACCTATATTTAAGGATTGAAATTACTTGGAAAATAGGGTGGGATTGCATATGTGAAATGTAGAGGTGAATGACTAAATATTTAGGCTTCATTGGATACTATTTAAATAATAGTAGTTGTGCACTTGGGTACAAGGTGGAGCTTTCTTGGAAGTGGTCAAATAATGGAAGCAATTTAAGAACAAAAATATCTCTGACTTGAAGTTGCATGGTTTGGAGAACCTAAGGGTGGCTTTAACTCTCAAATCTCTTGATTAGGTTGATATATTGTATGCCCCTAATAGGGTGATGGCCTTTAATAGGGCTGGACTCATAACAGGGTCAATTCTTTCATTGGGATCACATTGTAAAAGACTCCTAATAGGGTTTGTCCTTTAACCAAGGCCTTCCTATTCTAATAATCAGCTCCTAATAGTTTCATAACTCTTAATGGGGTTATTATACTTATATTACAAATATTTTTTAGTACCATCCCCACCGGGGTTTTTTCCTTAACAGGGGTTTCCTTGAGAACAAATATTGGTGTTTATGTGTATGTGTGTTATTGGTGCATTCACTTTTTTAGTTCAGTGTTTTGTTCTAGCAAGAAGTTTGTTAAAGTTTAAGTATTCTATATTGGCATCAACTGATTCATCCCCCCCTCTTAGTTGATTGGAACACTATTATTCTAACACATGGATTTCAGATCCTAGAGTGTATTTGATGTTACTAGAGATGTGTAATGTATTGTGAAGATGGCGAGCATGGATTTCAGATCCTAGAGTGTATCTAATGTATTGTAACTATTGTATACTTGTGTAAGGTACCGTGTGTATCTTAGCAAGGGTTTATTTTATTATTTCTTCGTTATAGAATTCTTAATTGGCTAACCTAATTGATTATTGTAATAGGGTATAAAGAAGAGTTCTTTTTAGAAAACAAAGGTGTGTATATGTAAGTTGCAAGCTTGTATTTGTGAATTCTATAGGATGTAGAGAAGAGGTTTTGATTGAGGAGCTTCATTGGAATTGACCAAGAAAAGATAATTTCTAGAAGATAGTTCAGTGGATTGTATATCTTCTATACAATTGTATTTTAGAGAGTGAGTCGTGAAGGTTGATTCTACCATCTTTAGGAAGAGTGTCTAAGCAGTGAGCCTACCATTTCTTTCTCTTCACTTCTAATAGGGTGTAATACCTAAAATGTAGTGTTAAAGAACATAAATCAAGCTCAACATTCTACAATACAAACTAGAAAAAACCTTTAAGATTAGACCAAAGAAAGGTTAAACTAAAACCAAAATTAATGCAAACCTTCCTTGTTGAAGAGATGTTGTCCAAATGATGGAGATATGTGTGCTCAAATTCTATTGCTCAAGCTTCACGATGTGGCAAGATTTTGGCATTATAAGGATACTTTTTGATGTCTTGGCTCTCAAACTAGTATTATAACTTTACTTTGATGGTGGATGAAAATGAAGGAAAAGAGGGCTCAATTTATAAGCAAGAAGAGGGATGAATGGATGGTCAAGATGAAAACCTAAGGAAGAGCCAAGATGCATTTGAGGGGGAGCACATGGATTATGCTTTCTCAAATGCATCCCATTGTGACAAGTGTTACAATGGGAGAGGCTGGAGGAAGTGGGGGAATGTGAGCATTTTGGGAGATGTGAGAGGGGACAAAGGTGTATGAGAAGGATGGAGTGTGTAAGAGGCATGTAAGAGCATTTAAGGTTGACATGAGGTGAGGGAATTGGGGGATGTGACATGAGGGTTAAGCTGGTTTGGCTTAGAATTTCTTAATCCATAGATTATGATTGTGAAAATTATTAGGATGTGATTAGGCTTGGATTAGGAGGCAAGTGGGAGGTTTAGGAGGATGTGATGGGAGGAGAGAGAATGATTGGAGTGTTGGATTAGCTAATCAAGGGTCATTAGTTAATTAAGAAGGATTAGTATGGGTGAATGGGTTGGGTTGACTATGAACCACATGTTAGGAGTTTTGGGATGGGTTTAGGTGAGGGTTAAGGATTGGAAATAAATATTTATTTAATTCCAAATAAGAGGAAAAAGGGGGGTTTCATGAATTAATTTAATTAGATAAGTGTATCCATTTAAATTAATAGAAGAAATAGGGATTAATTAATTATTAGACTATAAGTTTGTCATTTAAATAATTAATTGGACTATAGTTAACTAATAAAATTAATTAACTAGGGGATGCCATAAATTTACCAAATAATAATATTTAATTAATATGATGTCCTAGGAGGGAACTAAATCAAATTACTGAATTATGCAATCAAATTTAGGTGTCTACATAGGGTATGTCCTTTAACATGGACTATGTATTGTATCTATTAAAAAGGTCCCAAGAGGGCTAAATATTTTAGCAGGGATACTATAGTTTTAGTACATCATGTGTGGGTACTAATTCCCACCACGGTTTTACCTTTAATAGGGTTTCCTCGACAAAAAAATATAATGTTATGGTATTTTACTTATTGTGTTTATATTATAATTAAGTGTTTTGGTTTATAAATATTAAAGTGTAATATTCTATCTCACATATGATTCATGCCCCCCCCCCCCTCTTAGTTATGTTGGTGGACTATTATTCCTAACATAATACTCAATAGACAACACAACAACAACTAAGAATAGTACAACAAGGTGAAACTAGTGAAATAAATGAATAAATTCTGAATGTAGAGCCTATAACACCAATAATCATAAGATGAAACCATAAATTGTTAGATATAATTGGAGATAGGAATGAAGGAGTATTAACAAGAAGTCAATTAAGAGCTAGAGACAATACATGTTTACTATCGAAGGTATAGCTGATAATGATAAAGGATGCACTAAAAGATGATGACTGGTTGCAAGAAATGAAGGAAGAAACTAAACAGATTGAGAAGAAAAAAACATGGTCATTGGTACCCAGGCCAAAAGATAAAACTTTTATAAGAACTAAATGGGGTTTCATAAATAAACTAAATGAGAATGGTGAAGTGACTAGAAATAAAGAAAGATAGGTATGTAAAGGTTATGCACAAGAAGGACTAGAGTATGGAGAGACATTTGCACCTATTGCTAAATTGGAAGGAGTTAAAATATTGTTGTCTTATGCTTCCTACAAAGGATTTAATGTTTATCAAATGGATGTGAAATTTTATTTTCTAAATGGAATACTAGAAGAAGTCAAAATTGAAAAACTTCAAGGATTTTTTGTAGGAGGTAATGATTTAGTTCAAAATACACAAAACATTATATGATCTAAATAAAGCACCAAGAGCATGGTATGAAAGATGAGACTCTTATCATATTAATAGTGGATTTGAAATAAAAATTGATAATAGTAATGTTTATTTGAAATTTGAAAGTAAGGATAAAGTGTTGATTGCTGAAATATTTTTGATGATATAATATTTGAAGGAAATGATTTAATGAGTTAATCTTTTGCTGAAGAAATGAGGAAAGAATTTGAAATTTCTATGATAGGAGATATCAAATTCTTTTTTGGATTACAATTACACCAAATGAAGAAATGAATATACATAACTCATCCTAAGTATGTCAAGGAAATATTGAAAACATTTCGAATAGAAGATTCAAAACCTATCGGTACAACCATGGTTACCATTTTTAAAGTGTCAAAAAAAGATGATTCTAAGGAAGTCAATGAAACATTATACAAATCAATGATAGGAAAATTATAGTATGTTGTTTACAATAGACTTGATATTGGACATTTGTTTGGCATAGTTGTTATATTTTCATCTAATCCTAAAGATTCACACATGATTACAATTAAAAGGATATTCAAATATTTAAAAGGAACTCAATATTATGAATTATGGTATGAAAAGAAAGGAGACTTAGATCTTCAAATCTATATAGACACAGATTGGGATGGAAACATTGATCATAGAAAAATTACAATTGGAGGAGATTTTTGTCTTGGAAATAGATTAGTGTCATGGATGAGCAAGAAGTAGAATTGTATTTCACAATCTACTTCTAAAGTAGAATATGTGGCTTCTGCAATAAACTGTCTCCAAGTTTTATGGATTAGGAAAATAGTTGAAGGTATACCATAAAAGGTATTTAAACTTGTTATTATATATTGTGATAATAATAGTGCCATCAATATATAAAAGAACTTGGTAATGCACTCAAAGAAAAAGAACATAGCTATCCAATATCATTTTCTAAGAGATAAGGTACAATATAAATAAGTGAGATTGGAATATATACCTACAAAAGAGAAGGTTGCAGATATATTCACTAAACCACTACCTAAAGAGAGATTTTAATATCTAAAAGCTACATTAGGGGTCCTATCCCAATTAGATATAATTTAAGAAGAGATTCAATATGCATCAGTTCATAGCACTTAATAAGAATATTATGAACATTAAATGGTGTATTGAAGGACTACTCTTTACGGGAACAATCTAGGCTAGGAAAAGAGGAAGCATAGAGCAAGTGCACATTCAGAAGACAAGAGTTGATAGGTTACTCACCTTTGGAATTGTCGTCAAAGGGGGGGAGATTAGTTAAATTAGTATGCAGAAGAAATTAGTATGATGGAAGAGATATTAGTGTTAAAGGGAAGATATCAGATAATTAGAAGACAACACAAGGAAAGAGACATGTACGTATCAAAATATTGAAAGTAGTGTTTTCCATCAATGACAAAGGGGGATATTGTTGGCATAATTGAATAGTTATTGGAAAAACATGTTGAAAAAGGTTTCTACTAGTAAGAAAATGATTGGTATACATAATAATCAATTATATGTTTTTCATTGATGTCAAACTATTTGTAATAATTTTTTACTTGTTACCATATATATCAAAAGGAAACTATTGTTGCTATAATAATAAGTTTTAAGTAAGGTAATGGATATGTCGATAGGAATATTATCGGGAGAATCTTAAGACTACCAATGGTGAATAGATGATAGATTTTATTTTTTAGAGAAGTATGATAAGAAGTTAAGCTGAAGGATGTTATACATAATTACTCAAATATGAGTAAAGGTGAAGGTGATTTGATAAAGGTAACTACTTGTAAACTCTTACCTTATCAATACACTTAATAAAGTATTATTGGTACAAAGAAAGACTTATCAGAGATAGTGAAGATCTAAAAGATAAGTGAAGAATAGATAACAAATTAAGAAAGTGGGACAACTAAAAGATAATATTAAGGAAAAAGGTGATAACAAAAAGATAAAGGTAAAGCGTATAAAGGAAGTTTCTACAAGAAGAAAATGGTTTATCATTTAGCAATAAAAAAAGGATGTAAAGAAAATAAATATCAATGGTTAGATTAGATATGAAAGATATAGGTTTTTGGATTGAGATGTAGGGGTTATGGTTGAGGAAACATACTTAAGGAAGAAGAAAGAAAGAATCTGGTATCACATTGGAAAAGAAAAAGATTGTGGATATCGGAGAATCAGAGAATAATAAAGAGAAGGATTAAAAGAAGAAAAAATAATTGAATTAGTATGTTATTGTGCTCCTTTGGATTTGAATTAAGAAGGATAGTGAAAATTATAGATAATTTATTACCTATTACTCTCTAACAATTGTGGCAGTTGAATCCCTTATTGGGTGACCCTAATAGGTATATTGTAAAATCTTCTAACTAGGTTACTCCTAATAGGGTCAAGACTCTAACATGTCTCAGCGAAATTCCTTAACCAAATAGCATTTAACAGTTCTTTTGTAACCCTAATCGGGTGAGCCTTTAACATGGTAGGCTCTTAATGAGGGTATTTCATAAGAGTACAAATTTATGTGGAAATTGTTCTCACACTGTGGTTTTCACCCTAATCAGATTTCCATCAGATGAATACTCATTTTATTTTTGTATGGATGATTTCATATGTTGCATGAATGTTTAATGTTGATTTAACCTATAATGATGTTATAGGTTAAAATATATATTAATTGGTATTTTTGTTAAAGAAGAATTGAGACTATGAAATTATGTTTAAGCTAGTGATTACTAATTCACCTCCCCTCTCAGTAATCGATCCTATAAGTGTTGGAAACTACGATTGAAGCAATTTTTGTATTTTCATTGATGTCAAACCTTAACTGGTAAGATTGTTGCTATCTAAGAAAGTACTATACCTATTTGATTGTTGAGAAGGATTAGGGAAGAGGTGATAACAATAGCACCTAAGGAAAGGTTGAGTTATCTTGATACTTCAATGGGTACTTGATTATGTGGCACAATGATAAGATAATGTATTGCTTATCTAAGTAAGAAGTAAGACTAAACAAGTAGGCTTAATTGAGCAAAAGTGAAGAAATCTAGTTTAAGTCAAGTGATGTTAGTGTCGACTGAGCTAGTATATGCCAAGAAAATTTAGTGTTGATCGAACATCAGTTTATTGTCGAGGAAGATAGTATTAGCTAAGGAAATAATTTCAATGGTTTCTGGGCTACCTAGTGATGATCGAGGAGTTGAACATAGTATTGACCGAGTGTCAGTAATTTACATTTGAGGAAGAATTTAGATTCCCAACCAACATAGTTGAATTCTTGGATTATGTAAATCGTGTTTACTTTATTTATTGAATGTATGGAAGAATTTAATGCACTACAAACCATTTTATTGTAATTCCATAAAGAGATTCGGTATGTTTCTAGAAGGATGGATGAAGAACATAATGTTGGAAGGATTTGATGAATATGACCTAACCCTAATATCTACGGAGGAGATTAAGTGGAAAAAGTTAGATCAACCTATCAAAGAGGTATTAAGGAAACCTAAGTGTGAGGTTGAAGAAGTAAGTTGGAGTTGTTTTTGTTATTGACTGAATAATAAGAAAAGGCTAAAGGAGAGGGAGTTGTGATTGACTGAAGGGATTTCTGTGAAGATCAGTGATGGAGATGGAAATGGATTACAGTCACTAAGCTAGCATGTATATGTAAGAATTGGATCTATTATTTGCAAAGTGAGTTGTATGTTTTCAGATCAAACATTGTTGTTACTTTCTAACCATTGTATCAATTTAAATCCTTTAATCAAGGTTGACCTAATAGTCATTTGTATAAATCCTTTGAACAAGGTTTCATTCTAAAGGAATGTACTTAAGTCCTTTAACAAGGCACACTCCTAATAGGGTGGTTGAAATCCTTTAACTGGGTCACATTGTAAACCTTTGACAGGGTTGGCTTTTCACAGAGCTCAATTCAGAAGAGTGAAAATATCAGTAGCATGTCACAAAGTGGTTTTTCCCAAATTGGGTCTCCACTATAAATCTTGGTGTTAATGCTTGTGTGAATGTTTTGGTTTGAACATTTCAATGGTTTGCAAGTTAAATACTATTGGATAGTGGACTACACTGTTATATGTTTCTGATATGCATTTTGTAATGACCGAGTAGTTGTTGGTTGTTAGATCTGAGTTGTTGAAGAGTTTTGAAAGTTTATTTATACATCTGGACCTGAGAACAACTAATTCACCCCACCTCTCTATTGTTCTAAATCATATTAACAATTGGTATTAGAGCCCTTGGTGCTTACAGAGAACAAGTTTAAAGGTACTTGAAGTAACTGATCAGGATGTATAAGGAGGTACCGAAGCTCAATAAGGAGAACTTCCCTGCATGGCAGAGTCTGATGAAACTGTATCTGGCTAGTATTGGTGACTCAACAAAGTATTATATTGAGCATGAATATGTTACACCTATTGCACCTTTGACTTTGGAGGAGATGAGAGCTAAACAAGAGCACAATCAAGAAATGTTGGAGATTACATCTGCCTTAAGCTATCCCAAATTTGAAGACATTAAAGATTGCACAAATGCAAAGAAAATGTGGGACGGTCTTGCAAACATCTATGATGGTGACATAAATGTACTAAGGGGAAAAGCTAAAAGCCTAAGAGGTAAATTTGATGAAATGAAAATGGAAGAAGGTGAGAATATTGCTCAGTATTGTGGTAGCATAAAAGAAGTTGTAAATGCTATTAGAAGAGCCAATGGAACTATTGATGATGAGACTATGATTGGAAAATTATTGAGAACTTTTCTTCCTATTTATACCATCAAAATTTCAGCAATTCAAGAATCTAGATGTAACCTTGGAAATACTCTTACACTGAAAAGTCTTGTTGGTAAGCTTACTGCTTTTGATCTTTCTAATTATGGAGGAATCAAGAGACATATGTCTACACCTAGAACACCTATAATGGATTGTGCAAGAACACTAATGATCAAGAAGAACGTTGCACAAAAGTACTGGAGAGAACTTGTAAGTATAACTATTTATATCCTAAATTGAGTATAGATTAAAAATGGTACAAATATTACACCTTATGAGTTATGGCATGGGTATGCACCTAATGTAAAGTACTTTAGAATTTTTGGGAGAAAATACTATATACTAAAAGACAATAGAAATGGAAAGTTTGATGCTAAAAGTGATGAGGGCATATTCCTAGGTTATTCCACAAAGAGTAAATCTTACAAGTGTTTGAACTGTAACACTAACAAAATTGTGGAAGGTGTAAATGTCAAGGTTGATGAATATGCAGAGAAAAATGAACAGGAAAGAAAGAGAGAACCAAAATATTATAGATATTTTGTCTATATAGAAGAAGGAGAGGCAAGTGACAAACTCACACTTGATGTAGAGTCTTGTGTAAGCAATGTTGAGTATCAGGGAAACAATGTTGAGTGACAAGAGGATGCTTCCAAGTATCAAGAAGAGATTGTTGAGAATTCAGAAGTTGAATCTAACAATCTTATTGGTGAACCTGAAGAGCAAGGAGAAAAGAGAGTAGAACCTATTTTGGCACAATATGTAAGGAGACATCACAAGCCTAAACAAATCATTGGAGACAAAGAAACTGGAGTTCTGACTAGAAGCAAGTTAAGAGACCCTACATGTTTACTGTGTGAATTTGAGCCTAAGACAACAAGGGAGGCATTAGAAAATGAAGACTGGATCTAAGCCATGAATGAGGAGATAGACAAAATAGAGAAGAATGATACCTAGACTCTTGTGTTGAGACTAGAAAAAAAATGTCATTGGAAAAAAATGGGTATTCAGAAACAAGTTGAATGAACATGGAAAAATCACAAGGAACAAAGCAAGGATGGTATGCAAAGGTTGCATGCAAGATGAAGGAATAGATTATGGGGAGACATTTTCCCCTATAGCAAGATTAGGAGTGAGAACTCTACTTGCATATGCTAAGTACAAAGATTTCAAGGTATACCAAATGGATTTCAAGTCTACATTTTTAAGTGGTATATTAGAAGGAGTGTAGATTGAACAAATAGAAGAATTTGTTTATCCAAATATGAGACACATGGTTTGCAAACTAAATAAGGAACTATAAGGACTAAAGCAAGCCCCTAGAGCATGGTATGAGAGGCTACACAAATACTTGATACATATTGGATTCTCAAGGACAAATGACACAAGAAATCTGTACATGAAAGATGAAGAAGGTAAAGGAATCTTGTTAGCTAAGATTTTTGTAGATGATGTCATATTTTGCAGACAAGATGCCTCATGTAAGAAATTTTCAAATGAAATGCAAACTGAATTTGAAATGTCAATGTTGGGGGAGATAAAATTCTTTGTTGGTTTGCAAGTACATCATATGGAGAAAGGTATTTTCATTACCTAGTCTAAATATGTTAATGAGATACTAAAAACCTTTGGTATGGAGGATTCAAGGCCAGTAACTACTACCATGGCTACTGGAAAAAAATTGTCTAAAAATGATGATGTTGCTGAAGTAAACTAGACTTTGTATAGGTCCTGATGTAGGAGCATCCTGGGTGTAAGAGCAATCTTGCATCACCCAAAAATATTTCTATTTTTGTATTCAATAAGGGCTATTTTGTGCAGAGCTGCTATTTATGGAAAGTTACTATTTTTGGTAATTTTTGTATGTGCTCAGAATGATCTGATTTCTTTCTTGGAGGTTCATTTTGGTCATATAAGCCTGTCAGTAAAGATTCATTGCCAGATAAAGTGTATATTGGAAGATATTGAAGATTTTCGGTATTGGCAGCAGGGTACAAAAACTTTGAACTTAGTTTTGAAGGCTTTAGAGGCCCCGGATGAGGTCAAAAATTTGGGTGATGGGCACTTGCATGGGTCAAGCCTGTAGAGCGCTTCGTGGCATTTTCGAAATGGGGTTATAATAGCCGATCGGGTCAACTGGTGATGACTTATGGTCTTCGGAAGTTGGGCCACCCGAAATGGCGAAAAATAATTTTCTTCAAAATTTCTATTCGGGTTTCAAAGGTTATCTTGAGCTGACTATGATGTAATAAAATGTAAAATAAAATAATTCTAAGTTTGGTCGGCCTTATTGGCTAAAATTCTGGAACCTTCCAGGCGGTGGAAAATTGCCTATATAAGGAAGGCTGTATTTTTGTCTTAGACAGTTCAGAATAGTTCTGGGTAGTAGATCTGGGTATTGATTCAAGGCTTTGTCCTATAGAATATTGTAAGGGAATGCCCATGTGGCTTTGCATATTGTAATTCTGAAAGTTTGTAATTCCACATTTGTGGAGATAATAAGAAGCCAATTTTCTATTCTTGCATATTGTTGTTGTTTCTCTATTTTTGTTATGTGTTTGTGGTATTAAGGGGAGAACCCTTCATCAAGTGGTATCAGAGCAGGAGTTCTTGAGTGTGTAAATAGATCACTGACTGTGAGGCAGTTTCCACCAGGACCGTGGCTAGGGTTTCAGCGCGCATCGCGAAAATGCCTCCACGAAGGGAACGTGGCGGAAGAGCTGGTGTTGTAACACCTGAGGTTAGAGAGCTGCAGAGACAAGTGCGAGCATTACAAGAAGAGATTCGTAGAGGAATGAATCTTAATGTCAGAGATGAAAGCGAGGATGAAGCCGAAGAAGAATATCAAGAAGGAGAAGCTGAAATTGTGAACCAGGAGGAAGAAAGACTTTTTCGGGCGATTTCCAAGATTGGGAAAAGACCTAAGATTGAGGTTCCTACATTTTCTGGAAATCTTAACCCAGAGGAATTGATCCACTGGATCAATGAATGTGAGGAATATTTCGAGTATGAAGATGTTGAGGATCCTGATAGGGTCAAATTTGCGAAGGCCAGACTGAAAGGTCATACGAAAATCTGGTGGCAAGAAATTCAATTGGAGCGAAATAGAAGAGGGAAAGATAAAATCACAAGGTGGGATCGGATGTTGGATAAATTGAAGCGACAGTTCATTCCTGTTGATTATGAGCTTGACCTACTAAAGAAAATGCAGGAAGATTTGTTCAGGAGTATACAGAGGAGTTCTATCGACTTCTCATCAGAACAGGCCACGCAGAAGCTGATAAGGAGAAAGTTTCCCGATACCTTAATGGGTTAAGGCCAAGCATTCAGGAGGAGCTAAATCTAGTTCGAATGAACAGTATTGAAGAGGCATACCAGTTTGCCCTAAAAGTAGAGGAAAAGTTGAACAAGAAGTTTGAGAGTAGACAAAACGGAAGAGGTCGCGGTGGACGATCTGGTGGATGGTCATATGGTGGCCAAAATGAGGATCTGAAAAAGAAGGATGAGGCCAGTAGTAGTCAGAATCAGCGAGGAAATAATTCCAATCGCTTCTAGGATCAGAATAATAGAGATCAGAGAGGAAGAGGAAGAGGACAAGGATCTGGAAGAGGTGGCTTCCGTGGAACATGTTTTCACTGTGGAGAAGAAGGTCATAGGGCATTTGAATGTCCTCAGCACCAAGGCAGAACAGACAGGAGAAATGAAGGCCAGGCCAGAGTTACACATGTAGATGAAGATGTCAGATCATCAAATTCTGAAGATGCTGAAAGAGGAGAAACATTGATTAACAGGAGAGTCCTATTGAGTGGTGAGAATGAACCTGAGCAAAGGAGGAGCCTGTTTCACACCAGGTGCAAGTGTGAAGGTAAATGTTGTGATGTGATCATTGATAGTGGAAGCACTGACAATTTGGTGTCAGAAGAGATGGTGACAAAGTTGAAGCTCAAGAGATAGAAACACCCACATCCATATCGGATTGCCTGGGTACCAAATGACCACAAGGTCATGGTCAATGAACAATGCCTAGTAAAGTTCAAGGTTGGCGGATACCAAGATGAGGTATTGTGTGATATCATATCTATGGATGCATGTCATATGTTGTTGGGTAGACCATGGCAGTTTGACAGATGTGCTGTACATGATGGTCGTGCGAATACCTATTCCCTGACAAAGGATGGAGTGCGACATAAGCTAAAACCATTGAAGGAGACCGAAGAAAAGGTATGTTGTAATGCAAGGATAACTTTTGTTGATGGAAGAAATTTCCTAGATGGTATGAGGCATGAGCATGTATGTTTTTCTTTAATTCCAAAAGCTGGTAAAGAGGAAGTAGAAGATGTTCCTGTAGAAGTTGCAGATTTGTTGAACGAGTTTCAGGATATTGTATCCGATAACGTACTTGATGGATTACCACCAGTCAGGAAGATCAGTCATCAGATGGACTTGATCCCAGGAGCGAGTTTGCCGAATAAGGCAGCACACAGAATGACACCTACAGAAAGTGAGGAGTTGAACAGACAAGTACATGAACTGTTACAGAAAGGATTGATCCATGAGAGTTTGAGTCCCTGTGCTGTACCAGCGGTATTAGCACCAAAGAAGAATGGAGAATGGAGGATGTGTACAGATTCTAGGGCAATAAATAAGATCACAATCAAGTATAGGTTTCCATTGCCATGAATGGATGATATTATGGACTGTTTGAGTGGAGCTGTGTATTTCTCAAAGATAGATCTGAAGAGTGGATATCATCAGATTCGGATCAGAGAAGGAGATGAATGGAAGACTACCTTCAAGACAAAGGAAGGACTATATGAGTGGTTAGTCATGCCTTTTGGGCTAACCAATGTGCTGAGCACTTTCATGCGGCTCATGAACGAGGTTCTGAAAGAATTTATGGGTAAGTTTGTCATTGTTTACCTAGATGATATTTTGATCTTTAGTAAGACATTGGATGAGCATATGATGCATATTCATATGGTATTTAAGAAGTTGAGAGAAGAGAAATTGTTGATTAATTTGAAGAAGTGTAGTTTTGTGAAGAAGGAGTTAGTGTATTTGGGGTTTGTAGTTTCAGGAGAAGGTCTAAAAATGGACCCAGAGAAGGTACAGGCTATCCTTGAATGGCCTACTCCAAGGAGTGCTACTGAGGTAAGATCTTTTCATGGTCTAGCTAGCTTTTACAGAAATTTTATCAAAAATTTTAGCAGTATTTGTGGTCCCTTGACTGAAACAATGAGAGGGGATAGAAAAGAGTTTAAGTGGACTAATGGGGCAGAAAAGAGTTTTCAATTGTTGAAACAAAAAGTTACAGAACAACCTGTTTTAGCACTTCCAGATTTTAATAAGGTGTTTCAAGTAGATTGTGATGCTAGTGGTACTGCAATAGGAGCTGTTATGAGCCAAGAAGGTAAACCTGTTGCTTATTTCAATGAGAAGTTAAATGATGCCAAGAGGAAATATTCTATTTATGATCAGGAATTTTATGCTATAGTTTAGGCATTAAAGAAGTGGAGACATTATCTGCTTCCTAAGGTGTTTGTTTTGTATACTGATCATCAAGCTTTGCAATATTTGAATAGTCAAGGAAAGTTAAATCAGAGGCATTTGAAATGGGTTGAGTTTTTGCAGAGTTATACATTTGTTTTGAAACACAGGAGTGGAAAGTCTAATAGGGTTGCAGATGCTCTTAGCAGAAGGCAACTATTGCTAATAGAAATGCAGATTGAAGTGGTTGGGTTCAAGGAACTCAAGAATTTATATCCAGAGGATCCTGATTTTGGTGAAGCTTGGAAAGCTTGTATAGAACCTGTTACTCTAGACAGGATGAAATGGTTGGATTTCATCATCCAGGATGATATGCTATTTAGAGGCAGTCAGTTGTGCATTCCACGAAGTTCTATGAGGGAGAAACTCATCAAAGAGAAGCAATAGCGGAGGATTGGCTGGACATTTTGGTCGTGATAAAACCCTTGGTTTGGTTAGTGAGAATTATTATTGGCCACAGTTGTAGCAAGATGTGAAGAAGTTTGTACAGAGTTGCCGAGTATGTCAGATGGTGAAGGGAGTGAAGCAGAATACAGGGTTGTATTAGCCATTACCTATACTAGAGAAGCCTTGGGAGGATATCAGCATGGACTTTGTTCTTGGTTTACCGAGGACACAGTGGGGGCATGATTCAATTTTTGTGGTAGTTGACAGATTTTGAAAGATGGCACATTTTATTCCCTGCAAGAAGACTAATGATGTTGTTCATGTAGCAGAATTGTTTTTCAGAGAAGTAGTGAGACTTCATGGTTTGCCAAGGACCATAGTTTCAGATCGGGACACTAAGTTTGTTGGATATTTTTGGCGTACGTTGTGGAAGAAGTTGAAGACAGATTTGAAGTTCAGTTCATCACATCATCCACAGACTGATGGACAGACAGAGGTGGTGAATAGGAGTTTGGGAAATTTGCTGAGATGTTTCGTTGGAGATAAGCCAACAGGATGGGATTTGATTTTACCATAGGCGGAATTTGCATACAATAATTCTGTCAACAGGAGCACTGGTAAATCACCATTCCAGGTTGTATATGGAAGTAGTCCAAGAAATGCATCTGAATTGAGGAAAATAGATAAAGGAGAAATAAGTAGTGTTGAAGCTGAGGATTTTGCAGAACACTTGAAGAACATCCATGGGGAGGTGAGGAAGCATATTACCAAGATGAACGCACAGTATAAGGCTAAGGCAGATGAGAAAAGGAGGTATAAGGAATTTTAGGTTGGTGATGAAGTCATGGTTCATTTGTGAAAGGAGCAGTTTCCAGTTGGTACATATAACAAGTTGAAAATGAAGAAGTTTGGACCATGTAGGATACTGAAGAAACATGATTCAGGAAACACATATGAGGTAGAATTTCCTACTGAGCTAAATATTTCACCAGTGTTTAACATTTCAGATCTGACAGAGTATCATGAAGGTGTTGAAGATGAGATCACAGCAGCACAGTGGAGTATTCCAGCAACTAGTTCAGACACTAAGGAGATCGAAGATATACTGGATAGTCATGTTGGCAGAAGCACAAGGAATAGGACATATGAAGAATATCTGGTCAAGTGGAAAGGATGACCTATTGAAGATTCATCATGGCTGACAAAGGAGGAGGTTAGCCGTCTTAGTTTTCCTCTGCACACCTGAGTCGTGATAGGGTCACTTCTCAAATTACCCCGGGTGTCTGATGCAGGAGCATCCTAGGTGTAAGAGCAATCTTGCATCACCCAAAAATATTTCTATTTTTGTATTCAATAAGGGCTATTTTGTGCAGAGCTGCTATTTATGGAAAGTTACTATTTTTGGTAATTTTTGCATGTGCTCAGAATGATCTGATTTCTTTCTTGGAGGTTCATTTTGGTCATATAAGCCTGCCAGTAAAGTTTCATTGCCAGATCAAGTGTATATTGGAAGATATTGAAGATTTTCGGTATTGGCAGTAGGGTACAGAAACTTTGAACTCAGTTTTGAAGGCTTTAGAGGCCCTGGATGAGGTCAAAAATTTGGGTGATGGGCGCTTGCATAGGTCAAGCCTGTAGAGCGCTTCGTGGCATTTCCGAAATGGGGTTATAATAGCCGATCGGGTCAACTGGTGATGACTTATGGTCTTCGGAAGTTGGGCCACCCGAAATGGCGAAAAATAATTTTCTTCAAAATTTTTGTTCGGGTTTCAAAGGTTATCTTGAGCCGACTATGATGTAATAAAATGTAAAATAAAATAATTCTAAGTTTGGTCGGCCTTATTGGCTAAAATTCTGGAACCTTCCAGGCGGTGGAAAATTGCCTATATAAGGAAGGCTGTATTATTGTCTTAGGCAGTTCAGAATAGTTCTGGGTAGTAGATCTGGGTATTGATTCGAGGCTTTGTCCTACAGAATATTGTAAGGGAATGCCCATGTGGCTTTGCATATTGTAATTCTGAAAGTTTGTAATTCCACATTTGTGGAGATAATAAGAAGCTAATTTTCTGTTCTTGCATATTGTTGTTGTTTCTCTATTTCTGTTATGTGTTTGTGGTATTAAGGGGAGCACCCTTCATCAGGTCCATGATTGGAAAAATGCATTATGTTGTTCACAATAGACTAGATATTACTTTAGTAGTTGGGATTGTGGCAAGATTCTCTGCCAATCCTAAGGAAACTCACATGATGGCTATAAAAAGGATAATGAGATATTTGAAAGGGACTACAGATTATGGACTGTACTACAAGAAGCATGAAAGATTTGAACTGAAAGTCTATACTGATGCAGATTGAGAGGAAATGTGGATGATAGAAAAAGTACTAGTGGTGGAGCTTTCTTTCTTGGATAGAGATTAGTTTTGGACAAGCAAGAAATAGAATTGCATTTCCTAATCTATAACTAAAGCCGAGTATGTAGCTGCAATAGTGAACTGTTCAAACTTGGTATGGATAAAGAAATTGTTGATAGGCATGAAAGAAGAGATCACTGAACCAATTTTCATCTACTGTGACAACACAAGTGCTATCAACATATCTAAAAACCTAGTGATTCACACAAAGACCAAACACATCGCCATCAAGTATCATTACTTGAGGGAATTGGTACAAGATAAAGAGGTCAGAATGGAATATGTGAATACAAAAGAACAACTAGAAGATATATTCACTAAAGCCTTACCTAAAGAAGCTCATGAATATTTGAGAGGAAAATTATGGGTTCTTCCCCTCACTGAGGATGCCTAGTCAAGCTAGGAGCACTGCATCAAATGTGCTACAAATAGTATCTGACAAATTGATGTAGGAAATGGTCACACTTTAGGAGTGGCTTAGAGTTGTGAAAAGTATAGTAAAGCTGATGATCAATCATAATCAAAGATGAAAAAGGGAGAAATACTATTACTGAACTGACAAGATGACATCTACATCTGAAAGATGTATGTTTTTAGTTTCTTCTTTGGCATTATTTTCAAAGAGGGAGATGAATAATATGAAAACACATGGTAAGATTTCATGGAAGATCAAGTAAGGAGCGATTTAGAGGAAAGGAACACATAAGAGATTTAGTAGAAGTTATTGTGTAGACGGTCATGCAAGAAAGGCTAAGAGACTTAGAATCAGAATGAAGCTAAGGATATCATAAATATTTCTAATGAACAGACAATTTTTCGATTGGTTGGTGATTTAGGTGTTATACATATGGTGTTTCCGTCAATGCCAAAGAGGGAGATTGTTTGAAATTGCAATTGAAGCAATTGTTGTATTGTCATTGATGTCAAACCTTAACTAGTAAGGCTATTGCTATCTAAGAAAGTACTATATCTATTTGATTGTTGAGAAGGATTAGGGAAGAGGTGATAACAATAGCACCTAAGGAAAGGTTGTGTTATCTTCATACCTCAATGGGTACTTGATTATGTGGCACAATGATAAAATAATGTATTTCTCATCTACGTAAGAAGTAAGACTAAACACGTAGGCTTAACTGAGAAAAAGTCAAGAAATCTAGTTTAAGCTGAGTGATGTTAGTGTCGATCGAGCTAGTATATGGCGAGTAAATTTAGTGTTTACTGAACAATAGTTTATTGCTGAGGAAGATAGTATTAGATGAGGAAACAGTTTTAGGGGTGACCAGGCTACCCAGTGATGACTGAGCAGTTCAACATAGTATTGATCGAGCATCGATAATTTACATTTGAGTAAGAATTTAGATTTCCAGCCAACATAGTTGAATTCTTGGATTATGTAAATCATGTTGACTTTATTTATTGAATGTATGGAAGCATTTAATGCATTGTAAACCATTTTATTGTAATTCCATAAAGAGATTCATGATGTTTCTACAAGGATGGATGAAGAACATAATGTTGGAAGGATTCGATGAATCTGACCTAACCCTAAGATCTATGGAGGAGCTTAAATGGAAAAATTTAGATCAACCTATTGAAGAGGTATTAAGGAAACCTAAGTGTGAGGTTGAAGAAGTATGCCAGAGTTGTTTTTTTTGTTGACTGAATAAGAAGAAAAGGCTAAAGGATAAGGAGTTGTGATTGCTTGAAGCGATTTCCAAGAAGATCAATGATGGAGATGGAAATGGATTAGAGTCAGTAAGCCAGAATATATATGTAAGAATTGGATCTATTATTTGTAAAGTGAGTTGTATGTTTTCAGATCAAGCATTGTTGTTACTTTCTAACTATTATATCAGTTTAAATCCTTTAATCAAGGTTGACCTAACTGTCATTTGTATAAATACTTTGAACAAGGTTTCATTCTAATGGAATTTACTTAACTCCTTTAACAAGGCACACTCCTAATAGGGTCACACCTAGCAGTGTGTTTGTAAACCTTTGATAGGGTTGGCTTTTCACATAGTTCACTAAAGAAGAGTGAAAATATCAGTAGCATGTTACAAAGTGGTTTTTCCCAAATTGGGTTTCCATTATATATCCTAGTGTTAATGATTGTGTGAATGTTTTGGTTTGAACATTTCTATGTTTTGCTAGTTAAATACTATTGGATAGTGGACTGCACTGTTATAGGTTTCTGATATGCATTTTGTAATGATTGAGTAGCTGTTGGTTGTTAGATCTGAGTTGTTGAAGAGTTTTGAAAGTTTATTTATACATCTAGACCTGAGAACAACTGATTCACCTCCCCTCTCTATTGTTCTAAATCATATTAACAATAAGTTTGTATAGATCAAGATCTCATTCCACCTCTTCCCTTTAGTGTAAGAATATTTTAAGACGAACCATCATAATCCTAGAGCATGGACCAAAGTTATAGTTGGGATTCTTGGGAGGAAGAATTATAGGAGGATTGTGAGGAGGAGATTCCTATTCTTCAAAGATAGTTTGAGTAGGAGGAACTACAATAGGTTCAATGGTTAGGTGTTCAAAATTGATCTCTAAATCATGTTGGATGTTAGAACTTCCACCAACCTCAAAAGTGGAAATAGAAGCATATTTATGGATCACATCAAACCCTATATCAATTGGAGCATCATAAAATTGGTCCTATTCATATTCTTGCGAGTTGGTCCTACTATTGATAGAATATCCCAAGTATTGAGATAGGTTCATGGGATATTCTTGATCATGATCCTTCAGATTTACAACTTTCTTTTCAATCTCATCTAAGTTGAGGTATATTGTGTCAAATTGACTATCTTGAATATTAGTTTCTAGTTGGGTTGCATGAGAATTCAAAGATTGGGAGAGATCCCTATAGTCTAGTATAGGTAAGAATGGTAATATAGGTTATATGGACTCTCCATTGATTCAATGAATCATAGAAAATAAATTTTTTATGCAATGCTAACAAGTTTCCCCTAGTTAGGGTGTCTATCCTTGGCAGGAAATCCTTGATTTAGTTTAGTCCTGGTGAGGTATTTGTCTCATGTCTACTAAGTTTTCTTGTAGCTACCTCCTCTTGATCTATAGGGATATCTAACAACATTTAATAAGCTCTAGGAATGACATATTTGTCTTTGTCATCATAATCCCCAATTTTTTCAAACATTGGACCACTTGCAGATGATGGTGAAAAGTTTTGTTCATGATATCCTACCCCAGTTTTGTCTCTTAGATTATTGAAGTCAGCATGTAGGGGTTCAAGAAGGCCTTTAGCTTTTCCCAAAGGACTTTTTCCATCATACCCCATTTTCTACATGAGTTGGTAGCGTACACACTATTTCTCAAGAGAAATTATGGCATATTTCACCTCTTGTTCAACTTATTCTCCTTTATAGAGCCATTTTAAGATAGGTTTTTCTCATTTTATTGTTCAACAGGGACCTTTTCTTTTACTATGTTGGTTCCTTCATGGTTGTTACGGAAGATGTTCTAGTAGTTCAAAATAATGAAGATGGATTTCCATATGACCAAGGTTAGATATGAAATTTAACCATTGACAATGAAGCATTTAGTTTGTATTCTCCCATTCCATTTTCTTTTATACTTACCTTCTAAAAAGCATTCATCATTTCTTGTCTTCAAATCTCAGTTTCATGGTTTTGTAGGGGTTCCTTTTTGTATGGAACCATTCTTTCATCTTGTTTAAGATCGTTACAAATGTATGATGAGTCTTCAAGAATGATAACTTTAATTTTTTTTTGAGAGAATTTGATGCATTGATGATATGTGGAAGGTACTACTTACATCTATGGATCCATGGGTGACCCAGAAGTATATTGTATGCTAGAGGAAGGTCCAAGACCTGATAGATGACATTTGTTTGAATAAGACCTACCCAGATGGGAAATACCATCATGCCTTTGGAAGAACATTCCTCTTCATCATATGCTTAGATTATTATTTTTTGTCGATGGTCAATAGTATGTTTTGAGAAACCAAGAGATTTAACAAAGTTAAACCTACGAATATTCAAACCTACACCCCCATCTTTCAAAATGAGTTTCTCCCTATTCATGTATATGATGACTTTGATATGGAGGAATTGATTATGTAGGTGATTGAAATTTTTTTAATATTCCTCAAAAAAGGTCAAGTCAGAAGTAGAAGTGAGATGCCTGACCATGGATTGGAAATTATCTACATCTAGGTTCTTAGGAACATTAGTGGCGATGAGGGATTGATCAAGAGTCTCCCTATGCACAAGTGATATTTTAAGTAGTTCAGGTTGTTGATATTCAAAAATGCTTATGCCACTTAGGGCTGCCAATATGTCTTGAGATTGATGTTAGGAGTGGTTAGCTCCAAGTGTGAAAGCTCTACAAGACAATTGGACCAACTATAGGGACAAGACTGCCCTCTTCACTTTTGGCTCTGCAAAACCATGGGGGGTGCACCTAATCCAGTAACTTATGGCATTTTAGGACTTGGACTAGATTAAACAAAGCAAATGATAACAAGAGACTACTAAATGTTAATCAGACATTCATTGAATCTCAATTGCTATTAGGTAAAATGGCCTTGTGAAGGGTAAAGACTTGAAATGGTATTGATATTCAAAGATGTAGAAAATAGTTCAAACCCATCAAACACTGAACTCAACTGAATGTACTATTCCTTGATCAGTGCCATTATCCATTGGGAAAATCATCAAATGCAAGTACAGAAACATGAACCAACTATTGTCCAAGACTCATAGCCATAAATATAACTATTTCAGCCCGTCCACTACTTATAAGATCCTTTTGTAGACAACCAAACTGAATCTATGCCCTATCTGAAGTATATTTCACTTGACCCTAGATCAAGAACTAAATAATAGAACACATACAAAGGTTACCCAATGCAATGGATTAGAAAATCTAGAACTCATAAGATTGACACCAAGGAGAGACTTGAAAGCTTGAAACAATTGTATTAAGTATGATGAGTCATGTACATGTCTATACTAGAAATGAGACTATCACTTCAATAACCTGCAAAAGATGCAAAGAAGTTCTATTCAGCTTCCTACAATGTGACAGAGTTTCCTACTTCCCACAGGAACTGAAAGAATTCAGAACCCCCACATGGTCAAAATAATCAAAAATTTATACCACTAGCCACCTTGGGAATCTCAAAGAGATTGCAATAAGCTTAGGGTTACTAGGGCCAGGGTTACAATGGCTAACCACAATAAAATTTCAAAAAACCACTCGAGGGAAAGCCAGCACCAGCTTGTTAGACCAAGGATGATCTTCACACTTGAGAAGAATCTCTGAGAAGGACAAGAAGATCATAAATTTACCATGCAAATCAAACTAAACAGACCTGCAAAAAACCTCGAGCAACAAAATCTATCCATCACCATATGGTACAAATCCCTGCAAATGAGCATGGAACACCTTGGACCACACTGCAATCAACTAGTGCCACCAAAAAAATCAAATCTGGCCATGAAAGCATTCAGAACCAGTACTTCTTGGTCACAGGAAACCCTCTGTAGATTTAAATTTGAAAAGCAACGGGCAATCGACAAAATTTAAAATGCGGTCGTAGATCTCTTCCTTTTCCCAGCACATCAGGTGGTCATACTTAATTCATGATAGTCACAAGCCCGTCAAAAATTCAACAGCCCTATCACCAATCAGTAACCAAGCAAAAAAGAACACCTCAGCAACACTGGCACTGTGGACCCACCTTAACTCTGCAACTGTGACATCCAAATAGTGGTCGCATGATCACATAGCTTGAAAAAGGGCTATGCAAACATGTGACAAGCCTCCATGTCATCCCATGTCACTGCTCCTCACCAATGAAAAATGTGCACCTCTGTAATAAAAGACAATGGGCCCACAAACAAGCCTCGTCACCTCCTCAGACCAACCAAAAGATGCCACATCACCACCTACCACTGGGCCCAAGAATAGGTGTCAACTGGTCGCATGATCACATGTTAGGAAACTCTGACATGCAATCATGTAGCAACCAACCACAAGCCACCACATAACCACTAGTGGGACCACCACCAAAGAAACCCTACCTCTTAAAAGTTTTGAAGACTCGAGCCCACCATTACGAGATTACGCGATGAAGGCAAAGTAAACTGCCAGCCAGGTCGCTAGATGTTAAGAGCTTAATCACCAAAATTAGGAGATTAGGAGATAACTATGAGTCACCAGATTGTGGAATGAAAAACTTAACCACCAGTCAGCTGAACATCACAAAGAATTGGGACCCACGCAGATAGGTGGCAATCGGTCGCAACTTCATAAGAAATAAACATCGTGCAACATTTCTATGCAAACAAGTGATAGCCCATTGATTCTGTCCAAACTTTAACCATGTCGGGCAATGACAAGAATTGGTTCCCACCAACCGATCGCACTTGTGCACCTAGGATCGATGAACAAGGAGTGCCGACCAAAGGGAAGAAGTGTGAGGTCAAAAACACACAAGGCTTTCGGTGAAAGATCAAAAACACATAGGGTTTTTGATGCCAGAAGACAAGTGCACAAAAGTGGGAAGGCATAAGGTTGAAAACAACAAAGGTTTTCACACAGACTGAAAACATCATGGATTTTCAAAAACATTGTGGGTTTTCAACACTTGGGCATATTTTGAAATTGTTTCCTACAGACCTTAAAACTTGAATATCTTCCTGGGTTTTGTAATTCAACATGTGCAATTTGGACTAGAGCAAGGTGACACATTGAAGAACATAGGGCAGGACACTTCAAGAAAATTTGCAAGGAAATGGGCCATTTTCAAAAGATTTTGCATTGATAGGAAAATGGACCAACACAGGTATTAATATCTATCTTGATGTGTGTTGAAGATGATTAACCATTTTCAAATTACATTTTGTAGATGAGGAATTTGGCTTGGATGATTGAGTTATTATTTTTTGGAAAGATCAGGAAGAGGAAAAACCTTCCCCTCATAGAGAGAGTTTTCCTTGAGTGTAGGTTACTGTGTTGAATGATTCAGCCGAAGTCTTGGCCTTAATCTTAATCACATTGATAGTATGGTTATAGGAATCAAGAATGTGGATCAAATTTTCATTGTGAAAGTATGTGTAACCCACTTTTTTATCCTTCGACTTAGATGACTCCCCTTTTTCATATTTAGGAAAAGGATCCTTAAAACCCTTATGTTCATTATTTTTTTGTGGGGGATCAATAACAATTGTCTTATTATCGATCAGATCCTAGATTAGATGTTTAAGATTTATGCAATCATTAGTCTTGTGGTCTTTATTGTGATGGCAATCACACTAGTGGTTATCAGTCCACCACTTAGGATTTATCTTAGGATCATATGGTTGGAGTTATTAATAAAAGTGATGATCTTGTTTGTCAAAATAATATTTAGTGTATTCTCAAGGGATTCTCCAAGAGGAGTGAAGTCTCTCTTAGGCCTATAGATCCACAACCTATCTCTGTTAGTCTCATTTTTAGAGCCTGGTTGAATACTCTTGTTATCTTTCACAACTTGAATTCTAGTGGATAAGTTGAAAGTTGGATCCTTGTGGTTGATGGTGGTAGATGTGGAGGTTGTAACCATGATTCTTTCATTGACGACATCTTTGGTTTTGGTCCAAAACTTATTCTTTTCCTTGTTATGCTGATTATTGGAAGAAGATTTATTCTCTTTATGTTTGTAAGGTGATCTCTCCTTTCCACACAAGGATATCATCTATATGTATAGATGATTCAAATCATTTTTTAAATGAGGCATGTGATTGGATTTCCAGCAAATAGTTCATTTTCGGAACCAAAGTGTTTATGAATATGTTGATTTTCTCAGTCTCATAAATATTTTGAGGTATCCAAAAATCATTCACCGCCATTCCTAAAGGAATGTGATAAAGGGATATCCCATATGCTGCCTTTTATTGCACAAGTCAAGCATGGTGATAGTGTGAGAGATTTTGTTAGAGTATTATTGAATAAAATTCTGAACCATCTCATCAAAATTTTTAATGCCAGGAGAAAATGAGGTGAACTAACTCATAGCTTGGCCACCAAGACTTTGGGGAAAGAGTCTCATTAGATATCTTCTCTCATGCATAAAATCTATGTTTAGGGCACATAGTCTTGCAAATCTTTTTTTCCATTGTACTTGTCATATTTAGGGATCTCCACCTTGGATTCAAAAGGTAGAATGTAGAGATGTTTGTCAGAGATGAAAGGACAAAATGATTCAAGAAAATATTTATTATAAGGCTGGTGCTTATCCTTTTTGAGTTTTGAGATCTCATAGCATAGGTTCTAAAGTTGTTTGGTAAGAGTAGAGAGAGGATACTCTTCCTCCTTTTGAAATAAACCATCCACATAAAAGTCAGGTGGTATCTTCACATCGATAGAAGTGAGATACAGAAAATTGCAATCTTTATCTTGACTCATGATCGGTTGCATCACTTTTTTTAAATGTTTATCTTCCTAGAACTTGTGGATTTATTATTGCATGGGTTATTCATCCTTAGAGGAATCTAAATCCTTCTTTCTATGAGCACTCCAATAAAATTTTGACATGTTAATGTGATCAAAGTTCTTAGCATTAGAAAGGGGGATTGATTGATAATCAGAAACTTGATGCAAAGGTTCTTCATGAGACGATGGTTTAGTAGTATTGTAAATGGATTTTCCTCAAGGATCGGTTATAGCCTTATAGGAATGAGTATGGGTTCTGACTAGAATGGAATATGAGATTGACAAACTAATAGTAATAATATTATTGAGCTAGTGCAAGAAGATCAAGGTAGTGACACCTCTTGTCTCAGGGGTAAGTAAATAGATAAAGGGGCAACTAAAATTAGGTGTAAGGTATTGAGAATGAGGCATGAATGCCTACTGGGTGATACTTGTGACCAAGTTGATGTAACCAAGAAAAATAAGTAAAAGGTATTGATAATGAAGCCGAAATGCCTACTAAGTGGCACTTGCTGCAAAGTTTGGGAAATGTTTGAATTTCAAATGAGGTATTTTGAGACAATAACCAAAGAACTTTCCAAGATCTTAAAATAAGAGAAAAGAGAGATACATTACTAGAAAGGACTCAATCTATTCAGGATACCAATTTTCAAATGAGTGACTACTAATTAAGAAAATAAAAAATCCAAAACGATTCTAGATGGTAGAGATACTGAAATTTTAAGAAGTCAATGCAGTTTTGGTCACAAATCAAGTAGAGGATCATTCAATAAAACTCAACACTAGATGCGATGATGTGGTAAAGTTAATTCCTATCGTACGATGGAACAAAATATTTGGAATGATGAAGCACTTGTATCGTATGATGAAATGATGGAGAAAATGACAGGATGCATCAAAGGAGACAATTTACCACTATTTTAGAGAAATTTGACCAATTCAAAAAATTTTGGTTTTGAATCTATGTTGAGTTTGAGGTTTCCTAAATTAGCATTTTAATATTTTCAAGAAAGAAATAGCATGATCAAATAAGAGTCTCCAAACAATCTATGAAAGGGAAAAACAACCTTGGGAATACAAGTAGTTGTGAGGTATAAAGGGAGGGTGAAATATGTCAAGAGTTCCAAGTATATGTTCCACAATGATTTGCATGGGTCTCAAAAATTTTGAAGACACAACAAGAAAAAACTACCTAAGGTCAATGCTAGTATCAAAATATTTTCTCACAACTTGGTATTCCTTCACATCACACAAAGTGATGTTGGATTTTATGACGATAGAATCCAACAAAATACATATGGTGAGTAGTCTTGGGGTGATCTAGGTAAATCTCACTTGGATCAATCCTTGCATAAAGATGATGGTACTATCAGCTGTAAGTCAGGTAGCTTTTAACCAATGGTGTCTAGTAAGGGAATATGCTCACAACTATCCCTTCTAGTTCTTAGCAAAATTGAGTATTATAGACCTACAATTTATTCAAGTAAATGTAGTCATTCAAGCAATATTAATGCCCTATAGCCCTACGCATCACTCTTTCATGTGTTCTCCCAGTCAAACAAGTGACCCAACATAGTTAATAGTTACTTCCTTGTGGTTTTTGGCCAACAAGGCATAAATTTTATAGCGGGTTAGATGAGATGTCATTTATTTGTCCCACTTGGGTCGTTCACAAGATATTTTTACCTCAATGGAAATCCCTCTAAAGGTAAAATTAAAAAGAAAATTAGATAGGCCAATGAAGATCTAGATTTTTTATTTCCCATAAGGGAAAGTAACATACCCTCCTACTCCATATCTTCTCCTAGGCACATCAAGCACATATTTATTTACCAAAGATTCTTTGCAAGTGAAAAACTAAGTAGGTGAAGATTTTTTATTCAACCGAGCTAGGAGGTGAAGAGCATATTCTCCTACTACTCAACTAGTCACAAGAAAAGAAGCCTCCCAATTAGGGTAGATGCCTAGAAAACTAAATTTATGAAAGAACAATATTGATTTGTATCTCCAAGGAAACCTACAACACAAATAGCTTTATTAATTCCCAGCATATGTGTTTGGAAAATGTCATACAACCATAAAACATTTGTAGTCTCAAAATAAATCCATGTAGACAAATTTGACAACCAAATTCACCCACAAATACCATACAAAAACCTATTATTTTCTTCAAAATAGAATCTTAAATCCAAGATGAATCTGAATCAAACACTAAAATCCAAAAATTGAAGCAACTAGACCCCTAAAAACACTATATTTTTTATATGATAAAACATAGTCAACACCATATTATCATACAATGAAACTCATCAAGCCATGCGATGAAAGAGTTATTATGTTGTATGATGAAACCTAGAATTGCATGCGATAAATCACCTTAAGCCATATGTATGATAAAACTCACAATTGCATGTGATGAAAGAAGGTTTCGTATGATAATTTGTTCTATTGAGTGTGATATTCATCACAATTATAGAAAATGAATAAAAATATCCTACAAGAAATGGGACCAAAAAATAATTTGGGGCCCAAGGTGGGTGCCAAAAATGCGTGGTTAAATATTGGTATTCAATTGAAATGCAACCTGCTGCAGGAGAACCTAGGCTAATCTCTTAGTCTTAAACTATTTTGGCTTGTATCTAACCTTTTCTAGGTTAGAGTGTGTTTATTTTGGACCTTAGTAGGTCTTGCAAAGTGTATGACTAGGTGGATTGATAGTTAGTCTCTAATCCAACCTAGTCTAGTTAGGTGGCTTAATGTTTAGTTTTGGCTTGATAAGGGAAATGGGCTTAAATGAGTCTTAGATCTTGGCATAGTAGGAAAGATTCCTTTTTAGGCTTAAATGATGTTAATTCTTTTAACTAAATGGGATAGAGGACCTAGAATATAGGTTGCCTCATAAATACAAAAGATGCCAAAATTTGTCATGACAACATTTGCAACTTTCTGCAAATGTTGCATGCAACTTGACCACATAGGATCCCCTCCATTCTAGGAAGTGGAAATCAATGAAAAGGAATAAAATGGTGGAATGAGTATCTTATGATACCTCATGGCTCATTTCTTTAGGTGGTAGCAGATGTAAGAAAGTGTTTGAAGTGAAAGGAAGCTCTACAATTCTATTTTTTGAAGAAATATCTGAGCATTCTTGTGTGACAGTGTATATAGATGGATTGAATTATTTGAAGTAGCATTAGATATATGTTATTAGGTTAGATACAATACTTTTTCATTTTGTGTGCAAGTACTGTAGAGTTAGTTTAGTGACATTTATAAATTCATTAGTAACTAGGGAGTCTACTAGTCCAGTCTAGAGTAGTTTGAGTTTATATGGCTCGCCCATGAAATATAGCCATGGGAATCTCCTAAAGGTGGATGAATATTTTAGGGAAGCCTATTTATAATATGTATGTGAAGGTAGGATTCCTGAAGAGTCAAGATTCAAATTTTAAAGTCATGCCCTAGGTGAGACTAGTGTACCCGGTTAGACATGTGATAGTGAAGAATTGAGTGTTACATGTAGGGGAATGAAGAGAAGTATAGAAAAAGAATTTTTCTAGGTGGAATATGAAAATTTCATTGTATTCTAAAGAGATTGGGCACTAATCAATCCATTTGATTGGATTTTGAGCAAGAAATCAGGAAAAGACCTTAAAAGTAGGCCTATTATCCCTACATTGTAGGAAGCCAATGTACGGAGGCCTTAGAACTCTAAAACCTCTTAAATATTTAACAACTTCCTAAAGGTTATTTTAATATCCACTTTTTTTTGCAAGTCATTTCAAAATTTTTTTCATGAAATAGGGAAGAGACCCTGCCAAGGGCTACAAGAAACACTAGGCCTATTAGGTTCCTAAAAGGCTAAACTTAGAACCCGATAGAAGAAGGCTTTGAGATCCATCAAAATGGATTCAAATGGAAAGAAAATGAATGTTTTGAATAGGAATGGACCCCCTCCAACCCCAATGTCAGTTTGTGGTGAAGAAGAACTTAGAGTCTTCTAGGTGATAGAAAGCATTGAGACAAAACTAAATGGTTGATGTCCTTCAAGGCCAAGCACAAGGAAGTTGACTCTTAGAATAAGAGTTTGGAATGTCTAAGGTGGAATAATAGAGACTATTAAGATCCTAGAAGAGAATAGGATCCTTAGAGATAGGATAAGAAAGGTCCTAAAAGAATTTTTGTGAGCACATCTTGAAGCACATACACCAGATTGGTATCAAAGCTTAGTTTATTAGGCTTGTGGTGAATGTTTCAAGCTGATGAGTTAGTAGGAGGTAATACAATGGTGACTAATGTGGAATTGACCAAGAAGGTGGAAGACTAGGAAGAGGAAAATATGTTTCTTAAGGAAAGATTGGAGTGATTGGAACTAAATGTAGAAGAAGTAGATGAGAAGGCTCAGGAAGCCAAAGATAAAGTAAATGGTAAACAAAAGGAGATCCTTTTGGAGGATGAGGTCACTGAACCAAATCTAGTTCTAGCTGAAGAGCCATTCTTGAAGGAATTGAAAGCCTTGAGTGGGAAAGAACTAGAAGGCATTCCAATATTCAATGGGAAGATGGAACCAGAGGTAGTCCTAGATTGGATAGAAGGACTAGAGAACCACTTTGAGTGTGATGGCATCCCAGAGGCTCAAAAGATGAAACTAGCTAAAGGAATATTGAGATGCCTTGCACTCACTTGGTTTAAATTTATCCTAGAAGAGAGATTGAAATAAGGAAAGAAGCCAATTGCTACATGGAAGGAAATGGTAGAAAAAATTAGAGATGCATATGTGCCAGAGCATTATGAAATCCAACTCCATAAGAAAAGAAAAATTCTTAGGAAAAAAGACTTGGATGTGAACTCATATACTGAGGAGTTCCAAAGACTTTGCATGAGGTCTCAAGCTGTAGAGGATGAGAAAGTAAAGGTAACAAGATACATTAATGGACTCAAGTGGAATATTTAGGATGAGACGAGTCTCTTGAATCCATACACCATTCAAAAATGTCACTAGCTTTCTATCAAGGTAGAGGAGAAGTTAAGGAAGAAACAAGACTCTAGCACTTCAAGAGGTAGAGGTAGAGGAAGAGACAGTAGATGACAAAGAAGTGGATATGGTGGGAGGAGTTCAGAACCAAGGACTCCAGGAGAAGTTAAGTATACTAAAAAATAAGAAGGAGGCCCTAGAAGAGGTAGTAGAGGAAGGAGATTTAATAATAATATAGAGGAAGAAACAATAGCTAAGGTATGGGAAACTACTTTTCCAACATGAAGTGTTATCACTATAACCAGATGGAACACCCTGCTTATAGATTTCTAGAGAAGAGTAGTACTTCTCAAGGAGGTGATAAGAGAGTTAATTTTGTTCATGAAGAGACAAGTGGAGGAGTGAAACCCCATAAGGTACCCTTAGAATTAGAGGAAGGTGAGAACCTCATGATGAGGAGAACACTGATTAAGGAACCAATAAAAGAGGAACTAAGTCAAAGGAGGTCCCTATTTAGCATCAAGTGTAAAATGATGGGTAAAGTGTGTAGAGTCATTATAGACTCGGGGTCTACTAACAATATTATGTTAGAGGAGATAGTCAACAAGTTGAAAATGGAAAGGATACCCCACACTAATCCTTACAAGGTCACATGGCTCAACAAAGGACAACATTTCTTACTCAATGAGAAGGCTTGGGTTGAATTTTCAATTGGGAGATATAAGGACAAGGTTCTATGGGTTGTGTTACCTATGGATGCATGCCAATTTCTCCTAGGTAGACCATGGAAATTTGACCGACAGGCTATATATGATGGAGTGAAGAACTCATACTCATTTAAAAAGGATAATGTGACATTCAAGATTCAATCACTGTTAGAAGATGTAGAGGTGAAGTCAGCAAACCCCAATGTTCTCATGGTGGGTGAGAAATAATTCTTAGAAGTCCTTGAAGAAGGAGGATTTGTCTTTGCACTAGTGTTAAGGCCAAATGAGGTAACTAGTGACAAGGTAGCCAAGAAGCCAGAGCTACCTAGGGTGATACAAAATATGTTGCAGACATATGAAGGCATTGTCAGTGATGGACAACCATTAGCATTACCCCCTAAAAGAGTTGTGAGCCATAGGATAGACTTCATACTATGAGCTACCCTTCCCAATAAGGCATCTTATAAGATGACCCCTCAACAAAATGAGGAAATTTCTAGACAAATCCAAGAGCTTCTAGAACAAGGCCTTATAAGAAAGAGCAATATCACATGTGTCATACCCACTATCCTAGCACCTAAAAAGGGAGGAACTTGGAGACTATGTACTAATTCAAGGGCCATAAATATGATAAAAATTAGGTATAGGCTCTGTATACCTAGGATATAAGACCTAATGGATTGCCTAGGAGAAGCCAAGTACTTTACCAAGATAGACCTAAATAGTGGTTACTGTCAAATTAGAATTCATGAGGGAGATGAGTGGAAAATAGCTTTCAAAACCAATGAGGGTTGTTATGAATAGATTTTCATGCCATTTGGACTTTCTAATTCCTCCTCCACATTCATGAGGCCCATGAATGAAGTCCTCAAATATTACATTGGAAAATTTGTGGTGGTGTATCTTGATGATATACTAATTTATAGCAAGACAAAGGATGAACATCTCCAACACCTAGAGATTGTTATCAAGAGATTGCATGATCAAAAGCTGATGATAAATTTGGAGAAATGTGAATTCATGAGGTAGGGATTGGTATACCTTGGGTTTATAATGTCTTGTGGCAATCTGAAAATGGACTCTAGCAAAGTGGAAGCCATCCTCATTTGGCCTACTCCAAAGACAACAATAGAGGTAAGAATTTTTCATGGTCTTGCCCAATATTATAGCAAATTTATTAGATAATTCAGTGCTATTTGTGCTCCCATGTTGGAAACCATAAAAGGAGGCATGAAGAATAAGTTTGTATGGAATGAACAAGCTAAACATAGTTTTGAATTGTTGAAGAAAAATATTTCTACACAACCTATTTTGGTTTTTCCAAGCTTTGAGAAATTATTTACAGTAGAATGTGATGCAAGAAATGTGGCAATTGGAGTTGTCTTAAGAGAAGAGGGGAGACCAGTGGCTTTCCATTCAGAGAAGTTGAGTGAAGCTAAGAAGAAATATTTTTCTTATGAGCTAGAGATGTATGCTCTAGTTCAGGCATTAAGGAAATGGAGGAATTACTTTCTTCCAAAGGAGGTCATAGTCTTTTCTAACAACCAAGCTTTAAGTTTCTTGAACTCTCAAGAGAAACTTAGTCACAATAACATGAAGTGGGTTGAATAACTTCAAGCATACACATTCAATATAGAACACAAGAAAGGATTATAGAACAAGGTGGCAGATGCCTTGAGTAGAAGAGCCCTTATGGTCTAGGAGATAGAGTTAAAGAGAATGGGAATAAACCACTTCAAATATTTGTATGGTGATGATGAAGGCTTTGCATACATCTATAAGGTATGTCAAGAACATAAGAACCACTTCCATAGTAAGTATTTTGAATATACTTTGTAAAGTAATCTCCTATTTAAAGGAAGTCAACTATGTGTCCCTAGAGGGTCTATAAGGGAGAATTTGATTCAGGAAAAACACAATGGTGCATTGAGTGGTCATTTTGAGGTCACTAAGAGACAAGAACTTGTTCAAAGATTTTACTTTTGGCCAAGAATGAATATTGATATTAGGAAATATGTTGAAAGTTGTATTGTGTGCCAAAAGGCCAAGGGAACTTCTTCCAATGCTGGCCTATATCAACCACTTCCTATTCCCACTAGACCATGGGAATGCTTGAGCATGGAATTTTTGGTTGGGTTACCTAAGACAAGATAGGGAATGGATAGTGTCTATGTGATAGTAGACAGGTTCAGTAAGATGGCTCATTTTGTGCCATGCAAGACAACTAATGATGCCATCAAAATAGCTTCTCTTTTCTTGAATGAGATAGTTAGGATACATGGATTGTCCTTGAGTATAGTGTTTGACAAAGACACCAAGTTCATGAGTCACTTCTGGAAGACTCTATGGAAAAAGTTAGGTACCAATTTTTCCTTTGGATCTTCCTACCATCCTCAGACTCATGGTCAAACTGAGGTGGTAAATAGGAGTCTTGGTAATCTCCTAAGATGCTTGACTGAGGAATATGGTCAACAATGGGATCAACTAATTGGGCAGGCAGAGTATGCTTACAATGACACTGTGAACAGGACCACAGGTAAGAGTCCTTTTGAAATTGTTTATGGCATACACCCTAGAGGAATTTATGAGCTCAGAGAATTGAAGGATGGAATTAAAGAGAGTGGATATGCTAAGGATTTTTCCTATGCTATGCAAGAGGTTCATGATACAGTCAGAAAAACACTAATTGATAACACTGATAAAATAAAGAGTAAGGTTGATGAAGGTAGAAGGGATGTCCAATTTAAGGTTGAGGATCTCATGATGGTGCACCTCAACAAAGCTATATTACAAAAAGGAGTCCCACACAAGTTTCAGATGAGAAGAATTGGCCCCTACCCTATATCAGCCAAGTATGGAGCCAATGCTTACAAGGTGGAGTTACCAGAGGATAGTGGACTATCACCTGTCTTTAATATTACAGACCTAGTTCCATATAAAGTACAAATCCCTAATCATAATCAGATTTTAACTGAAGTCATTCAAGATGTAGATGAACTTCATTTACCAACTACACTAGACTAGAACTAGAGACTACAAAGATCATTTAGTCAAATGGCAGGGACAATTGGATGCAGATGCAACATGGATCAAGGAGTCAGAGTTCAAAAAGTTGGGCATTGATCTCAACTTAGTCAATCCAAGGGTGGATTGAAAGATTTCACTTGGAGAGGATGGTGCAGGAGCACCTAGGCTAACCTCTTAGTCTTAAAATATTTTGTGTTGTATCTAACCTTTGCCAAGTCAGAGTGTGTTTACTCTGGACCTTAGTAGGTCTTGCAAAGTGTGTGAATAGGTGGATTGATAGTTAGTGTCTAATTGAACATAGTCTAGTTAGGTGGCTTAATGTTTACCTTTGGCTTGATTAGGGAAATGGGATTAAATGTGTCTTAGATATTGGACTAGTAGGATAGATTCCTTTTTAGGCTTAAATGATGTTAGTTCTTTGAACTAAATGGGATAGAGGACCTATAAAATAGGTTTCCTCATAAATACAAAAGATGCCAAAAGTTGTCATGACAACATTTGCAGCTTTCTGCAAATGTTGCATGCAAGTCAACCACATCGGATCCCCTCCATTCTAGTAGTGGGAAATAAATGCTAAGGCCTAAAATGGTGGAATGAGATCTTATGATACCTTGTGTGTCATTTCTTGAGGTGGTAGTATATGTAAGAAAGTTTTTGAAGTGAAATGAAGATCTACAATTCTAGTTTTTGAAGACATATCTGAGCATTCTTGTGTGATAGTGTATCTAGATGGATTGAATTATTTGAAGTAGAATTACATCTATGTTAGTAGGTTAGATACAATAATTTTTCATTCTATGTGCAAGTACTATAGAGTTAGTTTAGTGAAATTTATAAATTCATTAGTAACTAGGGAGTCCACTCATCTAGTCTAGAGTAGTTTGAGTTTATATGGCTCCCCCATGAAATCTAACCATGGGAATTTCCTAAGGGTAGATGAATTTTTTAGGGGAGCCTATGTATAGTATGTATGTAAAGGTCAGAGTCCTGAAGATTTGAGCTTCAAATGTTAAATTCATGCCCTAGGCGAGACTAGTGTACCTGGTTAGAGGTGTGACAGTGAAGAATTGAGTGTTACATGTAGGGGAATGAACAAAAGTATGGAAAAAGCATTGTTCTTGGTGGAATATGAAAATTTCATTGTATTCTAAAGAGATTGGGCATTGGCCAATCCATTTGATTGGGTTTTGAGAAAGAAATCAGGAAAAGACCTTAAAAGTAGGCCTATTAGCCCTATTAGCCCTACATTGTAGGAAGCCACTATACAGAGGCCTTAGAACCCTAAAACCTCCTAAATCCTTAATAAATTCCAAAAGGTAATTTGAATATCCACTTTATTTTATAGGTTATTTGGAAGTTTTTGCAATGAAATAGGGAAGAGACCCTACCAAGGGCTACAAGAAACAATAGGCCTATTAGGTCCCTAAAAGGCTAAACTTAGAACCTGATAGAAGAAGGCTTTGAGATCCATCAAAAGGGATTCAAATGGAAAGAAAATGAATGTTTTGAAGAGGAATGGAACCCCTACAATCCGCATGTCAATTGTTGGCAATTTGGCTGAGTTGGTTACATGGATGTTGTCATTATGGCAACATATGATCTTCATGAAGATCACATAGGTCAAAGAGCTAGTATGTGAGAGCACAATGCGAAATTGTCTAAGTATGAGACTGTGTTTTTACCAGTGAACCTAGAGACAATTTTTGTTTGCGATGTTGATTGTAGTAAGTTTAGTGCTTGTGCACTTGAGCATAGACTCTATGATGACTATTAAAGACTCACCTCAGAGCACAAGTTAGTACGACATGTACAGAAGAAGTTATGATAGTTTTACTAAAGACAATGTTAAGGCGACATGATAGAATATGAAGACAGAATTGATAAAGAGTTAAGAGATTATTTTGTTTATCAAAATAATGACTTAACAATATAAAGGGATGACATCCTAGATGTTAACCCTTGGATAAATTTATTTTTAATATGAGAGCTGACTGGAAAGTTATTAATCCTAATAACTTGTATAAATGTAATGTAATCAAGAAGTGATATGCATAGTAAAATATATGATGTATATGTAATAGCCATAGTTAAAGAGTAGCAAAGAGATATTGATCAAAGTAGTATAAGGTTATGTACCTTAACCTTGTTTTTTAATCAGTGTATATTGTACATTACTTGTTTGGGTAGTGGGCTCATCTAGTAATCACTCTATGTACTGTTGACTCCTAATAGGTTTGAGGCTTCTAACAAGGCCTATAGTCCCTTAATCAGGACTAAGACACTATATTTATGTAATAGACTCCTAAAAGGGTCAACATCATTAACATGATACTTTTGATTAGTGGATCTTTGTGGGTACCATCCCCATCGGGGTTTTCCCTTGGCCAGGGTTTCCTCAAGAAAAAATAATGTGTTATGAGTTCTTCAATTTTATTTCTATGCATGTTGTTTAGCTTCTTATGTTATGCATGTGTTAAGATAATATTTTATATCCATAATTGGGAAAAAGTAAAATTTTGTGGAATATTGATTCACCCCCCCTCTCAATATTCCCTATTTCTAACAATTGGTATCAGAGCCTAGTTAGTTGGAAAAGAATCATTCAAGGAAAGCCTAGCAGCTTGACTAAGATCTCTATGGATATGGATCAACTACAGAAGAATCTTGAAGAAGCTCTTGAATAGATTGACTTGCTTACTATTGAAAGAGACACTTTGTAAAGAAAATATGACGATGCAAAGAACCTAATTGAGAAATTGAAAAACAAATTGGAAGATCTGAGATCTGAAAAGGAATCCAAAGTTTTTATTGAAGATTGTGATGACAATTTAGAAAAGGAAAATGAAATCATTAAGCATGAACTAAAGATAGAAAATTTGAAGCTTAGTCTAAAAGATGGAAATGGTCAGAATGAAGCAAATCTAAAATCTGAAAATGAAAGTCTAAAGACTGAAAATGAAGGACTCAAATCTAAACTTGAGAAATACAATTAAATTGTGAAAGGTGAATTGACTCAATCCAAGAAACAACTTGAAAGGCTATATTCAACTAGTGAGAAGATTGATGAACAAATATCTTATCAAAAATCATTCTATGATAAGACTGGTCTTGGATTCAACACTTTTAAAGCAAATGAAGAAAGCAAGGAACCGGATCAAAAAATATCTAAAGCATAGATGAGAAGAAGTCTGATGAGATTAACAAGTCTAAAGATACACCTAAAGAAGAAGAATCACCTAAGCAAGAGAAATCACCCAAAGGTATGCAAAGAGAATTCAAAGGTAGATGTTTTTCTTGTAATACTATTGGTCATATGAAGAGAGATTGCATAGGTAAGCAATTCAAACCTCTTAATGGTTATTGTTATCATTGTCATGGTTTTGGACATAAAGCTATTGAATGGAGGAAACCTAAATTTATTGAGAATAATGATGGTAGTAGAATGTTTAGGAATACTAACAATGTAGATAAGAAACCTACTGAAGATATGAACAGAAGAAATGGAGTAATATGTTATAGATGCAACAAGGTTGGACACATTGCTACAAATTGCAAATCAAAATCAATCAGCCTAGACCAAGATATGGAAACAATGGAATTGTTTGTCAAATATGCAACAAGATTGGACATACAGTAAGGTTTTGCAGAATGAACAATAGAGTTTTTCATCCTAATCCTAATCCTAGAAATCATGCAAGAAGAAATGAAGATGCAAGTAATAGTTAGAAATGATGATGTAGTAATTTAGATGAAGTGAAGTTTACCAAAAGCACAAATCAAGGAGACATATTCAATAGTGAAGGTAATCAGGAAGGTGAAGCATTAAAAGGTAAGAATGAATCTTTACCAGACCCATCTCAAAGTACTTAATTTATAAAATTTGCTAAAATAGGAACTTAGATTAGTGTAGAATGAGATATATGTTGAACTGAGTCTTGTGTAGTTAATGGAAGGTAGTATATGATGTTCTAATACTATGGTTAAGAGCACAAAGAAAAATATTATGTTTTGCGAGATCGCAAGAAGTTTTAAGTTTTCTAGGTTAGCAGAATTAGCTTTTTGGAAAGAAGTGGGAAAAGAATTGAATACGATGTCATATCTAAGTAAGATTGAATTAATAAAAGGTCATGATCAGTATTATTTGATCATCAAAGAGAATTCAAGTGTGAAGGAGATCAAAGAGTAGTGATTGGAAGCATTTTGCAAAAAATTGCAGAAGAATTTTTTGTTAAATCTATGCAAGCCCTAAAATCATGAAATCAAGGTATTTTACTTGATAGATCTTTAAATAAATGAAGGAATTAGAAGAAATCATGGATTTTTCTTTAATTCACAATGTTAGAGATAAAAATAGACCTAAGTTGAAAAGGGAACTAGTAGAACCCTTGGAAGATGATCCTAGGTTAGCTTTATCATCTATACCAAGCAGAGTTTTACATCTATAGAATGTTAGAAGTTATCTTCGATGCAAACTAGAGACTATCAATGATAGTAATTTCACCAAGGAATATCAAAAGATCTACAATCTGGATGACATTGAAAGAAGGATTTGAAAATTTGAAAGATAATGAAATCATTAAGTATGCATTATAGTATGAATTTGACAATGAAGAATGTACTAAGATAATCCTACCCAGAATTCATAATGGGAAGTTTTGGTTCAAAGATAGAGTGATAGATATCATAGAAGACTTGATTCATGAAGTTACTGGACTATCTAAAACTGGAGCCATTCCTTTAAATTAGAAGAACATGAAGAAAATAGTCATAGACAACACAAATTCTAGAGGAATTGTGATTAGTAAGATTCAACAACATGATGTCAGATACTTATGCAAGATCCTAACCACTAAGTTTTGTATAAATTCAAGAGAGGATGACATGGTAGCTAGAATGATACATGCAACTTATCTAATGTGTGTTGACAAAGTACAAGTTGATATGTGTGAGATTCTGAGAATTCATCTATTTGGGAATTTGGAAAAGATTAAGAAAACTAAGTATATGTTGGCAATTTGGCTGAGGTATGTACATGGATGTTGTCATTATGGAAACATATGTTTCCTATGAAGATCACAGACTAAAATTGTCTAAGTATGAAATAGTGTTTTTGACAAAGCACTCGATATAGTTTGTTTTGGCGACGTTCACTAGAGCATGATTAGAGTTTGCGCAGTTGAACATATAATCTATGGTGTATAAGGATACCCCATCTCAGTGCGCAAAAGAGTATGGACAATATAGACAAATTTATGATTGTTTTACCAATGACAGAGTATAGTCGACAAAGTAGTTTTGAAGGCAGAACTAGTAAATGAATTAAGGGATTATTTTGCTTGTCAAAATAATGACTTAATATTATAAAGAGCTGACATCCTAGATGTTTACTCTTGGATAAAGATGTGGAAGCTGACTGGAGAAAGATATTATGTTTGTATCTTGTATAAAGATGTAATATTGTAATGTACTGAATAAACTAGAAATGTAACTTGTGATAGCTGTATATTGTGATAGCGGCGAAAGTTGTTGATGCGAAGTTGTAAGAAGTACCATATTGTAATCAGTAAACATTTGTATTACTTGTTTGGGAAGTGAGCTCATCTAGTAATCAGGTTTTGTATCTACAACTCCTAACAAAGTTGAGGCTTCTAACAAGGCCTATAGTCCCTTAACCAGGACTGATACACTATATGTTTGTAATAGACTCCTAACAGCGTCAACATCCTTAATAGGATACTTTTGATTAGTGGATCTTTGTGGGTACCATCCCCACTGGGGTTTTCCCTTGGCCAGGGTTTCCTTGAGAACATATCATGTGTTATGAGTTCTTTACATTTACTGTTATGTATGCTATTTAGTCTCTTATGCTTTAAAGTAATCTGTTATATCCATAAGTGGGCAAAAGCAAAAGTTTGTGAAATACTGATTCACCCCCCCCCCTCTCAGTATTTCCTATTTCTAACAATTGGTTTCAAAGCACAGTTACTTAGAAAAGGAACATTCAAGGAAAGCCTAGTAGCTTGAGTAATATCTCTATGGATATGGATCAGTTATAGAAGAATCTTGAAGAAGCTCTTGAACAAATTGATATGCTTATTGATGAAAGAAACACTTTGAAAAGAAAGTATGATGATGCAAAGAATTTTATTGAAAAATTGAAAGGTAAGATAGAAGATCTGAAATCTGAGAAGGAATCTGAAATTCTTGTTGAAGATTATGATGATTTAGAAAAAGAAAATGTGATCCTTAAACATGAATTGAAGATAGCAAATCCGAAGCTTAGCTTGAAAAATGGAAATGACAATCTTAGATTTGAGAATGAAAGTTTAAAGAATGAGAATGAAGATCTGAAATCTAAACTTGGCAAGGTAACATTTGCATTTGATAACTCAAATTGCAGTATGATGAACTTGAGAAATACAACAAGATTGTGAAGGTGAATTGACTCAATCCAAACAACTTGAGAAGATATATTCAAATAGTGAAAATATTAATGAGCAAGTATCTTATGGAAAACTATTCTATGACAAAACTGGTCTTGGATTTAACACATTGAAGATAGTTAGTGAAAGCAAGAAACCGGATCTGAATGTATGTGAAAGTAGTGAAGAAAAGAAGTTAGATGAGAAAAAATCTAAAGATGCACCTAAGCAAGAAGAATCACCGAAGCAAGAAGATGCACTGAAGCAAGAAGAACCACTGAAGAAATATGAACCATCCAAAGGTATGCAAAGAGAATTCAAAGGTAGATGTTTTTCTTCTAATACTATTGGTCATATGAAGAGAGATTGTATAGGTAAACAATTCAAACCTCTTAATGGATATTATTATAATTGTCATGGTTTTGGACATAGAGCTATTAAATGTAGAAGATTTAAAGTTATTGAGAATAATTACAATAGTAGAATGCCTAGAAATACTAACAATACAGATCAAAGATCAACTGAAGACATGAAAAGAGGAAATGGAATAGTATGTTATAGATGCAATAAAATTGGACATATTGCTAGAAATTGTAGGACACAAATCAATCAACAAGCACCTAGATATGGAACCAATGGAATAATTTTTTAGATATGTAACAAGATTGGACACACAACAAGATTTTGCAGAATGAACAATGGAGGTTATCATCATAACCCTAACCCTAGAAACCATGCAAGAAGGAATGAAAATGCAGGAAACAAAGAGAAAGGTTGTTGTAGCAATGAAGATGAAGTAAAATTTGTTAAAGGAACAGATCAAGGAGGTATATTCAGCACTGAAGGTAATCAGCAAGGTAATGTATCTGATGGTAAGAATGAGTCTTTAACTAACCCTTCTTTAAGCACTTAAATTATGTAAATTTCTATAGTTTAGGAACTTAGAATTGTTGGAAATATAGATGCAATAACTGAGAGGGAGGGGTGAATCAGTTAACCACAAAAATATTACCACTGATCCCTTAGATATCTTAACAAATTATTTACTGTGCCACTCGGTAAATATATAGAGAAATGTTGAAACTTGATCCTTGAAGTGTGTAATAATTAAACTATTCTTAAGCATTCATCACTGATTAACTTACATGAATAAAGAAAATAACATGAACACAAGAGACACCAGATTTATCGTGGAAACCCAATATGGGAAAAACCACCAATGTAACTAGTTACTATTTTTCACTCTTCTGAAGTGATGCCCGGTTAGAAGCCAACCCGGTAAAAGGTTACAAAACACACTATTAGGTGTGACCTTGTTAGAAGATTTAATCACCCTACTAGGAGTGGCCTTGTAAGAGGTCTTGAAACAATTCAATAGAATTGTCACCTTGTTAGAGGATTTACAAAATGGTTGTTAAACCAACTCAGTTAAGAGATTTTGATATCACTGCTACAATTGTAAGAGAGTAACAATGAAATGACCTGCAACTGAATTGCTAAATATAGATCTCTATTCTGCTTCACTAGATCCTTACAGATCAAATAAATTTTTGCTGCTCCTCAAGGATATCTAACCATCCTTCAAAATTTGCACATGCCTTTCTTCAAAATGATTTCTGCATGATGTATATTTTTCTATTCACCACTTGACCTTCTATATATATATATATATACCATTCTAATTAACATTTAGATTGTCAAGTCGGCACTAATAATTATTACAATAGTTGGCTTGGATAAACAAACTGTAATAACAAAATCCTTTGAAGGGTCGACCTTGCTCAGTAAACATTAATCCTAAAAAATTTCCTTTGGTGACCGAGTGAACTCGATAACCACAATGAATTCTGCAACATCCTTCGGAGACTGAGAGAGCTCGGTAACCACTACTTTTCCTTCGATAATTGAGGAGGCTGGGTTAACACTATTTCCCTATCATGTTTCCTTTAGACACCCGAGAGATCTCGGTAGACACTAAAAACTACCTAGTTAACCGACTGAACTTGGTAGACATTGAGAACCGCTTAGCTGACCGACTGAACTCGGTAGACACTGAGAATGATAATTGATATGACATTTGTGTGACATCAAAGACAACACATAGCTAATCCAACAATGTCCTTCAGACAATTGTATCCAACAATCTCCCTCTTTGGCATTGATGGCAACACAACATGTCATAGCACAATGAAATTTCATAGAGAAACCTAGAGTAAGAAACATATCCTTAGCTTCATTCTGATTCCCATCATCTTCAAACTTCTTTCTGACTGAGAACTCTCCCTCTTAACTTCTCAAATTATTCTTCTTAGAAATTTCTTGAAATGATAGCAAAATCTCCCTCTTTGACAACACATGCCAAAGACAACTTACACAATTTTGATAAATATCAATGTACCTTATGTACTGATTCATATGCAATGATTCCCTGACTATGCTGCATCAACTGATTGATCTTCAACATGTTCTAGTTGATGCATCACTAAAAATTTATTTAGTGAACCTCAAACAGGGGAGTGACCCCTAACTTGCCTCTTAGATACAAGAATGCATCCTTAGGTAGTGGCTTGGTGAAGATATCTTCAATTTGTTCTTTTGTATGAATATATTCCAATCTAATTTCCTTGTCCTGCACCAATTCTCTGACAAAGTGATATTTAATTGCAATGTGCTTGGTTTTGGAATGCATTACTGGATTCTTTGAAATATTTATTGCACTTGTATTATCACAAAACATAACAACTGGTTCTTTGATCTCAACCTTCATGCCTTCCAAAAGCTATTTAAACCATACAATATTAGAGCAGTTTACTGCTGCAGCAACATATTCTGCTTCTGCTATGGATTGGGACGTGCAATTTTTCTTTTTACTAGTCCAAGATACTAACCTCTTGCCAAGAAAGAATGCTCCACCACTTGTACTCTTTCTGTCATCAATGTTTCCTGGTCAATCAGCATCAATAAACACTTTTAAATCCAGATTGCCTCCAAATTTATACCACAAGCCATAATCTTCAGTTCCCCTTAAATACCTCAAGATTCTTTTGATTGCCATCATGTGATTTTCTTTGGGTTTAGCCGAGAATCTTGCCACTATACCAACTGCTAAGGCAATATCAAGCCTTGTGTGTAATACATACTGTAATTTTCCAATCATTGATCTATATAAGGTCTGATCTACTTCTTTTGAATCATCATCTTTGGTAAGCTTCAGTCTAGTACACATGGGTGTACCAACTAGTTTTGAATCTTCCATACCAAATTTCTTTAGTATTTCCCTGATATATTTAGACTGAGTAATGTAGATACCATTTTTGTTCTGCTGAATCTGAAGTCCAACAAAGAATTTTATCTGACCAAACATAGACATTTCAAATTCTTTGTTCATAAGCTCTGAAAATTCTTTGCACTGATCATCATTTCTTGTAAACATAGTATCAGCCACAAATATTTCTACCAAAACAATTTTGTTATCTAATCCTTCTTTGATGTATAAATTGTTGTTGTCATTAGACCTTTTGAAATCAATCTGAGTAAGATAGTTATGTAATCTTTCATACCATGCTCTAGGAGCTTGTTTTAGACCATACAATACTTTGTGTAATTTGCAGACCATATCCCTTTTGTCTAGATCAATAAAACCTACAGGTTGCTCAATGTAGACTTCTTCCTCAAGAATACCATTGAGAAAAGTAGATTTGATATCCATTTGATATACCTTAAATCCTTTATGTGCTGCATATGCAAGTAAAGTCCTCACACCTTCTAATCTTGCAACAGGAGAAAAAGTCTCTCCATAATCTATTCCTTCTTCTTGAGAATATCCTTTACATACCAATCTTGCTTTGTTTCTTCATACTTGACCATCTTCATTCAACTTATTTCTGAATACCCATTTTGTCCCAATTACATTTTTATCTTTAAGCCTAGGTACAAGAGTCCATGTCTTATTTTTCTCTATTTCCTCTATTTCTTCATTCATAGCCTCAATCCAACTTTTATTTTCTAATGCATCTTTGACATTTTTAGGTTCAAAATCAGAAAATAAACATGTACCTTTTAGTTTACTTCTTGTCATAGTACCATCTGATTTGTTTCCAATAATTTGATCTGGTTTATGATGCTTTCTGATGTACTTGGCTAATACAAGTTCCTTGCTTTCTAAATGAGTTACATTATCATCTTCTTCATCTTCAGGTTCAGATTGCTTGGGCTCGGTAGATACTTGCTCAGTAGCTTCAGACTGAGACTCAATACTTTGTGACTCGGACTGAACTTCTTCTTGTGACTCAGTTACTGTACTAGGCTCGGTAGATGTAGTCTCCTTACATGTTTCTAGCAATGTATCAGGCTCAATGTAAACAATTTTTTTGTAGTCCTCTGGTTCCTTTTTGCTTCCTTCTTCAATCTTTTCTACAAACTCATCAATTCTCACATGTGCACTTACTATGATTTTGTGAGTAGACAAATTTAGACATCTATATGCCTTACTTTTGCAAGAATATCCCAAAAATATTTCATCACTTTTTACATCAAATTTTCCTTTTCTAGATTCTTTTAAGATGTAACATTTACTATCAAATACTTTTAGGTAACTTACATTTGGTTTGTAGCCATACCATAGCTCATATGGAGTCTTGAATGTGTCTTTTCTCAGTTGTACTCGGTTCAAGGTATGAACTGCAATGCTGATAGCTTCCTTCCAGTATTTCATAGCAATGTTCTTTTCAATCATTAGAGTCCTTGCATAGTCCATGATAGATTTGTTCCTTCTTTTGGCTATTCCATTCTGCTCAGGAGTTCTTGGGGCTAATACCTGTCTTTTGATTCCTCTTTCAATGCAAAAATTATTGAATTCATGGGAGATGAATTCACCACCTCTGTCTGATCTCAAGCATTTTATTCTTTTTCCTGTTTCCTTTTCTACTCTTGCTAAATACCATTTGAACTTCTCAAATGCTGTAGACTTTTCTCTTAAATACATAATAGTCATCATTCTAGAATAATCATCAACAAAGAGAATAAATAATTTTTCTCTGGTATAGCTCTCAATTCCAATAGGTCCACATAAATTAGTATGCATAATTTCCAAAATATCTTCAGACTGATAGTTTTTACTTTTGAAACTAGACTTTCCCATTTTACCAATTTGACAATTCTTGCATAGACCAACATCAGGTTTCTTCAAAGTAGGAATACCTCTTACTTTCTTGAATTTGCTTATTTTCATCATGTTGTCAAAATTTAAATGACATAACCTTTTGTGCCATAACCAACTTTCTTCAATTTGAGCAATAAAACATGAGTAATCACCAAGATCAAGATAAAACAGGTTACCTTTCGTTTGTTTGCCTGATCCTATTAGTTTTCCTTTGTCATCCAGCAGTCTTGCTTTTCCATTCATGAATTCAACCTTGAATCCAATGTTGATTAGCTGTACTACACTTAGAAGATTATGCTTTAGTCCTTCGACCCAATATGAATTATCACATATAAGTTCTTTGGTTAATGAAATTCATCCCTTTCCTTTTATACAATAGGGTTCATTGTTTCCAAACCTTACATTACCACCATCAAAGTTTTCAAAGTGTTCAAACTTGGTCCTGTCACCAGTCATATGATGTGAACATCCACTATCTATAATCCATGTATCATTCTTGCTTATATGAGAGATAAGTGCCATCTCATCTTCATCATTATCAGATTCATCTTTTATAGCAATGAAAACAATTTCTTCTTCACTATCATCCAAATCTTTAGCTAAAAAACATGTTTTCTTACCTTTATCCTTGAATGATTTGAAATTTTTCTTGCCATTGTACTTGTAATTTTTCTTCTCATCTTTGCTTTGCTTGTTTGGACACCTAGCTACAATATGACCAATTTCTTCACATGAAAAATAGATTAAGGGAGTTTTACCTTTGTATTTTCCTCTGCCTCTTGATTACTTCTTTGCAAGTAATGCTTCAATAACTTCAAGATCACTATCAGAACTTTCCTCTGATTCTTCTTCACTTTCTGATTGGATTTTCTTCCCTTTCTTGAGTGAAAGTTTGGCCTCAAAGGCTGATTCAATATTTTTAGAAGTTGGAACGTAGTTGTCATAGTTATCCAGTTCAAAGGCTGTCAATCTCCCAACTAAGGTATCCAAAGTTATATTGTGATTTTCTTCACATCTTCTTTGTTGAATAGTAGAAACTCTTATTGCATAAATAGGGAGTAATGTTCTAAGAACCTTACTTATAACCATTTCATCATCAATTTTTCCTCCAGAAGCTCTAATTGCACTAACACTTGTCTTGATCCTTTCAACATATTTTGTAATGTTTTCTTCTTCTCTCATTTTCATTTGATCAAACTGTCCTCTTAGGCTCTCTGCTTTGGCTCTCTTCACATTGTCATCACCGCCATAGATTTTCTTCAGCTTGTTCCACATTTCATGAGCAGTTGTGTAGTCTTTGATTTCATCAAATTCTTCATAGCTAAGAGCTAATGCAATGTCTATCATCATAGTGTTATGGTTCTTCTTCTCTGCAATGTCTTCAACAGATAATGTGCCAGTACGAATTGTATATTCTTGATCAATATATTTGCATCCTGAATCACCAATGGAAGCCAGATGTAATCTCATGAGACCTTGCCATGCTGAAAAGTTATTTATGTTAAGCCTTGGAATTTCTCTTTTGTAAGACATCCATATCTTTAGCTTAGGTCCTTGAAACCCTTCCTGCAAGCACCAAAATCTCTGATACCAATTGTTGGAAATATAGATGCAGTAACTGACAGGGGGGGTGAATTAGTTAACCAAAAAAATATTACCACTGATCCCTTAAATATCTTAACAAATTATTTACTGTACCACTCGGTAAATATAGAGAGAAATGCTGAAAACTTGATCCTTGAAGTGTGTAATAATTAAACTGTTCTTAAGCATTCATCACTAATTAACTTGCATGAATAAAGAAAATAACATGAACACAAGAGACACCAGATTTACCATGGAAACCCAATATGGGAAAAACCACCAATGTAACTAGTTACTATTTTTCACTCTTCTGAAGTGATGCCAAGTTAGAAGCCAACCCAGTAAAAGGTTACAAAACACATTGTTAGGTGTGACCTTGTTAGAGGATTTAATCACCCTACTAGGAGTGGCCTTGTAAGAGGTCTTGAAACAATTCAACATAACTGCTACCTTGTAAGAGGATTTACAAAATGGTTGTTAAACCAACTCGGTTAAGAGATTTTGATATCATTGCTACAATTGCTAGAGAGTAACAATGAAATAACCTGCAACTGAATTGCTGAATATAGATCTCTGTTCTGTTTCACTAGATCCTTACTGATCAATTAAATCTTTGCTGCTCCTTAAGGATATCTGACCATCCTTGAAAATTTGCACACACCTTTCTTCAAAATGATTTCTACATGCTATAATTCTTTTATCCACCATTTAACCTTCTATATATATATGTCATTTCATAATCATTTAGATTGACAAGTCGACACTAATAATTATTATAACAGTCGGCTGGGATAAACAAACTGTAATAACAAAATTCTTTGAAAGACCCGACCTTGCTTAGTAAACATTAATCCTGAAAAGATTTCCTTTGGTGACCGAGAGAACTTGGTAACCACAACGAATTCTGCAACATCCTTTGGAGACCGAGAGAGCTCAGTAACCACTAATTTCCTTTAATAACCGAGGAGGCTCGGTTAACACTGTTATCCTATCATGTTTCCTTTAGACACCTGAGAGAACTCGGTAGACACTAAAAACTGCCTAGCTAACCAACTAAGCTCGGTAGGTACTGAGAATCGCTTAGCTGACTGACTAAAATTGGTAGATACTGAGAATCACTTAGCTGACTGACCGAACTCGATAGATACTAAGAACAATAATTGATATGACATTTGTGTGACATCAAAGACAACACATAGCTAATCCAACAATGTCCTTCAGACAATTGTATCCAACAAATGACATCATATTAATATTTGTACCAAGATTCATCACCATTAATTAGTTATGCCAACACATGACACAATGATTTTTGCATGGAAACCCTTGGTTAGAGAGAAAAACTGTACGATGGGGATGAAACATTCAAGCCCACTACCACAGTAAATGAGTTTGTCATTTTAGGAGCTACAAATACCATTTTTTGAGGGTTCACCCTATTAGGAGTGACTAGTACCTTGTTATGAGTACAATTAGATCTTCTAATGTCTACCTCACTAGAGGATTTCAAGATTCTTTTAAGAGCTCACCCAATACAAGAATTTATAATGGGAACTTGTTAAAGTTCACCAAGTTAAGGGATTTACTTATTTTAACTACTAGGGAACAACAACTTGAGTGATTTGTATTTAGCACTAACTTCTCAGTAGATCCAATCTTTTCTCTTCTCTTTGTATCTTCTCACAACTCCGTCTCTATCAGATCTCTGATCGCAACCCTAATTGATTTCACAACCAACCATAACAATATCAATCTTATAACTCTTCTTTTTTTCATTATGAGTAGGACCACTTATATAATTATAGCATGGAATTCATGAAAACCAAATAATTTGTCATCAAAGTGATAATATCAATGTAAAACATAATTTCCTATGACCGTGTCGACTCACAATAAGATTTGCACTATAATTTTCCAAAATAGTCAAACACATTTTGACTTATCCAATTCACCACCTTAGATCTTCCTTATACAATAGCATCGATCCTAAAAATAAAACCTCATTTATTCTATATCCATTATTAAACATCATCATAATATTAAGTATCATCAAAACTACTATTCAACTTACCGATTGAGAATATTTCAACTCATGCCCAAGAACTCAAATGTTCTTTCCTATCTGAATGACTGTGACAAGAAAATCTCTATCATTGATCAACCAAGTAAGTTGTGGTCATAAACAAACTTTAATCTAACTATGTTGATACCATATCTATGATTGTACCTCATAATTCTTTATCTATCATGACCACTACCAAATTATTGACCTTTCTCTCTACCAATATTCTGGACTTAACCAATTTCCCGCATTACCAATTGCTTAACCTTTACATTGATTGCACCTTGTACTTCATAGATTATCAAACATAAGCGATCTAACTTAATTTCCATCAATGATAACCAAACCAATTGCTTCCAATGATTGCAAGTAATTTACATCACCATGTCAACTCTCAATGTCATCACAATGCCAACAATATGTACATGATCAAATACTCATATAAATAAAGAAAAACCTTTTTTATATAAGGTATGTGAGTGGTGTGAAATGATGTAACAAAAATATAGTGTGAGCATATGTAACAAATATTTGAAAGTGATATATTGGGAGTCTATTTCAATATATTAGGTAGTAGAGTGCTTGAAGCTAAGAATTGCAAAGAGATGCCTTATATACTAACTTGTAGAAGATCCATGTATGCTTGTACATAATCTGTATTGAGCATTTTCTATCAGTGATGCATGTGCTTTCAATTGGAACTATTTGATGCATAATCGGATACAATTCAAACAATTCACCTATAATCAATAAAATTTATATTAGCAATTAGTCATATTCATATTTTAGGGTGGTTAGTGCGACCAGTAGTTATCGAATCATAGTGCACAAATAGGAGCAAGAAAACCGAGATTCAACCACTTATCAAAATCACGTAAACTAGTGTCACCTTAACCAGTGTTTCATTTCATGAGAATCAACTTCTCTGTGGTATAAAGCAATTTTGGTTTGTACACAAATTCTAGTGTTCCTTATGTTAGTGTTTTTATACTTTCATGTTTACATCTGTTATAACTGCTTACCAGTAGAACCATAGTTAATATAGATATGAAAATTATTATCACTTATATAGTTTGTGAGTTTCATGACATAGTAAAAGTTCTAGAAAGTGTTTTTGAATAAATGATTCACCTCCCCACTCAGATATTTGACATGTTCAAGACTCACCTCTATATATCTTTGCACTTCCATGAATGAATTAATCAAACATTCACCTCTTTTCCATTAGGTCACTTGAGAATGTAGGTTTTCTTCTTGACTAAGGGGTTCATTTGAAAGAAAACTAAATGAATAAATTACATTGAATGGGAGATGGCATGATAAGCGTGCCTTAATTTTACATAAGAAAACATGACACGTACACATATGTAATCCTTTATTATTCAAGTTGAAATATCAACTTTTATGGACTAAATATTAATATTATCTAGAACCAAGGGTGTGGGCATATATGAAATAGAAGATCATATACCACCTATAAAACCATTTTCCTTTTAGTACTAGGGCTTTTCTAAACTTCTCTCTACCTCTACCACTCAAAGTATGTGGCAAGTAAGTTCTCAAGCCTAATCAATATTTAATAGACCACAAATAGGATGGTTGAAAGATCATAAGAAGAGATCTGGAAGGTTTGTAGGGATCCCTAAATAAATAAATGTTACATGAGGCCAAATTTATAAATGAAAGGGAAAATGCCAAAAACCTAGGAGGACAAGTAATCCAGTCCCCACTTCTCATTCAGAAAGGTATTTAAGGCTCATTGAGGCTTACCCAAGATTGAAAGTATTTCACTTTTAAGAGGGATGCATTTAAATTGACCCCTCACCTTTTATACTCTTCTAGAACATAAAAGTGTGATCAAATCCCTAAGAATTCCTTGTAAGAGGAAATGTTGAGGTGCTATCATTAGCCAAAATCATTTGAAATGCAATGGGGAGTATACAAACAAAGGGCACCTTTATATAAACAAAAAACTAATGATATTATTTGATTTTTGCAATCTTTACTATCACATAAAGGAATAACTTGATAACATACACACATCACACCCAAAGTCGTGACATAAATATTAATTGACTTTTAGGAAAAAAGTATGCAATAAAGATTAGTGAATTTTGGGTTTTGTCCTAATTTTTCTTCCAAAGAATCAAAAATTTGTTTTATCTTATTGAAGTAGAACGTACCAAAGTGTGAGACTGTGCATAATAGCTTTCTATCTTTACCCAGTATAATAACATTACTTATTGCTAATTTAATGATGTAAAGTTTGAAAAAAAAAAACTTTTACTTAATAAACTTGATTCATTTAACTATATTCTATCAATTTATCTTATATACAATATGGTTTTATCTCATTTAACATATGAAGAACTATCATAAAATAACTTACATATACACACTATCATAAAATAAGTGTGTAATTTCTCTTTCATAATAAATTCTCACCTATCTAAGTTATTGTAAATTTTTAACATGACACGGATTTCCTTTCAAATCATGACAATCACTTGAAATGCAACCAGATTTTATCTCTACTAAAACTTTTAAACCTCGTAATGAATTGACTGCCTTTTAGTGAAACCCACGACTTCATATCCGCCCTTCAAGTGACAATCAATAACAAGTGAATTCAAATCCATCACTTCTTCGCTCAAACATGGCAATTACGCAATAAAAGGATGCAATTTTTGTTTTGACTTGACTTTCCGCTCTCCTCAAACAAAGACACCATTGACAACATAATTGAGGGGGCCGCCTTGTGGAAATAATGCGTTCCACTCAGATATGCAACACTTCCCAAAATCTTTTTAAGCATTGTAAGCGAAGAAAAAGGCTTTACAGATATTTGTTTATGCATTGCGAATTTCTTTTCAGAGATCAACTCATTTTGTTTTCTACATGCAAATCATTTGGGCAGTACAGAGAATCTGCGGTAATCACGTTGATATCATTATTAAAATATGAGAAATTCACGTCTCATAGATGCATGCTCGAATTTTTGTCTTCTCAATTGATTTGATAGCGCATCGGTTGTTCTCCATTTCTATCAAGTTTAAAACAAAAATGGCTTTTTCTTACATATATAGTCAGTCATGGGTATTCTTGAAATTAGATTGAAGAATACGAGCATCTTGGGTTTAAATAGCACACTCTTTGTCTTATTATTTAGGTGACTAACGTCGGCCCTTAATTTTTTATTAATTGAACTTTCAATTTAATGTATCCATTGCAAGGTCAGGGTGATACCTAAGTATCCAATGCTTAGAGTGTGCTAGTTAATCTAATCAATTAAGCAGAAAAAAAATAAAAATAAAAGTGATTATTGTATCGAATTTTTTCCTAACATACATAATCAATTACAAGTAGTCTAAAACAGTTGCTTCCAATTCAATTAGATATTTAAGGTTTTTAGATTCAAGAGTTTATGCCCCTTTTGAGCTTAAGAAACACACGCTATCTTACTATTAAGTTAATTAGAATTGGCCCTTCAATCCAATAAGAAATTCATGGTTGTCATATTTAGGAATACAAGCTTCTCTTGGGCTTAAACATCAGTCTACAACTTATTGTTTACTCCACTACTGTACATATTGAGCTTTCAATTAGAGCTTTGTATTGGAGAGTTAGGGGAGTCACTTAAGATGCCAATGCGTAGACTATGATAGTTAAGCCCAATTGATTTACCCAAAATGAAGTAGAACAAAAATGAGTAGTGTATTGCATTTTTTCCTAACATACATCAATGAATAGGTACTTTGGAACAATAGCCTCCATTTCGATCGAAAATTCGAGGCTATTAGATTCAAGAATATGAGGTTCAGTTTACTATCATTCATCTAGAGTGTTGGGCTTAACGAACAATATATATGTCTTACTATCCAATATAGTAGTATGTGTTGGTATGTGGTGACTAATCATTCAAATATTATACACTTATAACGTATCCATATTGGAGTTCAAGGGAAGAAACCCCTGAGGAGTTTATTTTTAGCTTACTTTTGTTAGCCAACCTTGTAAACTTCCTCAAAAGAGGCTTGATAAATAAGTTGTTGTGTGATGTGAAATCATCAAGTTATAACTTTTTGTTCACTAGATAATAAAATAAGTGGATGATTTTTTCTCCAGTGGATGTAGCCCATATTGGGCGAACCAGATTAAATCACCATGTTATTGTTTTTTTTTTTTTGTTTTTTTTTTGTCTTATCTAACTATTTTTTATTGGTCATATCTTCCTAAACCCTATGAGCTAGTATTAGAGCCATGTATTTTTATAGTAATTTGGCAAGAAGTTTTAGATTTGAGTAGGAGCAATGGTAGAGGAAGGTAGAATTAAGTGTTAGGAATAGTCCCAAGAGATAACTGAGAGGGGGGGCGGTGAATAAGTTATCTACAAGATTCAATTCTTTATCCAATTAAGTATACTTAAACATAAAGTGCAAACACAATGAAAGAACACTTGAACACAACACCAATATTTTGGTTACGGAGAAACCCAAATAGGTAAAAACCCTGGTGGGACTTGATACCCACTAATATTTTGTACTAGTGTATAATGATCCTTGCTAGAAGATCCTTTACCCTGTTAGGAGTAGCTTTACAATATATTAAGTATAGTAGACTTGGTTAAGGGTCGGACCCTATTAGGAGTCTTTTACAATTGTCCCTATTAGGAGAGAGGATGCACTATCCGAGAGCTCACTGCTCAAATGGGCGAAGGCTACAACCTTCTGAATAACAGATATACACTATATCTGGTCTTGGTGAACTATGATTTGACCTTCTGTCTCAATCAGTTTCAATGAATAGCTCAAGTATTTTACTTGGTCACATAGACCTTCTTCTGATGGTTCCACAACTCGCACATTCTACTCTACTCTGCTTAATCAACCATGAACCACACTCCAGAAATCATAAATGACTGCCTATAAATATCTTTCCTCCAAATGATATAATCAAGTCGACCTATTAGAACCACCTTGAAATCATATTAGAGAAACCATAATAAACTCCAACAAATATTTTGTCGGCTCTATTATGCAGGCAACTCATTCTGGGATCTATCTAGTAAAATAAATGTAGACGCATGCTACACATTGTTGGCTCTACCAAAACAACTGCAACTTCTTCTATAAGATGAATTAACTTATGTGCTCTTAACTGAACATCAATAACACTTCTCCAAGCTTAACTCCAAGGGTGCATACCCTCAAGATAGGTGCAACTCAAGAACCAATAAAATCTCTATCGGCTCTTCCGAACAAATACAAGAAATTGCTACTGGCGAATAGCGACTACATAACTTCACTTGCATTTATCATCAGACTATGCGTCCATAACTAAAATATCACTAACATGTCTTCAACATAAATCCAAGGGTGCATGCTCATAGGACAACTATGCGGACAACCATACACAGAACATTGTTTGTTACTCTGTCAGGAACACTGCTAACACCAACTGCTATATAACTATCTGTGATAATAGTTAACCTCTGTGCCCATGATATCATGTTGATATCTTGTACATGCTACATATACTGAAAGCTTATTGTATAAGACTTCCATGCATGCTACTTTCCATATGTTGTCATTAATGACAAACATATAGTTAGTACTGGCCTGCTGGCAAATCTCCAACAATCTCCCCCTTTGGCATTGATGTCAACATGTGGAATGAAAAACCACCACCAACCCAAATGAATATTTCTTTTATAACATTCTCCATTTCCTCAACTGTACCACTATCATAACTGAATGTTTCTCCCCCTTAGTATATTACTCCTCTTTTTAATTATGTTTTTCATGACTCTATATATACTCCCCCTTTGACATAAATGGAAAAGGGTGCCATTCATTATAAGCACTAGAACTACTCCTGAGGTAGATTAGTCAACCTTCCACCATTCCGAAAGGATTGATGGCTTTTCTTCTTTCTCTAGGTAGAAACATGGAAGGGAATGATTCCCATCTTCTCCCTGAGATACTCAAAAGTATCCTTAGGAAAGGGATTTGTGAATATATCTGCAAACTGTTCTTTAGTACTCACATAGTCCAACTTGACTTATTTCTTTGCCACTTTCTCTCTTAGGAAGTGATACTTGATCTCAATGTGCTTTGTCTTTGTATGCATCATAGGGTTCTTTGACATATTGATAGTGCTAGTGTTATCATAGTGAATAACAATAGGATAATCAATCTGAATTCCAAAATCTTTTATCATTTGCTTGATCTAGACAATTGTAGAACAATTCAAGGATGGTGCAACATATGCCGCTTCTGTTGTTGACTGAGAAATACAATTTTTTTCTTGCTTGTCCAAGTGACAAGTCTATCACCAAGAAACATTGCTCCACCTGAAGTACTCTTTCTGTCATTAACACATCCTGCCCAATCTACATCAGTGTACACATGAAGCTCACCATTTTCTAAAATAGGATACCATAGAACATAATCTATAGTGCCCTGCAAGTATTTCAATATTCTATTTACTACCATGAGATGACTTTTTTTAGGCTCTACTGCAAATCTTCCAACTATGCCAACTACATTGGAAATATTAGGTCTAGTCTGAGTAAGATATATGAGTTTACCAATCATAGACTTATACAATGTTATATCTACTACTGGTGAGTCATCTTCTTTTGTAAGCTTTCATCTAGTAATCATATGAGTTCCAACTGGCTTGCAATCATCCATCTTGAATTTCTTCAGTATCTCTTTCACATACTTTGATTGATTAATGAAAATTCCTTTTTTTTTCTGCTGCACATTTAGTCCCAAAAGCTAATTGATAGACCAATCATACTCATCTCAAACTCATTATGCATTTCTTTGGAAAATTCAGCACTAAGTTTGTCATTACCTCCAAATATAATGTCATCAACAAATATAGCTACAAGAAGCAAACCCTCAGATGTCTCTCTAATGAATAGATTACAATCTGCTGCTCCTTTCTTGAATCCAATCTTTGTTAAGTATCCATCTAGTCTCTCACACCATGCTCTAGGGGCCTGCTTAAGTCCATAGAGGGCTTTCTTCAATCTGCATACCATATCAAGTCTACCTGATAAGGTGAATCCTTCTGGCTGCTCAATGTATACTTCTTCTTTTAAGTCTCCATTCAAGAATGCTGATTTGATATCCATCTAATAAAATTTGAAGTTTTTAACTATAGCATAAGCTAAGAACAACTTAATAGCTTCTAATCTACTCATGGGTGCAAATGTGTCTAAATAATCAATGCCTTCTCTTTGTGCATATCCTTTACATACTAATCTTTCTTTGTTTCTTACTACTGTACCATCTTCATTCATCTTATTTCTGAATATCCACTTTGCTCTAATCACATTTTTATCACTAGGTCTAGGGACCAGTTCCCAAGTGTTATTCTTAACAATCTAATCAAGTTCTTCTTTCATAGCATCATGCCAATCTGAATTATTACATACATCTTCAACACTTAAAGGTTAGAGGATTTAATCACCCTGCTAGGAGTGGCCTTGTAAGAAGTCTTGAAACAATTCAATAGAACTATTACCTTGTTAGAGGATTTACAAAATGGTTGTTAAACCAACTTGGTTAAGAGATTTTGATATCACTGCTACAATTGCTAGAGAGTAACAATGAAATGACCTACAACTGAATTGTTGAATATAGATCTCTGTTCTATTTCACTAGATCCTTACTAATCAATTAAATCTTTGGTGCTCCTCAAGGATATCTGACCATCCTTCAAAATTTGCACACACCTTTCTTCAAAATGATTTCTGCATGCTGTATATCTTTTATTCACCACTTGACCTTCTATATATATATGCCATTTCATAATCATTAGATTTTCAAGTCAGCACTAATAATTATTATAGCAGTCAGCTAGGATAAACAAACTGTAATAACAAAATTCTTTGAAAGGGCCGACCTTGCTCGGTAAACATTAATCCTGTAAAGATTTCCTTCGGTGACCGAGAGAACTCGGTAACCACAACAAATTCTACAACATCCTTTGGAGAGCGATAGAGCTTGGTAACCAGTAATTTTCCTTCAATAACCGAGGAGGCTCGGTTAATAGTGTTACCCTGTCATGTTTCCTTTAGACACCCGAGAGAACTCGGTAGACACTAAAAACCACCTAGCTGACTGACTAAGCTCGATAGATACTGAGAACCACTTAGCTGACCAATTGAACTCGGTAGATACTAAGAGCAATAATTGATATGACATCAAAGACAACACATAGCTAATCCAACAATGTCCTTCAAACAATTGTATCCAACAGATGTTGGTCTATGCAAGAATTGTCAAATTGGTAAAATGGAAAAGTCTAGTTTTAAAAGTAAAAACTATCAGTCTGAAGATATTTTGGAAATTGTGCATACTGATTTATGTGGACCTATTGCAATTGAGAGCTATACCAGAGGAAAATTCTTTACTCTCTTTGTTGATGATTACTCTAGAATGATGACTATTATGTATTTAAGAGAAAAGTCAGAAGCATTTGAGAAGTTCAAATGGTATTTAAAGAAAGAGTAGAAAAGGGAACAAGAAATAGAATAAAATGCTTGAGATCAGACAAAGGTGGTGAATTCATCTCCCATGAATTCAATAATTTCTGCATTGAAAGAGGAATCGAAAGATAGGTATCAACCCCGAGAACTCCTAAGCAGAATGGAATACCTGAAAGAAGGAATAGATCTATCATGGACTGTGCAAGGACTCTAATGATTGAAAAGAACATTGCTATGAAATACTGGAAGGAAGCTATCAGCACTGCAGTTCATACCTTGAACCAAGTATAGCTGAGAAAAGACACATTCAAGACTCCGTATGAGCTATGGTATGCCTACAAACCAAATGTAAGTTACCTAAAAGTATTTGGTAGTAAATCTTACATCTTAAAAGAATCTAAGATATAGGTTTCTTCAAAGTAGGAATACCTCTTACTTTCTTGAATTTGCTTATTTTCATCATGTTGTCAAAATTTACATGACATAAGCTTTTGTGCCATAACCAACTTTCTTCAATTTGAGCAATAAAACATGAGTAATCACCAAGATCAAGATAAAACAGGTTACCTTTGGTTTGTTTTCCTAATCCTATCAGTTTTCCTTTGTCATCTAGCAGTCTTGCTTTGCCATTCATGAATTCAACTTTGAATGCAATGTTAATTAGCTATGCTACACTTAGAAGATTATGCTTTAGTTTTCAAAGTGTCCAAACCTTACATTACCACCATCAAAGTTTAAGCGGATCAGACCTTATACAAATCAATGATTGGAAAATTACAGTATGTAGTACACACAAGGCCTGATATTGCCTTAGCAGTTGGACTAGTGGCAAGATTCTCGGCTAAACCCAGAGAAAATCACATGATGGCAATCAAAAGAATCTTGAGGTATTTAAGGGGAACTGAAGATTATGGCTTGTGGTATAAATTTGGAGGCAATCTAGATTTAAAAGTGTTTACTGATGTTGATTGGGCAAGAAACATTGATGACAGAAAGAGTACAAGTGGTGGAGCATTCTTTCTTGTATCTAAGAGGCAAGTTAGGGGTCACTCCCCTGTCTGAGGTTCACTAAATAAAATTTTAGTGATGCATCAACTAGAACATGTTGAAGATCAATCAGTTGATGCAACATAGTCAGGGAATCATTGCATATGAATCAGTACATAAGGTACATTGATATTTACCGAAACTGTGTAAGTTGTCTTTGGCATGTGTTGTCAAAGAGGGAGAGTTTGCTATCATTTCAAGAAATTTCTAAGAAGAATAATTTGAGAAGTTAAGAGGGAGAGTTCTCAGTCAGAGAAAGAAGTTTGAAGATGATGGGAATCAGAATGAAGCTAAGGATATGTTTCTTACTCTTGGTTTCTCTGTGAAATTTCATTGTGCTCTGACATGTTGTGTTGCCATCAATGCCAAAGAGGGAGATTGTTGGATACAATTATCTGAAGGACATTGTTAGATTAGCTATGTGTTGTCTTTGATGTCACACAAATGTCATATCAATTATCACTCTCAGTATCTACCGAGTTCAGTCGGTCAACTAAGTGGTTCTTAGTATCTATCGAGCTTAGTCGGTCAGCTAGGTAGCTTTTACTGTCTACCAAGTTCTCTCGGGTGTCTAAAGGAAACATGACAGGTAAACAATATTAACCGAGCCTCCTTGGTTATCAAAGGAAAATTAGTGGTTACCGAGCTCTCTCGCTCTCCAAACGATGTTGCAGAATTCACTGTGGTTGCCAAGTTCTCTCAGTCATCAAAGGAAATCTTTTTAGGATTAATGTTTACTAAGCAAGGTCAGCCCTTTCAAAGAATTTTGTTATTACAGTTTGTTCATCCCAGCCGATTGTTATAATAATTATTAGTGCTGACTTGACAATCTAATGATTATGAAATGGCATATATATATAGAAGGTCAAGTGGTGAATAAAAGATATACAGCATGCAGAAATCATTTTAAAGAAAGGTGTGTAGGAATTTTGAAGGATGGTCAGATATCCTTGAGGAGCAGCAAAGATTTAATTGATCAGTAAGGATCTAGTGCAACAGAATAGAGATCTATATTCAACAATTCAATTGCAGGTCATTTCATTGTTACTCTCTAGCAATTGTAGCAGTGATATCAAAATCTCTTAACCGAGTTGGTTTAACAACCATTTTGTAAATCCTCTAACAAGGTAACAGTTCTATTGAATTGTTTCAAGACCTCTTATAAGGCCACTCCTAGTAGGGTGATTAAATGCTCTAACAAGGTCACACCTAACAGTGTGTTTTGTAACCTTTTACCAGGTTGGCTTCTAACTAGGCATCACTTCAAAAGAGTGAAAAATAGTAACTAGTTACATTGGTGGTTTTTCCCATATTGGGTTTCCATGGTAAATCTGGTGTCTCTTGTGTTCATATTATTTTCTTTATTCATGTAAGTTAATTAGTGATGAATGCTTAAGAATAGTTTAATTATTACACACTTCAAGGATCAAGTTTTCAGCATTTCTCTGTATATTTACCGAGTGGCACAGAAAATAATTTGTTAATATATTTAAGGGATCAGTGGTAATATTTTTGTGGTTAACTGATTCACCCCCCCTCTCAGTTATTGCATCTATATTTCCAAAAAATATCAGGTTTCTTCAAAGTAGGAATACCTCTTACTTTCTTGAATTTGCTTATTTTCATCATGTTGTCAAAATTTACATGACATAACCTTTTGTGCCATAGCCAACTTTCTCCAATTTGAGCAATAAAACATGAGTAATCACCAAGATCAAGATAAAATAGGTTACCTTTGGTTTTTTTGCCTAATCCTATCAGTTTTCCTTTGTCATCCAACAGTCTTGCTTTTCCATTCATGAATTCAACTTTGAATGCAATGTTAATTAGCTGTGCTACACTTAGAAGATTATGCTTTAGTTTTCAAAGTGTCCAAATCTTACATTACCACCATCAAAGTTTTCAAAGTGTTGAAACTTAGTCCTATCACCAGTCATATGATGTGAACATCCACTATCTATAATCCATGTATCATTCTTGCTTATTTGAGAGATAAGTGCCATCTCATCTTCATCATTATCAGATTCATCTTTTACAGCAATGAAAATAATTTCTTCTTCACTATCATCCGAATCTTTAGCTAAAAAACATGTTTTCTTACCTTTATCCTTGAATGATTTGAAATTCTTCTTGCCATTGTACTTGTAACTTTTCTTCTCATCTTTGCTTTGCTTGTTTGGGTACCTATCTGCAATATGACCAATTTCTTCACATGAAAAATAGATTAAGGGAGTTTTACCTTTGTATTTTCCTCTGCCTCTTGAATACTTCTTTGCAAGTAATGCTTCAATAACTTCAAGATCAGTATCGGAACTTTCCTCTGATTCTTCTTCACTATTTGATTGGATTTTCTTCCCTTTCTTGAGTGAAACTTTGGCCTCAAAAGCTGATTCGATATTTTTAGAAGTTGGAACTATCCAGTTCAAAGGTTGTCAATCTTCCAACTAAGGCATCCAAATTTATATTATGATTTTCTTCGCATCTTCTTTCTTGAATAGTAGAAACTCTTATTGCATAAATAGGAAGTAATGTTCTAAGAACCTTACTTATAACAGTTTCATCATCAATTTTTCCTCCAGAAGCTCTGATTGCACTAACACTTGTCTTGATCTTTTCAACATATTTTGCAATGTTTTCTTCTTCTCTCATTTTCATCTGATCAAATTGTCCTCTTAGGATTTTTTCTTTGGCTCTCTTCACATTGTCATCACTACCATAGATTTTCTTCAGCTTGTTCCACATTTCATGAGCAGTTGTGCAGTCTTTGATTTCATCATATTCTTCATAGCTAAGAGCTGATGCAATGTCTATCATCATAGTGTTATGGTTCTTCTTCTCTGCAATGTCTTCAACAGTTAATGTGCTAGTAGGAATTGTGTATTCTTGATCAATATATTTGCATCCTGAATCACCAATGGAAGCTAGATGAAGTCTCATGAGACCTTGCCATGCTGAAAAGTTATTTCTGTTAAGCCTTGGAATTTCTCTTTTGTAAGACATCCTGATCTTTAGCTTAGGTCCTTGAAACCCTTCCTGTAAGCACCAAAAGCTCTGATACCAATTGTTGGAAATATAGATGCAGTAACTAAGAGGGGGGGGTGAATCAGTTAACCACAAAAATATTACCACTGATCCCTTAGATATCTTAAAAAATTATTTATTGTGTCACTCGGTAAATATACAAAGAAATGCTAAAACTTGATCCTTGAAGTGTGTAATAATTAAACTATTCTTAAGAATTCATCACTGATTATCTTACATTTATAAAGAAAATAACATGAACACAAGAGACACTAGATTTACCATGGAAACCCAATATGGGAAAAACCACCAATGTAACTAGTTACTATTTTTCACTCTTCTGAAGTGATGCCCGGTTAGAAGCCAATCCGGTAAAAGGTTACAAAACACACTGTTAGGTGTGACCTTGTTAAAGGATTTAATCACCCTGCTAGGAGTGGCCTTGTAAGAGGTCTTGAAACAATTCAATAGAATTGTCACCTTGTTAGAGGATTTACAAAATGGTTGTTAAACCAACTCGGTTAAGAGATTTTGATATCACTGCTACAATTGTAAGAGAGTAACAATGAAATGACCTGCAACTAAATTGTTGAATATCGATCTCTGTTCTGCTTCACTAGATCCATCCTGATCAAATAAATCTTTGCTACTCCTCAAGGATATCTAACCATCCTTCAAAATTCACAGATGCCTTTCTTCAAAATGATTTTTGCATGCTGTATATTTTTCTATTCACCACTTGACCTTCTATATATATATGCCATTCTAATTAACATTTAGATTGTCAAGTCAGCACTAATAATTATTACAACAGTCAGCTTGGATAAACAAACTATAATAACAAAATCCTTTAAAGGGTCGACCTTGCTCGGTAAACATTAATCCTGAAAAGATTTCCTTTGGTGACCGAGTGAACTCGGTAACCACAGTGAATTTTGAAACATCCTTCAGAGACCAAGAAAGCTCAGTTACCACTACTTTTCCTTCGATAACCGAGGAGGTTGGGTTAACACTGTTTCCCTGTCATGTTTCTTTTAGACACCTGAGAGATCTCGGTAGACACTAAAAACTACCTAGCTGACCAACTGAACTCGGTAGACACTGAGAACTGCTTAGCTGACTGACTGAACTTGGTAGACACTAAGAATGATAATTGATATGACATTTGTGTGACATCAAAGACAACACATAGCTAATCTAACAATGTCCTGCGGACAATTGTATGCAATAAGAATTAGTGTAGAATTAGATTTTGAATGAGTTAAGTTTTGCGCAGTTAGATGAAGGTTTGTTATATTATACTAATGCTATGGTTAAGTGCACAAAAAGAAATGTTGTGTTTTGTGAGGTCGCAAGAAGATTTATGGTTGCAGGCTTACAAAATCAACATTTTGGCATTTTAGCGGAAAAATAATTGAATGTGATGTTAGATCGAGTAAATACAAAGTATTAAAAGATTGAAATCGAAGTTATTATGATTATCAAGTGATTAGAAGTGATTTGGAGAGCAAAGAAAGAAGTTTGGAAGTGATTTATAGAAGTTTGAAGTGTCGATCAAGTTAAAGCCCTAATTTTTTAAATTTAAGGTATTTATCCGACTAAGATCTCGAATCAGTTTAAGTAATCAGATATAATCATGGATGTGTCATTGATTCACAACATTAAGGATAAGAAAGATCCAGTTGAACTCTCAGAAAGAGATGCTAGTTTAGCTTTATCATCTGTACCAGATAGAGTTCTTCATTTAGAAAATTTTAAATGTTATCTTGGATGCAAATATGAAACCCTAAGGGAGAGTAATTTTAATGGTGAATATTAGAAATTGTACAACAAGGATATGTCAGTGAAACAAGGTTATGAACATCTAGAAAATAATGAAATCATTGAGTACTCTATGAAATATGAATTTGATGATGAGGAGTGTACTAAGATCATTTTGAGTAGGATACATAATGGTAAATTTTGGTTAGAAGACAAAGTTATAGACATAACTATAGACCTAATTCATGATGTGACTAGATTATCAAAAGTTGGTGCAATTCCACTGAATAAGAAAAACATGAGAAAGATTGTGTTTGATAACACCGGTTCAATATATAATGGCAGAGGTATAGTCATTAGTAAGATTAAGCAAGATGATGTAAGATACCTGTGTAAGATTTTGACAACAAAATTCAATGGAAGTTCTAGAGAAGATGATATATTAGCAGGTATGGTACGCATTTCTTATTTTATGTGTGTGGAGAAGAAGCCTATGGATATGTGTGAAATTATGAGAATACAATTGTTTGAAAATTTGGAAAAGATAAAGAAAGCTAAATACATTCACTTTAGATTTTCCTCATTGGTTACTTACATGTTCTTCCACTTGCTAAGAAGATTTCCTTACACTATTGATTGGAATGATGGTGAGAATACTATGGAAAGAATGAATAAATTTTACATGAAACATCTTATTGTGATGGTTAATGACAGTGTAAAGTTAGTGTTGAAAACTTTTTAGAATATTGTGGTAAATATATCAAGAATTCCTCCATCCCTAGTTGAGAAATACAAAGATGATATATGTTTTATGGTTGATACTGATTTCACTTACATTGAAGCAGTAGAACCTAGACATGAATTCATAGACCCTCTTGGCTATGAAATCTTTGAAGTTGAAACAAAAGGATATGTTAGTAGATTGTTGAAAAGTAAATTGGATGCTCATAGCAATAGATTTGGAACATATGATGAAAACTTTGATTCAGCAAAGACACTCAAGGAAGAGAAATAATCAAAGAAGAGAGTGGAGACTACAATAAAGAAAATTCTAAAAGAAACAAGTATGAGTGAATAGGAATTTGATATTGCAAGAAAGACTACAGAAGCAATAAGGCAAAGTGAGATACTATCAGTCCCACCTTTGGCATTAAGTGCAGACCCTCAAGAACCCATTCAAGTTAAGGTAAAGGTTGAAGAACCCATGAACGAGCAAGGAATTAGTCAGACAAAGAAACCCTCTTCTTCAGCACCAAGCAAAAGAATGAAGGCAAGTGCTTCTAGACTAGGTAAAAGAGAAAAATTAATTGTTCCACTAGTACCTTGAAGAGTTGTAGAGATAAAAGATGATGAAGTAACAATAAAGAAGAAATCATGGAAACCAAGGATAGAAAGAGTTAATGAAGACATATTGCAGCATGGAGACTTTACCAAGATGAACAAATACTATGATTTATATGGATCCTTTGACACATTAAATCTAGAGAATGCAATGGTTACACATATGATTTTGGCAAACAAGAAATTTGATACTATTCATGGAAAGATACTAGAAGATTTGTACAACAGACTTGTGAGGCAAAAGATGAGAGCACAAGAAGAAGATACTAAAATGAGAGAGAATGTGATAAGATAGTTCTGTGATATAAGAGATGATGACCACCTTAAATAGATCCTCAAGCCACTTGAAACCCTATTAAGAACCAAAAGAAGAACTATACAAATAATGGGAGGTCAGTATGAACAAGTGAAGACTGAAACTGAACAGGTAGTTGTGCAAGTGCTAGCAGACTTGGTAGCAAGGAAAGATAGCAAAGATCAATTAGTTGCAGAACCAGCAGAGAAACAGAGAAGCAAATGGTAGTAGTAGTCACTACATCTAGTACACCTATTGTACCTATGATACCACAAGAGGACATAAGTTTTACCCCTAGGACTGGAAAGAAAAGAGAGATTGGTTCGATGCTTGAAGATTTAGGCAAAGAAGTGGATGATGTTGATCAACTAGATTTGATCACATCTTTGAACAAAATTATTGGGAAAAACAATAAGGTCAAGAATTTGGAAGGTAGCCTGAAAGATTTGACTGAGAAGCTACAAAGTGTTATATCTGCAAAAGTCTTTGATTCAAATCCACTTGAAAGAGAAAAGATGGTAATAAATTATTTTCATGTTGAGTTGACTAATTTGACTAATATTGCTAAGGTTAAGGCTCAGGTAGCTTATGAAGCTGAGATGTAGCAGAATATAAGTCAGAATATCAAAAATGACATTGGCAGCCTTGACATATACATTAAGAACTTAAGGAAACATCTTGAGACTAGAAAGCGTTTGTACATTCAGTGTACAAAATCTGATAATATAATAATTGAGGAAGAGAAGAAGATAAAAGAGAAGCAAGATGAAATTGCAGTAGAGACAAACTCATTGGCCAGCCCAAACATAAAGATTAGTGCAGTTGAGAAAAAGATCAAAAAATAATGTGATGAGATAAAGACTTTGAATGATGAGAAGAACAGGAAAATTATCAAGATAGACATCTTGAGAGAGCATGTCTCAATCAAGTTGACTATAATAGAAGAGTAGCTAGAAGAATGTCTTACTACTAAGACATCATTGCAGAAGTTCAACTTTGAATCTCTTTAAGCTTGTCAGATTGCAGCATATGGATTGAGTACTTTACTCAATGTAGCAGAATCAATTAAGAAGTCTTGGGAGAAATATTTTGAGGCTTGGAAGTTAGATTTTGTAGATTGTGTTGCAAGCCTATTGGCTTTGCAATAAGATAGTAAGGTAAAATTTTTGACACAATTTTGTATATCCCTTTCCACCCTTTATTTTGTCATTGTTGTCAAAGGGGGAGAGATACTTAGAAAATTGCCTATATATGATAAGGAAGGATACTCATAGGGGGAGTTCTATGGAGTATTATGAAGTGTTATAGATTATGTGTATATTTTGAGGAGATATAAGGATAATATTCTATGGCCACAATTTTGATACAAATTTTGAGATTTTGACTTGTACACTTAGCCAATTTTCTCATATGTTGCCACCAATGACAAAGGGGGAGATTGTTGGCAATTTGGCTAAGGTATGTACATGGATGTTGTCATTATGGAAACATATGTTTCCTATGAAGATTGCATAAGTTGGAAAGTAAGTATGGAAGATCGTAGACTAAAATTGTCTAAGTATGAAATAATGTTTTTGACAGAGCACCCGATACAGTTTGTTTTGGCGACATTCACTGGAGCATGATTAGAGTTTCTGCAGTTGAACATAGACTCTATGGTGTCTAAGGATACCCATTCTTAGTGCGCAAAAGAGTATGGACAAATTTATGATTGTTTTACCGATGACAGAGTATAGCCGACAGAGCAGTTTTGAAGGCAGAACTAGTAAATGAATTAAGGGATTATTTTGTTTGTCAAAATAATGACTTAATATTATAAAGAGATGAAATCCTAGATGTTTACTCTTGGATAAAGATGTGGAAGCTGACTGGAGAAAGATATTATGTTTGTATCTTGTATAAAGATGTAATATTGTAATGTACCAAATAGACTATAAATGTAACTTGTGATAGTTGTATATTGTGATAGCGGTGAAAGTTGTTGATGCAAAGTTGTAAGAAGTACCATATTGTAATTAGTAAACATTTGTATTACTTGTTTGGGCAGTGAGCTCATCTGGTAATCAAGTTTTGTATCTACAACTCCTAACAGGGTTGAGGCTTCTAACAAGGTCTATAGTCCCTTAACCAGGATTGATACACTATATGTTTGTAATAGACTCCTAACAAGGTCAACATCCTTAACAAGATAATTTTGATTAGTGGATCTTTGTGGGTACCATCCCCACTGGGGTTTTCCCTTGGCCGGGGTTTCCTCAAGAACATATCATGTGTTATGAGTTATTTACATTTACTGTTATGTATGCTATTTAGTCTCTTATGCTTTAAAGTAATCTATTATATCCATAAGTGGGAAAAAGTAAAAGTTTATGAAATACTGATTCACCCCCCTCTCTCAGTATTTCCTATTTCTAACAGTATACACAATTTAGATTCACATCCTTAATCACCTTTATTATTTTTCATCTATTGAGAATATTTCCTTACACCATTGGAAATGATAGGAATGATGGCCAAAATACAATGGAAAGGATTAACCTAGTGTACAAAAGGCATGTTATTGATAAAGTGAATGAGAGTGTAGTATTGGTAATCAAGACATTTCAGGACATAGTGTCTAGCTGATCAAGCATCCCACAGTCTCTTGTGGAGAAGTATAAAAATGAGATATGTTTCATGGTTGATACTGACTTTACCTACATTGAAGTAGTAGAACCTAGAACAGAGTCCATAGACCCTCTTGGCTATGAGATATTTGAGGTAGAGATAGAAGGATATGTGAGAAGGTTACTTAAGTTCAAGTTGGATACTCACTATAATAGGTTTGGAACCTTTAAGGAGAACTTCAACTCCACAAAGACCTTACTTGAAGAGAAGTAGTCAAAGAAAAGAGTTGAGAGTACTATCAAGAAAATTCTAAAAGATATAGGGATGACTGAGCATGAATTCTTGATAGCAAAGCAAACAATAGTTGCAATCAGAGATATTGGACAAAAAGAAGTTTTGTTTGTTCCACCTTTATCATCAATTGCAGCACAGCAAGAAGTTAAGGTGAAAGTGGAAGAAATTGAGAGGGATCAAGAAGCAAGGATATCCACTAGATCGACTTCCTCCACACCTAGCAAAAGAGTAAAAGAGAGTGCTACTAGACTGGGTAAGAGACAGAAAACATTAGTGAAACTAGTTCCAAGGAAAATTATAGTAATCAAAGATGATGACACATCTATTAAGAAGAAAACTTGGAAACCTAAAGTTGAGAAGCTTAATAACTAGATCATTCAAGATGGAGACTTTACAAGAATGAATAAGTATTATGAACTCTGATTATGTAGAGAGATTAAATATGGAAAATGTAGTGGTAAAGCATATGATTTTGTCTAATAAGAAGTTTGATACAATTCAAGGTAAGATACCTGATGATTTGTACAATAAACTTGTGAATAGCAAGAAGAGAGCATTAGAGGAAGACACATCTATTAGAGAAAATCTTGAAAGAAAGCTTTGTGTTGTAAACGATGAAGCACACTTTAGTTAGATCATGAAAGCTTTAAGCACCCATTTTAGAACCAAGAAGAGAACAATTCAGATTATGGAAGGTAGACATGAAGAAGTTAATACAAAAAAAGAGCAAGCAATCATCAAGGTTATGTCAAAAAATGCTAGAGAACCATCAGTTGTAGCAAAGCAAGCAGGTGAAATAGAACATGAGGACATTCCCTCTCCACCAACCATAAACATTGAAGATGAAGTCATGAATGTAGAAGGAATGAAGATCACCTTGGATACTGATGATAATGTATTCAAGAATCTGGAAAACATTGTTGACAATTCAGCTTTTGAAGAGCAAGAGACTACCAAAGGAGATGAGAAAACAAAGACCACAGTCGCAGAGACCTCAGTGACATAAAATCAAGTACCTATTCCCACTAAAGAAGATATCAGTCTTACTCCTGAGACTAGAAAGAAGAGTCAAATTGGATCTATGATTGATCATTTGGGAAAGGAAGTAGATCATGATGATCAGATGGAATTGATCACATCCTTGAACAAGATCATTGGAAAGAACAAGAAAGTAAAAAGTCTTGAAGGATGCCTGAAGGAACTTACTGAGAAGTTACAAGGTGTTGTAATTACACAAATTGCAGAAGCTAACCATGTGGAGAAAGCAAAGAAAGTCACAAACACTTTTGACAGTGAATTCAAAAACTTAACTTATATAGAAAAAGTGAAAGCTCAAGCAGCCTATGAGGCCAAAATGCTTTTGAACATTAGCCAGAATATCAGGAATGATATCAACAATCTTTTATATCTGTATAAAGGACTTGAGGAAGAATTTGGAAATAGGAAAATCTTTGTACATCCAGTGTACAAAATTAGAGACCTTGACACCAGAAGAAGATCAGAAGATGGAGATGAAGGAAGAAAAAATTTAGAATGAAACTAACTCTCTTTCAAGCCCCAATGTGAAGATATTTGATGTTGAGAAGAAAATTCGTAAGATATATGATGAAATCAGAATTTTGCAAGATGAAAAAGACAAGAAAATGAAAAGATTCACTCTTTTAAGAGAGCACACTTCTATGAAGTTAAGTATTATTGAAGGGAAATTGGAAGAATGTATTTCAGCTAAGACATCTTTTCAAAAGTTTAACTTTGAGAATCTCCAAGCATGTGAGATAGCATCTTATGGGTTGTGCACACTACTCAGTGTGGCAGATTCTATTAAAAAATCATCGGAGAAGGAGTTAGAGGCCATAAAGATTGATTTTGCAAATTGTGTTGCAAGCCTACCAGCTTTGCAATATTGAATTAAGGTATAATCTTTTTGTGAATACATTTTTGTAACCCTCCTTACCTTTATTTTGTCATTGTTGTCAAAGTGGGAGAGATATATAGCAAAAAATTGATTAGAAAATGACAAGGATTGATACTCTTAGGGGGAGTACTGTATTAGAGATAAGTTTTTTTTTTTTTTGGACTTATAATATAGTATATATTTTATACTATGGCCACAATTTTGAGATTTTGAAGTTGTAGACTTAGCCAATTTTCTCATATGTTGCCACCAATGACAAAGGGGGAGATTATTGGCAATTTGACTGAGTTGGTTACATAGATGTTGTCATTATGGAAACATATGATCTACATGAAGATCATGCAGGTCAGAGAGCTTGTATGTCAGAGTGCAATGCGAAATTGTCTAAGTATGAGATAATGTTTTTACCAGTGAACCAGGAGATAGTTTTTGTTTGCGATGTTGATTGGAGTAAGTTCAGTGCTTGCACACTTGAAAATAGAATCTATGATGACTATTGAAGACTCATCTTAGAGTTCAAGTTAGTATGGCATGCACGAAAGAAGTTATGATAGTGTCAAGCCGAGAGGACATAATATGAAGACAAAATTGATAAAGAGTTAAGGGATTATTTTGTTTATCAAAATAATTACTTAACAATATAAAGGGATAACATCCTATATGTGAACCCTTGGATAAAGCTATTTGTAATATGATAGCGGACTAGAAAGCTATTAATCCTAATAACTTGTATAAATGTAATCTAATCAAGAAGTGATATGTGTAGCAAAATATATGATGCATATGTAATAGCGATAGTGAAAGAGCAATGAAGAGATATTGATGCAAGCAATATAAGGTTATGTACCTTAACCTTCTTTTGTAATCAATGTATATTGTACATTACTTGTTTGGGCAGTGGGCTCATCTAGTAATCACTCTCTGTACTGCCAACTCCTAATAGGTTGAGGCTTCTAACAAGGCCTATAGTCCCTTAATCAAGACTGAGACACTATATGCATGTAATAGACTCCTAACAGGATCAACATCCTTAACAAGATACTTTTGATTAGTGGATCTTTGTAGGTACCATCCCCACCAAGGTTTTCCCTTGGCCAGGGTTTCCTCAAGAACAAATAATGTGTTATGAGTTCTTTAGTTTTATTGCTATGCATGTTGTTTAGCTTCTTATGTTATGCATGTTTTAAGATAATATGTTATATCCATAATTAGGCAAAAGTAAAAGTTTTTGGAATACTGATTGACCCCCCCTCTCAGTATTCCCTATTTCTAACAAATTTGTAGTGAAGAAGCACTTAGATTCTTCTAGGTGATAGAAAGCATTGAGAAAAAACTAAATGGTTGATGTCCTTCAAGGCCAAGCACAAGGAAGTTGACTCTTAGAATAAGAGTTTGGAAAGTGTCAGGTGGAATACTAGAGACTAGTAAGATCCTAGAAGAAAATAGTATCCTTGCAGATAGGATAAGCAAGGTCCTAAAAGAAGTTGTGTGAGCACATCTTGAATCACATACACCACAACCAATGCTCAATAAACCATTAACTCAATAATTTAGCTATATCATTTCATATCAAATGATCCAAATAAAACCTCAAAAGTGAATTATTTATTCCTAGTTGAAGCAAGTTTAATCCTTTCATGATGGTCATCAGATTGACATGAAGGATTGGTGACTGACTACTCCAAAATGGAAGATTCAAATGCAATGAAAAACTTGAATGAAACTAGAACATAATATAAACATTGCAAGATTAAACTAAGAATGAAGTGAACTAAGAATGCAAGAGAAGTAATAAGCATATGACTAAAAGAAACTAAGAACTAGGAATTCAAAATACAAAGATTACTCTATAATGCAAGAATGCAAGAGTGTAAGTATGAAAAGGGATCAAGATGGAACCCTTTTGTTAGAATAATTGAGAGGGGGGTGAATTAGTTAATCACTATCCCAATACAAAAATATAATCCAAAACCAAATACTTAAAACTTCTGCTACTCGGTAACTTAAAATACTTTTACTATCTGTGCATTTACTGATTACCAATCTAAAACATATAGTAGTTATCAATCAAATCAAATATGCAACATGCAAATATGACATCAAACAAATATCACAATCAACATATAACATAAGAGATTTAACATGGAAACGCTGTGAAGGGAAAAACCACCTGGGATCGGCAACCCAAAATATTCACTCTTCTAAAGTGAGGTTGGTGAAGACCCGACCTTGTTAAAGGTTAAAAAAACATTGTTAGGTGTGACCTTGTTAGAGGATTTAAGACCAACCATTATCATCCAACCAATAGTCACTCTGGGGTTGACAGTATAACAATGTTCATTCTATGAATGATACATAATAAGACTTTCTTAGTCCACTCGATTAAGAGATTTGACTTTGTACAATGGTTAAATATGTAATAGTAGGTGATCTGATCTATTACAACTTCAATTGCAGATATACAGATCAATATTCAGCTCATACAAATCTTTCTGATCAATGTAACAATTTTGATTCAACAATATATCAACTTACTATCTGTAAGTAATTACTCTCTATCACTCGGTAATGCTTTGTAGTAGGGTTCTCTTTAATGAGTATGATCAGAATGCATGAAAACATGTTCACGTGAAGATTCTACAGTTTCATTTTCTTCCAGCATCACATCCACTTATGAAATCTCTAGTCTCTTATATAGATATGTAAATCATTTTCTTTTGCTCCATTAGATTTTTCTGCTTAATCATCTTCATTGATTTTTCCTCTTAAACATACTTTGGCACTTGTGTCAATAACACATTTGATTCTCATCCTTTAGATCTTTCCTGAATTTTGTTTGTTGTTGATCTATGTAACAAACATTATCTATTACCTCAAAATCATACACTTTCTAGCTCATCAATCTGTCAGCTAAGCTAGTCATTTATTTCCTCTTTTCTACTTGGTTAACAAAGAAATGTGTCGGTGAACACAAGGTCAATTTAAACTGCACTCCGTCAGTGTACACTGAAATGCTTCATCAACTGACAACACTGCTTTGTGTCTTTTGGCTCTTTTCCTCATCATAGATGAATGCAACATAATCAAGTCAATAATATAAGGTTATAGACTCATCAACAAGTTACTCAATGAATTCTTTATCCTCATCTATCATATCCATCTTCCTCATGTAGATATTTTTGTTCTTCATCTCTTTCACTCCTTTTCTACAGATGTTTTGGTATAGTAACTTACAAGATAAGTGTTGTCAAACTAGTTGAAATTAATGACAACATAATACTGATTTAATCATATTACATATCTAATCAATCAACTCGGTGATCTCTAATCACAAATTCTTCAATTAGGTTCTAAATCAGTTGTAGTTCATCACCCTTGATCTAAGGAAGAGCTTCCTTTTAAAGGAATTGCTTGAAGAATGGAGGGTGTAGATTAAGAGGAAAAAGATATTAGGTAGAGATGAGTGATGAGAAAGGTCAATCCATGTGAGAGGATTTAAGAATTTTTTATTGGCCAAGCTTTCTAGGAGAATAAGATAAAATAGAAAATCCCCTTTTAACTGTCAATTAATTGAGATTAAGTTGCACAAGGTGCTCATTTTTAAATAAAGTGATAGGACTTTATATTAAAAGTAATTTTGAACAATTAAATGATTTTTCAAGTTTGGAAATGATTTAGTTTAATTATGCAAGGGGGATTATCTAGGTTTCTTACCTAATTATGTCTAGTAAACTATGCCTTTGAGATTTAGAATTCATTGTAAGGAAATTTAATCAAAATTAGGGGCTTAGGTTATACTAATCAAATTTTAGGTGATTACACCACCCTTTAGGTGGTTGGAGATAATAGAATACCAATGAAAGAACTTCTTGTTGTTGGTCGTGAAGTATAGGAAATAGTATATCCATGAAGAGAACTATTGGGCATGAGACTCGCAAATTTTTTTGTACAAATACATGATTCCTTCCTAGATTGGTTCTTTGAAATAAACACGAGGAATATCCATCTTTATTTTCTTGAAGTCACGATGGAGCCTTTTCAACCATTCTATGTTTAGGTGATGTCTCGATGCCTATTTCCTTGTTGTAAATTGTCCTAGAGAAGAATCCCTAGTGATGAGGACTACATCTTCAAAGAAAGGAATCCTCTAGATTGTGATAATGGTATCTTGATCCAAGGATGAAATGGGCACCCCACTGGATAGCTCAGAACCTCAAATAGTCTCTTTGTAGCTCTTGACCATGAGAAATATCAACTCTTGAGACTACATGAAGTACATGAAGAATGCAACTTGCATGATCGTAAAAGTGGGTAGATTGAATCACAATGGGTCATTAGTCCTTTCAATTGGTATATAGTCTATTGTAAACCTTTTAATTCAGCCTAGGTGACAATATATTTATCTAAGATTTCTTGAAGTGTGGTTTTAATCTAGGATTCATGAATTGTCCTAGATTTCTTATACTTCACCACTAATAATAGATTTTCCAAGGTCCTTTCTACCTTTTATTTCTTGGTCAGGTCAATGAATGAGCTTGGGAACTCTAGAATTTTGGGAGGGGATCTTGTTGCTGCCATATTTTCAATTTATTACCAACAAAATGAGATGACCATCATAATGATATAAAACATGTAATACAAGTCTGGGCTCCAGGGTACAAAAACTACTTATTGAAAGAAATATGTTCTAAGGAATACCTAGACATTCAGGGCCCCAAGTACTCCGCTCTAGAAATGATGAAAAGTTTAATGGATAGTTGATGTGACATTTACTTTAATGACATTTCATTTCCAAGTTGAATACATGTATGCCCACTTGTAAAAAATTATGATATTTAATCAATAGCTAGCACAACCAAAGTGACATTAAAGGCCATCTAGGAAAAATTTCAATGTCGATCCATGGGAAACTAGTGTTGCCATTCAGACAAGGATGACAGGTGAAATACAATTTTGAAAACTTTCCACCTTGGCTTTGTGAACTTGACTTCATGAACAAGGTGAGTCCAAAGGATAATTATTGTTTGTAAGTTGTCTAATATATCTCTGAAAAAATCTAAATGTACCACCATTAACACACTTAATATCTACAAATCATGCATGGGGTAATCCAAAAGAACAAAACTTATGCCCAAGGTCACACATGGAAAATGAAAAAGGCTATACACTAGTCCCAACATGGGACCCTATATAGGATTTTACAAAATCCTACATTATCTTACACTCACACACTTGGTCGAACTCTACCCTTAATACCTTGTATACAAAATCAACCTTACCAACTCCAAGACTTATTTCCAAGACCAATGCATGGAAAAAACCATTAAATACATGAATTTACATGAGGAACTTACATAAATTTATAAAGAGAACAACCGTCTATGTTATTTCACATATTTACACTAGGTTGCAAGGGTCTAATATGTGATAGAAGGTAGAAAAGAAAAAAAAATTGATGACACGCAAACCCATAAGAATTACACATCAAATCTATTTAGAGGGTGAAGTTCCAGAGTCACACAAATGAAAAAGATAAAAAGTTAACAAAGCAAAACTAGAAAAACAAAAAGACGAAAGGAAAAACAAAAAAAATATAGGCCAAAAAGAAACTAAGAAGGGCCTACCTGAAACCAGAGGATGTTGAGGATGATGAAGCAACTCATCCACTACTTGCTAAGAGGCTCAAATTACACTACCCAAACATAGAGTAATGAACCCCTATCACTTGCACAAACAGGCTTAGAAGACTTAACCTGTTGAAAATATTTCACACTTCATGGAATTTTATCACTTGCAAAGTGATTATGCTTTGGGTAAATGTCAAAGTGAGTGGTAAAAGGCCTTTTATAATGCCTAAGTGAGGGCATTAATTTATTATTAGAATCACAAGGAAACTAGGTCCTGAATACAAGACCCAAAGGCACCCAACATTACCTTCTTCGAATGAAGACATGAGTAACAATGTCTGAATTCCACAGTCCAAAATCCTCACCAACAAAAAAGGAACCACTATGGGACACTACATCTTGGATAAACAAAAGACAAAAGACTATCGAAATAAAAAATCCAAACAAAGAACAAAATACAAGAAAAAATGGGGACCTGACATTTTTCCACTCAAAATGTAGGGACGGGTATGCATGGCATAACAGGTATATGTAATAGTGATAAATTCACTAAGGATCAGTAAAAACATTTCTCAATCCTACCGATCACGCTCTCTATACCGATAAGAGACTCATTGGTATATCAAACTCTCATACCTTGTATATACATGCAATGTTAATATCATTGACATTAGTAACTCTGATCAGTTCATGATGGATTGGCCAACCTATTTATTCCTTCTCTGATGCTTTTAACTATTTTGGTGGGATCCATCGAAATTGGTTTTTCTAAGATCACTTCTTTTCTGAGATTTAATGTTCCTCTTACAATCGGTATAAGATGTACTGATGTGTACATTGGGCATCATAAAAATACAAGTGATATATCCTGATCACCATGGCTACACCAATACCCTTGATTGCTACAACACCTATAAATAAGTCACTTTTTTATTCATCGAGATATGTGTTACCGACAACCTCATGGATTATCAGCAAGAAAATATTTCTATTGTACCGCTAGTGCATTCTTCACTGATTGGATGCATTGATATATGTTATATCAACCTTATGCATTTAATTTTATTTATTAATTATTCTCAACATCTAGCTCCTCTTGATGCTTCTTTTTCTTAGTGATGTATCCTTACTTCTATTAGGAAAGGGAACATTGAGAGGAGGGGTGGGTGAATCGGTGTTCACTGTAATTGATCATTTTAATTAATCTTAAACTAAACTTGAATACTCTAATACTGAAATGAAAATCCACATAAACATGAAACATGAAATCAACATATAACACCAATATGGTTATGGGGAAACCCAAATAGGTAAAAACCCCAGTGGGAATTGACACCCACTAATATTCTGTACTAGTGTTTTATGATCCTTGTTAGAAGATCTTTAAGCCTGTTAGGACTTTCTTTACAATATTTTTAGTACAGTAGACCTTGTCAAGGGTCAAACCCTATTAGGATTCTTTTACAATAAACCTCATTAGGGGTGTGGACACATTTTCCTAGAGCTCACTTCTCAAGTGGTGAAGGCTGCAACCTTCTGATCTCAGATACACACTATATATGCAGGATGAACTGTCACTGTGACACTGCTTGTCTGATCAGTTCCTTTGATGCACTAATGCTTTGTCCTCTTGAAAATCTCTAATACATCTTATCAAATCTTCTCACACTTCTTCTCTACTTATCTCAACTCTATAACAACTCTCACACTAATTACAATGGGTGCATCTCATATTTATATGCACATACAAAACAAATAACTAGGTCAGCCCTTTAACCGATTACATACAATGCTTCTAATTGAATTGGCTCAAGCCTGTTTATAAAAAAACATAATTACATGTTAGAAACCTAATTAAAATAGGTGCATAGCCTTTACAACATAATAATGTAACCACAAATCAAAATACCAACAGTCAACTTCTTGCACTGTTCTTCTCTAATACATACTGGCTATGTAACTTCAACTATCTATAGCTTCCTCATAATGAGTCTTCTGATCATGCACTCTTAGAAATAGCATGAATATGATGTTACCAATTTAACTTCTAGGGCTCATACCATAATTTTTTTTATGCACATGCATTGATGTTCTGATCTTCAGGTAATCTGTACACTGTCTAGTTTTCAACACTTAGCCAATTTCTGATCTTCTCATCAAGTGCTCTGACTCCAAACTACTATATGAATTTGTTTCCATAATGAAAACACTATAATAATTCATATAAACTAGTGTAGTCAACTTTCCAACAATCCCCCCCTTTGTCATTGATGGAAACAAAGGAATATGGCAAAGTTTTTAACTGTCCCTTAATACAAAAAACTTCTATCTTATATCTCCCTTATACATATCTATAACCCATATTCTATACATACTCCCCCTTTGAAATTAATGACAAAGGTGTTTCAAAAATGTATCTACAAATACTTACTATGAGAGAACATCTAGATATGCTATCTACAAGTTTTGGATCTCCTTCTTCCAAAATGTAATCAATGAATTAACAATTTGGAGATGGGCGCATACAGAATACTTTAGCTTCTCCATCTTCTCCAAATATATGTTTGGACCATGAATATATGTCACCATGGTGGCATCTAACTCCTTGATATTCTGATTTAGTATATCTAGTGAGGGTACAAGAGCATTTCTTTGATGGGTTTGCTTAGCACTTATTTTTGAAATCTCCTTTTTTGCCTTCTCAATCTTGTCAATTTTCCCTTGATATACATTGTTGCACATATTTACATTAGTGGATGGCTCTTTCACTGATTTCATTACTTTTTATATCATAGCTTCTGCCTCTTGTATCTTCTTGGAATGATCATCAATTAACTTGTCCTGATCCATACAGCCAGCAATAATTTCTCTTCCTTGTGCTGCAAACTCTTTCAAAGTTGCTTGTCCAACTTTGAGTTAACTTAGGTTAAGTGAGAAATTACTGATCAATTCACTGAGCCTCTTCTCTCTATACTTCTCTTTTGCAACTTGAGATGCAAATGCTTCCAAGCTAGAAAAGTTAGTTTTAAAGGCTATGAGGATGTTGTTAACATCATCAACTGTTATGATCCTGGACACTTTCTTATCTAAATCCAATAGGCTATTCAATATGTTCACTGACTCAACAAATACGGGATTCCTCATCACTTATTTTTCTTTGGTTTTTCAATATCTAGGACACTGATCTTGATCAAGTCTTCTTATCCCCAAGAATCCAAGCTAGTTGTGTCCCATGTAAATCTTGACAACAATGATACAGAAGGCAATGGAGAGATAGGAGTGCTATCCATTACTTCCTATTTTACCTTAACTAGCATGTCAAAAGATGGCTCATCTATTTGCTCACTTTATTTTACCTCTTCTTCCTCTTCATTCTCTTCTTCTTCCTTCTTCTCTTCTTCTTCCTTTCTTGTTATGTCTTTTATTAGTACTTCCTCTTGCTACTTCGGAGGAGTGTTACCACATAGAGTCTCAGCCTCTTGTGTGCTTACAAAGGCTTCTTCAAACTTGTCCAAATCTATGTCTGTGACCGCCATAGTAACTTTTTCATTGTCAATAAAATTGAGTCATCTTTTTGTGCTTCTTTCATGGGAGTAGTCTTTTCTTTCTTTGTATGTGTTTCTAATGCAAGCACTGAATCCTAAGGACCTATCATTGATACTTTTATGGACTCTACCACTTTGTCTGTAGATTTAGTGGATGGGTACATGTATCCATTCATGAAAAACTTCTCAAAGGCTTTCTCTATTTCTTTAGAAACCAATTCATAATTCTTGTCCATTATATGTAAGGTCCTTGACTTGGTTCTAAGATGTGGCTTCACCAGTTCTAATAAAAATTTTTTCTCCTCTAAAGAACATACTGGTAAAATATAATCTAGGATCTTCTCTCTTATTCTCAGATCTTCTTCTATTACTGGTCTCTTTAGGAATTCTAATATGTTCCACACATTATCTGGAATCACAACTTTCAGTTCTAGGACTTTCTTTTTTAACTTCAGCATATGTTTGACAATCATTCCATGGATTTATGATTTGTCAATTTCACTATATTTCTCATAGAACTTCCCTACTTGATCTATCCTACCTTCATCAATGATCCTTACACTTAACACACTGAGACTAGGTTTGAAGCTTACTTCTAGAGGTTCTTGAGTGTTCTTCTTGTTCCTTGTTACTCGCGAGGATGGATGACCAGTGTTAATTTATTTTTTCCTCTTAGGCATTTCCTTATACTCAAGAGGAGCAATAAGGTCAATGGTTTCTTTGGGCATAGGATTAATGTCATTTTTACCCTTCTGATCATCTGATTTATCAATTTTCACCTTCTTCATCTTTGGATCATCAGATTGTATTTTTGCTGCTGCTATGCTCTCTATTTCCAAAATAATCTTCTCTTCCCTTGCTTTGTCTAAGTATGCTTGTGATACTCCATGAATTCTCAAAATCTCTGAAGTAACCTTGACAACCTTTCTTTTTGTTGCTGCGTTGTTCAATACAACATCTACTTCTCTTATTTTCTCTTCATAAGTTCCCCATCTAAGTTCATTAGAGTCCTTAGGTGTTGACAAGAAAACTTGAGCATAAGCTTCTAATATTGGTTCTTCAACCTCATATCCAAGTGGATGAATCCTTTTTGTCCTTGGTTCAACTGCCTCCATGCATGTTGTGTCAGTCTCAACCATGAAACAAATACTTTCTTTGTATTTCTGTACAATACTCTTAGGTATTCTATATGTCATTTGCATCTTGGCTCTAAATGTCTTCAACTCCAGTATCATGTAAGCCTTTAGTGTGCTCTCAGTAGATGCCTTGAGGGATATCTATGGCATAGTAGGAATAGTCTTGTCTAGGTATAGATCTGACACCTTTCCAAGAATGTGGAAATACATGAATATGATCAAAGACCCAAATATGAATATCTTGATCTTGTCATGTTTCATGGCCTCAATGTTGTCTATTAGTTGTGTGCACGTGATCTCACACAAATTGAACTCTCCATTCTTTCTCACAATTCTTATTACTGCAAGAATTGTGGCCACAGACACACTATTCACCCTGCTAGTGTGTTGGAACCTATATCCTAGTATCATGGACATCAATTTGATATCATCTTGCTCAATAGGCTCTATAGTCATTTCATGCCTATCACTTCTTGACTTGCATGTTTTCTCAACAAGTTTTCTTACATCCTTGCCCAGTGGAAGAACAATGTCTGTCTTTGAGGGGCCTATCATCTCATGAATTAGGTCTCCAGTGATCCTTACTGGAACTTATCCTATCCAAAATAGGTCATCATGAATCTTTCTAAGTAGAATCTTTATCCATTTAGACTCATGGAAATCCTATGCAGTCCCATATTCAACTATAGGATGATTATTCCTGATGCAAAGTGACAAGAAGAAGCTTTCAAATAGTGACAATTGGTGAGATTCAAGGTCTCAACAATCCCAAATAAGGATCCAAGTTCCCAATACTTATCACAAGTATATGAAGGACTAGGGAAAATGGTTATCACAATCCAAACACCCAAGGCAACCTAATCACTAGGCTATGCCAAGTCCAAAGACACCAAAATTGAGAAGTTACTAAGAGGTCTCCTTAGCTCAATAGGAAACCAAAACCCATGAAATGGATTATAAGACCAAGGGTGGCCTAAAATCATTGATCTAGCCTTTTTAGGTCCTAGTCTATTAGTTCCAATGGTTCTTTCATTTAGAAGCAACCCATAGTACTAAGCTGCTGCACAAACCTAGGATTTGGCTTGTAGCCCTTCCTAGAAGGAAATCTGAACATAAGTCAAAATGTTCCCAAATGAGATAATTAATTGGTCAAGGGATATGATACCCTTCTAGGGTTTATAAAACATATCCAAGCACCAAGGAGTGGAGACAAGCAGAAGTCACTGATGTAGCAATGTTTAGGTTGGGCTAATATGCCTAATTAGGTCTCCAAATGCACTACAAGTTCTCTTTCTCCTAAGACAATGAAAAAAATAAGTATGGAGGCATGTGTGTATATATAAAAAAACTCAAAATCCAAGTTTTGAGGTCTTGATGAATCCCCAACCAAAATCGACAGTGACTATCCTAAGTCACAAACTGGTGCACACATAGAGATGTACACCTAGGGCTTTGTCAAGAACTCACTCCTCTGCAAATCCAAGCTCCTAACCTAAAAAATATGGAAATAAATTGAAACAGGTTGAATTCCACCAAGGGGCATCAATTTCCCATAGTGGAATTGGACCAAACAATTAGGCCCTATTAGAACCCCTGGTTTTAAGCCTCAAATCAAGGTAGTCCTGCTAAAAACCAGATATCTTACAATCTAGGGTAGATCAACACATGAGATCAATTGAAAATGGAAGAAGACTCAAGGATCTAAATTTTGGCTTCACTTTTTCATGCCCTCACATCTGTACCTATCCGTACACTTTAGAACTTCTTAGGAAAATGCAGATAAATGTTGATGTTTTTATTGATTTAGTGCCAAAATTACATATCTTACCTTCCACCCACCTGAAATCTCTATTTGAAGGCTTCCCCCATTGGTTCCAACTAAATTTGAAACCATATAACCATTGGGGGCATAATTACATCTTTTAGCAAGAAGTTGTTAAAGTTGCTAAGCAACTTTTACAACATTTTTGCATCTTTTGCTTTCTAGGAGACCAAACTTGGTCTAGGCCTATCTTATTGATCCAACATGGATCTAAAACATAGAAAACATGAAAATAAGTAAAATCCTATGATTTTAGGACCATTGACCACTTTGACCATAGCTAGCTAGGGGCTTTTAATTGTGCCAATCCTAGAACTAGGCCTCACAACTTGGTCTAGGTGCTTGACTAGTGAATCTAATCTAAACTAGATATGCTTGGGACTCTAAAGAGTATTGTTTGTTGAATCTAGATTAGGTGCTCCTGCACCATACTCCCCTTGAGTTTTAAAACACAAGTCCCTACTTTAGGATAGCTTCTCCACTGAGGTCCCATGTTGGTTGATTTGATCTTCATCCAGCCATGTAGCATCTATGTTGGGGAGTCCCTTCCATTTGACTAAGTACCACATGTACTTCTTAGTTCGATTTTGCCTTAATATCTTTGTGTCCAAAATTTCTTCCAACTCCACTAGTTTGCTTTGGGGGATATTTGTGACATAATCTTCATCTTTGATGTTTATGTCCTCACCCTGCTCATTCATTGAACCTACTATAACTTTGTATGCTCTGAGGTCTGCCACATTGAATATTGGAGAGATTTGCAAGGTTGGAGGAAGAGATATTTCATAGGCATTCTCACCTATTTGTTTAGTATGCTACATGGACCTACTTTCTTCATTTGTAGTTTGGAGTATCTACCCTTAGGTAGTCTCTCTTACCTTAGGAATGCCCAAACCTTGTCTCCCACTTTGAAGTGGACCTCTCTCCTTCTTTTATCAGCACTTTCCTTATACTTCAAACTTGACTTTTGTAATGCTTCTTTTACCTAATGTTGTACCTTTGTGATGAGCTCTACCAATTCTTGGCCTTGAGAACTGACTTTGAAGTCAGATGACAGTTCAATCAAATCTAATGGTCCTTTGGGATGAAGGCCATATACTGCTTGGAAAGGATTCTTACCAATTGACCTATTTATAGAGTCATTGAAGGCAAATTCTTCTTGGGGCAGGAGTGTATCCCAACTTTGAGAATATTTCTTGGTTAGGCATCTTAGGAGATTGCCTAGGGATCTATTTACTACCTTAGTCTACCGATCTATTGGTGGGTGATAGGCAGAGCTATAGGTGAGGTTTGTTCCCAACTTCTTGAAGAGTGTCCTCCAAAAATGTCCTTGGAACTTTACATCCCTATTAGATACAATTGTCTATGGTAAGCCATGAATTTTGACCACTTCCTTGAAGAAGAGATTGACTATGTCAGATGCATCATTTGTGCTTTTGCATGGTATAAAATGAACCATTTTGTTGAACCTATCCACTATGACAAAGACATTATCAAATCCTTGCTTGGTCTTAGGAAGTCCCATTACAAAATCCATTGAGATGGACTCCCAAGGTCTTGAATGAATTGGTAAGGGTTGGTAGAGTCCTTGATTTTTTGTCATTCCTTTACCTTTCTGGTAGATTGTGCAAGTCTCTATAAACTTTTTGACATCATTGTTTAATTTAGGCCAAAAATAGCTCTTCTTCACCATGTCTATTGTCTTATCAATGCCAAAGTGACCTCATAGGCCACCATAATGCTTCTCCCTTATTATGTCTATCCTCATTGAGCACATTGGTATGCATAGTTGTGCTCTCTTGAATAAAAGACCATTATAAATTAGATATTTAGAAAAATCAGTGTGATATCTGCCAACCATATTTGTGCAAATCTGATATATGTTTGCAAATTTAGGGTCATCTAGGTACAAGTGTTTGAGGGACTCAATTCCCACACTTTGTAATTGAACTTCTTCAATCAGACCAATTCTCTTGCTAAGGGAATTAGAAACTTTGTTTGCTACACCCTTTTCATGCTGGATATTGAATGTATAGGCCTCCAATTGCTCCACCCATTTCAGATGTCTAACAGAGAGTTTCTCTTGAGAATTTAAGAAACTTAATGCATGGTTGTTAGTGTATACTACAAATTATTTGGGTATTAGGTAGTGCCTCCATTTCTTGAGGGCTTGGAACATGGCATAGAGATCTAGGTCATATGTAGAGTACTTTCTTTTAGCCTCATTCAATGTCTTTGAGAAGAAAGCAACTGCCTTGCCTTCTTGGCTTAGGACTGCAGCTATAGCCAAATTGCTTGCATCTGTCTCCATAGTGAAGACTTTGTTGAAATTAGGGAGGACCAAGATAGGGTATTAGGAGACTCTATTCTTCAAGTATTGGAATTCCTCATTGGCTTCCTTTGTCCACACAAATTTATTCTTCTTTCCACCTTTAATAGTTTCAAGCATTGGTGCGCACACATGGCTAAAATTTTTAATAAATTTCTTGTAGAATGTTGCAAGTCCATCGAAGCTCCTTACATCACCTTGGTTCTTTGGTGGAGGCCAATTAATGATTGCTTCTACTTTCTCAGGATCCATCTTGAGGGTATCTTGTGAGATCACAAATCCTAGGAACACAAGTTCCTTCCTCATAAACATGCACTTTTCCAAGTTGATTACCAACTTTTGTTGATGGAGTCTTCTTAGTACCTATTCCACATGATCAAGATGGTCTTTCATGCCATGACTGAATATCAATATGTCATCAAGGTAAACAACAACAAATTTCCAAATAAAATCAATGAATATCTCATTCATAAGCCTCATAAAAGTGCTAGGGGCATTGCTTAAGCCAAACGTCATTACTAACCATTCAAACAAAACTTCAATAGTCTTGAATGCTATTTTCCATTCATCTCTTGGTTTGATTCTAATTTGATGGTATCCAAACTTTAAGTCTATCTTGGTGAAGTAGCAAGCACCTCCTAGTTGATCCAATAGGTCCTCAATCCTTGGCATGGGGAATCTATGCCTTATTTTGATTTTGTTTAGGGCCCTACTATTAGTGCACAACCTCCATTTTCCATCCTTTTTAGGGGCCAAGACTGATGGTACTGCACATGGACTGAGACTCTTTTGAATGAGTCCTCTTTCCAACAATTCAGTGACCCATTTCACAATCTCTGCATGCTATAGGGGTGTCATTTTATATGGTGCCTTATTAGGTAGGGATGAGCCTAGAATGAGGTCTATTTGATGATTGATATCCCTAATGGGAGGGAGGCTAGTGGGCAGGTCACTAACAGTGACATCCTTATACTTTTGTAGGAGTTCCATGACTTCAATTGGTATGGGCTCTTTTTTATCAGACCTGATGTTATCCTTGGGTTTTGAGATTAAGACAAAGGGTTCAATATCAGATTCCTTCAAGGTTTTTAACATCTCTTTCTCTCCCATGATAATAATAGTGGGTTCTTTCTCAGATTTGTTATTTGATAGGGGCTTCATAGTAAAGGTTTTCCCACCTTTAGTGATGGAGTAGGTGTTCTTCGTACAATGATGGATGTCATCTACATCAAATTTCCAGGGCCTACCTAGAAGGATGTGTGAGGCATCCATCTCAACCACATCACAAAGAACATTGTCCCTAAAATCTATAATTGAAAACTCTATCCATGCTTGTTCTATTACTAGATTTTGTTGGCCTTTGGTTAACCATGAAACATGATAGGGGCAAGGATGTGGTTTCTTAGGGAGTTTTAACTTCTAAACCATTTCACAAGATAGAAGATTTTCAGTTGAAATGGAGTCTATAAGTAGGTTGCATACCTTTCCATGACATTTTATCTTTGTCCCAAATAGGTTCTTCCTTTGTGGAGGTTCTTGAGTTTGTGGCACTTAAAGGAAGACCTACCTCATCATCAGACATACTCCTTCCTCTGGTTCCAAGTCTCTAGCATCAGCATTGTCTTCTTGTTTATCTTTTTGGACAAGTTGTGCTCTCCTCTCACCTTGGTTATTGTTGTTCCTCTTCTCAAGGCATCTTCCTGCATGATGTCCCATTTGGTTGCAATAAAAACATTTCAAAGGTCCATTACCTCTTCCTAAATTTGTCCTTCCCCTATTGAATGGCCTCCTTCCCCTATAGTTTCCTGTTGAGTTAGAGTCACTATTTTCTTTGTCTCCTTGGTCAGAGGTCCTAATCCTACTGCCACTATTTTGTCCCTTGTTCCAAGAATTACCTTTGCCTCTAAAGTTCTTCCCACTATCATTACTCTTCCCTTTGCCAAAATCTTGCTTCCTCTTCCATTTTTCCTCTACCTTGAGTGCCATTTGATATCACCTATTGAATATGGTAGGGCAATGTAGACTTAGTTCTTCTTGAATGGATACTTTCAGGCCATTCATGTATCTTTCTATCTTTTCTTCCACATCTTCAGTGATATTGGTCTTCATACATAATTTTAAGAACTCCTCGATGTATAATCCTACATCCATGTCTTTTTCTTTCAAATTTTGCTTCCTCCTATGGAGTTGTACCCCATAATCCTTAGGCACATAAGTCTCCCTATTCAATGCTATCATTTTTGGAAATTTGGATAATGTGGATGCATAGATTTTTTCATTATGGCAACATATGATCTCTATTGAGAGCACAGAATCTGGAATGCAAGTATGGAAAGTTGAAGGAATAAATTGTCTAAGTATGGATACAGTGATCCTGACAGAGCACCCGATGAAGACTTAGTTGGCGACGTCCACTGGAGCAATTTTTTTTTTTGCACAGTTAACTAAAGCTTCTATAGAGTATGAGGATACCCCATCTTAGTGCACATAAAGTTTGGAGTAGTACAGACAAAGTTATTCAAAGTTTATCGAAGATAGTTTTTGTAGACAAAATAGTTTTGGAGACAGTATTAGTGAAAGAGTTAAGGGATTATTTTTTCTTGTCAAAATAATGACTTAACATTATGAAGGGACAACATCCTAGATGTTTACTCTTAGATAAAGATTTTGGAAGCCGACCATGTAAAGTTATTAGCTCTAATAACTCATATATAAGGCATACTTGAAATGTAATGTAATAGTGTGTGATGTGTAAAAAGAAAGAAAAGGATAACTTGCAATAGTTGTATATTGTGATAGTAGCAAAGGCTATTGATGTGAGGTTGTAAGCAGTACCATACTACATTCAAAAACATTTTGTATTACCTTGTTGGGTAGTGAGCTCAGTTGGTGATCAGGTTTTGTAATCTAACTCCTAATAGGGTTAAGGCTTCTAACAAGGCCTAAAGTCCTTTAACTAGGATAGATTTACTATATATTGTAAATTAACTCCTAACAGGGTCCAATATCCCTAACAAGATACTTTTGATTAGTGATCTTTTTGGGTACCATCCCCACTGGGGTTTTCCCTTGGCCAGGGTTTCCTCGAGAACATATCATGTGTTATGAGTTCTTTCTATTTACTACTATGTTTGTTAATCAGCTTGATAATCTTTGTATGCACTAAAGTAATCTATTATATTCATAAGTGGGCAAAAGAAAAAGTTTGTGAAATACTGATTCACCCCCCCTCTCAGTATGTCCTATTTCTAACAATTGGTATCAGAGCACAGTTACTCAGAGAAGGAACATTCAAGGAAAGCTTAGAATCTTGAGTAAGATCTCTATGGATATGGATCAACTTCAGAAGAATCTTGAAGAAGCTCTTGAACAAATTGATATGCTTATTGATGAAAGAAACTCCTTAAGAAGAAATTATGAAGATGCAAAGAATGCTATTGACAAATTAAAAGGTAAGATTGAAGATCTGAAATCTAAAAAGAAATCTGATATGCTTGTTGAAGATTGTGATGAATTAGAAAAAGAAAATGAGATCCTTAAGCATGAGTTGAAGATAGTAAATCTGAAGCTTAGTATGAAAGACGGAAATTTGAGATCTGATAATAAAAAATTGAAAATTGAGAATGAAGATCTGAGATCAAGAATTGAAAAGGAAACATCCGAATCTGAAAAAGTAAAAGTGCAGTATGTGGAACTTGAGAAATATAATAAAATTGTGAAAGGTGAATTAACTCAATCTAAACAACAACTTGAAAGGCTATATTCAAATAGTGATAAGACTGGAAAAGAAATTTCTTTTGAAGAACCATTCTTTGATAGGACTGGATTTGGATTTAGTATGTTTAGAACAATCCATGAAAGTAAGAAGCCAGATCTGAAGACATCTAAAAGTGTGGAGGAAATAAAGCTGGATGAGAACACATTGGAAGATCCACCTAAAGAAGAACCACCTAGAGAGAAAGAAGAATCAAAGAAAGAAGAATCAAAATAGGAAGAATCATCTAAAGGTATGAAAAGAGAATTCAAAGGTAGATGTTTTGCTTGTAATACTATTGGACACATGAAGAGAGATTACACAGGTAAGCAATTTAAACCTCTTAATGGACATTTTTATAATTGTCATAGTTTTGGACATAGAGCTAACGAATGTAGAAGACCTAAAGTAATTTGGAATAATTATGATAGAATGATTGGGAATACTAACAATGCAGATAAGAAATCTATTGAAGAAATGAATCAAAGAAAAGTGGTAGTATGTTTTAGATGCAACAAAGTAGGACATATTGCTAGAAATTGTAGGTCATAGATTAACCAGCAAGGACAGAGATTTGGAAACAATGGAATCATTTGTCAGATATGCAACAAGTTTGGACACTCAGCAAGATTTTGCAGAATGAATAATGGAGGTTATCATCATAACCCTAACCCTAGGAACAATGCAAGAAGGAATGAAAATGCAGGAAACAAAGAGAAAGGTTGCTGTAGCAATAAAGATGAAGTAAAATTTGATAAAGGCACAAATCAAGGAGGTATATTCAGCACTAAAAGTAGTTAGGAAGGTAATGTAACTAATGGTAAGGATGAATCTTTACCTGACCCTTCTTTAGGTACTTAAATTATGTAAGTTTCTATAGTTTAGGACTTAGGATTAGTGTAGATTAGGAATTTGAATGAGTTAAGTTTTTCATAGTTCGATATAGGATTATTATGTTGTACTAATGCTATGGTTAAGTGTGCAAAAGAAAATATTGTGTTTTGCGAGATCGCAAAAAGTTTTATGGTTGCAGGTTTGCAAAATCAGCTTTTTGAAGTTTTAGCGGCAAAAAGCATGAATGCGATGTCAGATCGAGTTAATGTGAAGTATTATAAGGTTGAAATAAAATTTATCACGATTAAAAAGTGATTGAAAAGAGGTTTGAAAGAAGAAAAAGTGAGTTGAGGATGATTTGAAGAAGTTTGGAAGCAGTTTGCAGCGACGATCATACCGAAACCCTAGATTTGCAAAGTTGAGGTATTTTTTGATCTTTAATCAGTTGATAAGATGGATATTTATATGGTTCATAATGTTAAGGATAAGAATATACCTAAGATTAAGAAAGAACCAGTAGAACCAGCTGAAATTGATAACAAACTAGCACTATCATCCGTACCAAACGGAGTATTGCACATTGAGAATGTTAAAGGATATTTAGGTTGCAAGTTTGAAACTTTGGGAGATGCAAATTTTAGTGATGAATAAAGGAAATTGTATAATCAAGACATGTCATTTAAACTAGCTTATGGGCACCTAGAGAAAAATGAAATTATCAAATATTCCATGAAGTATGAATTTAATGATGAGGAATGTACCAAGATCATTTTAAGTAGAATCCACAATGAAATATTTTGGATGGAGGATAGAGTTATTGATATAACTACCAACCTAATTCATGATGTTAATGGATTATCAAAAGTTGGAGAGATTCCACTGAATGAAAAGAACATGAGAAAGATTGTTTTAGACAACACTGGATCTAGTTATAATGGTAGAGGAATTGCGATAAGTAAGATTAAGCAAGATGATGTTAGGTACCTTTGCAAGATCCTAACAACTAAATTATGTGGTAGTTCAAGGGAAGATGACATGGCTATAGGAATGGTTCATGTAGCTTATCTTATGTGTATTGAGAAGAAACAAGTAGACCTATGTGAAATTTTGAAAATTTAGTTATTTGAGAACTTAGAAAAGATTAAGAAGGCTAAGTACACAGTTTAGGTTTTCATCTCCGATAACCTATATGTTTTTCCATATTTTGAGAAGATTTCCTTACATAGTTGATTGGAGTGACATTGTGAGCATAATGGAAAGAATAAACTCAGTCTACATGAAGCACCTTTTTGATAAAGTCAATGACAATGTGAAGCTTGTATTGAAGACTTTTCAGAATATTGTTAAGAACAAATCAAGGATTCCTCAATCCTTAGCTGAAAAGCATAAAGATGACATTTATTTTATGGTAGACACTAATTTCACCTACATTGAAGCAGTTGAGCCTAGAATGGAATTCATACACCCTCTTGGCTATGAAGTATCTGAAGCAGAAATAGTAGGATATGTGAATAGACTGTTAAAGTGTGAGTTGGATGGTCATGCAAATAGGTTTGGAACCTATGAAGACAATTTCAACTCTGCAATAAGTTTGAGAGAAAAGAAGCAATCTAGTAGGAGAGTTGAATCTACTATGAAGAAAATACTGAAAGAATCTGGTATGTCAAGTCATGAGTTTGACATAGCTAAGAAGACTGCAGAAGCCTTGAAGCAAAGTGAAAATCTAGTAATTCCACCTGAGGCATCTAGTGCAGATCTTGTTGATCGTATTGCAGTAAAGGTAAAAGTTGAAGTACCTAAAAGAGATGAAGGAGATAAATCTTTTTCTTCTATTCCTAGTAAAAGAGTAAAAGTGATTGCAATAGGACCTAGCAAGAGACAAAAAGTGATTGTACCACCTGTACCTAGAAATGTAGTAGTAATTAAAGATGATGATGAAGTTTCAATCAAGAAGAAAACTTGGAAACCAAGAATTGAAAGAGTTAATGAAGATATATTGAAGCACAGAGGCTTCACTAAGATGAATAAATTCTATGATCTATATGGATCATTTGATAGATTGAATTTTGAAAATGCAATGATTACACATATGATTGTGATAGATAAGAAACTTAGCACTATTCATGGTAATATCCCAGAAGATTTGTATAACAGACTTGTGAATAGAAAACAAAGAGCACAAGAAGAGGTCATTAAGATGAGAGAACATTTAATCAGATAGTTCTATGAAGTTGAGGATGAAGATCATTTGAAGAGATTCTTGAAGTCTCTTGGAACTTTATTGAGAACTAAGAGAAGAACAATCCTTATAATGGGAGGCAAAAGGGAGGAAGTATAGAAAGAGACAGAGCAAGCAGAAATGCAAGTTCTTGCAGATATAGTTGTAGGAAAGCATGTTGAATCAGATCCTTAGCAAAAGCAATCAAAGGAACCGCATGCAGAGGAAGTTGGTATTGAAGAAGTCCCATCTTCTTCACTTATCAATATTGGCAAAGAATCAATGGACATTGAAGGAACCAAAGTGACACTAGAGTCAGATGATGTAGTATTTCATGATCTAGGAAACATTGTTGACAATTTGGCTTTAGAAGAGCAAGAGAAGATTACAGAATCAGAAAAGGATACAGAGGCAGTGGAAGCACCAGCTGTATCAGAATCAATTCCAGCAGAGCAGATAGTTAAAGGTAAACAAATTTTGACAAAGGTTACTACCCCTAGTGCACCTGATAGTAAGAAGAGACAAATTGGTTCAATTTTTGAAGACCTTGGAAAAGAAGTTGAAGATGATGATCAGCTTGAGTTCATCACATCTCTTAATAAAATTATTGGAAAGAATAAGAAGGTGAAGGACCTTGAAGGTTAAGTTAGAGTTTTGACAGAGAAACTTGAGAGTGTGATCAACACTAAGGTATTTGAATCGGATCCACTTGAGAAAGCTAAAATAGTAATAAACTCATTTGACTCTGAATTTTCTAACTTAAAGGATATTGCTAGAATAAAAGTTCAGGAAGACTTTGAAGCAGAAATGCAACAAAATTTAAGTGTAAATATTCAAAATGATATTGGTAATTTGGATGTATGCATAAAGAATTTGAGGAAACATTTTGAGACTAGAAAGGGTTTTTATATACAATGCACAAAATTAGAAATCCTAACAGCTGAAGAAGATAAGAAGATTAGAGAGAAGATAGATGCAATTACAGCGAAAACAAACACCTTGTCAAGCCCAAATGTAAAGATAAGTTCTATAGAGAAGAACATAAGGAAGTTAAATGATGAAATTAGAATGTTAGCAAAGGAGAAGAATATAAAGATACTCAGGATTAACATCTTGAGAGAGCATATCTCAATCAAGACCTCAATTGTTGAAGACCAAATTGAGCAGTGTCTTTCAGCAAAGACATCTTTTCAAAATTTTAGCTTCAATTCCCTACAAGCTTGTCAGATAGCAGCATACAGATTGAGTACTCTACTCAATGTTACTGAATCCATCAAGAAGATATGGGAGAAAGATTTTGAATCATGGAAGTCAGAGTTTGGTGACTATGTTGCAAGCCTACTGGCTTTGCAATAGCTGATAACAAGGTATAAAGTTTTTTTTTGAAATTTTTGTACACCCTATCTTTGTCATTATTGTCAAAGGGGGAGAGATAGAAGAAAATTGAATATATGTTGAGAAAGAATACTCATAGGGGGAGCTATTCTATGGAGTACAATATTGTATATGTGTTAACTTTTGGCCACAATTTTGTGTAAATACTTTGAAGTTTTGTTTGCACACTTAGCCAATTTTCCCATATGTTGCCACCAATGACAAAGGGGGAGGTTGTTGGAAATTTGGCTAATGTGGATGCATAGATGTTGTCATTATGGAAACATATGATCTCTATTGAGAGTGCATAATTTGGAATGCAAGTATGGCAAGTTGAAGGAAGAAATTGTCTAAGTATGGATACAGTGAACCTCACAAAGCACCCGATGAAGACTTAGTTGGTGACGTCCTCTGGAGCAATATTTTTGTTTGTGTAGTTAACTAAAGCTTCTAAAGAGTATTAAGATACCCCATCTTAGTGCACATAAATTTTGGAGTAGTACAGACAAAGTTATTTGAAGTTTACCGAAGATAATTTTTGCAGAAAGAACAATTTTGGAGATAGTATTAGCGAAAGAGTTAAGGGATTATTTTTGCTTGTCAAAATAATGACTTAACATTATGAAGGGATGACATCCTAGATTTTTACTCTTGGATAAAGATTTTGGAAGCCAACCATGTAAAGTTATTAGCTCTAATAACTCATATATTAGGCATACTTGAAATGTAATGTAATAGTGTGTGATGTGTAAAAAGAAAGAAAAGGATAACTTGCGATGGTTGTATATTGTGATAGCAGAAAAGGCTATTGATGAAAAGTTGTAAGTAGTATCATCCTACAGTCAGAAACATTTTGTATTACCTATTTGGGTAGTGAGCTCAGCTGGTGATAAGGTTTTGTAATCTAACTCCTAATAGGGTTAAGGCTTCTAACAAGGCCTAAAGTCTTTTAACTAGGATAGATCTACTATATATTGTAAATTGACTCCTAAAAGGGTCCAATATCCCTAACAAGATACTTTTGATTAGTGATCTTTGTGGGTACCATCCCCACTGGGGTTTTCCATTGGCCAGGGTTTCCTCAAGAACATATCATGTGTTATGAGTTCTTTCTATTTACTGCTATGTTTGTTAATCAGCTTGATAATCTTTGTATGCACTAAAGTAATCTATTATATCCATAAGTGGTCAAAAGAAAAAGTTTGTGAAATACTAACTCACCCCCCCTCTCAATATTTCCTATTTCTAATCATCTTGTTCCATGAATTGATCATGTTATTTCCATTCTTCACCCTCTCTGTTTGGATGAGGTTCCACCAAGTTAGGGCTGCTCCCTTTGTTACAAGTAGTGGTTTTCGTTGCACCAAAAGATCAACCTATTAATGCCCGATACAACCACTAGACTTATAGAAGACATAGGAGGCTATTAAACCATGCCACAAATCTTGAGGGGAGTGCTAACCATTTTTCCAACACCCTTTAACCTGGATCTTGCTACCTTTACCCTCTATTTTTTAGGGATGTCCTCACATTCAAATAATGTTATCAAAGCCTCTATCCAATCCAAGGCTAAATCTGCATTCATCATGCCATTGAAGATCAAAAAATCTATTTTCTCCTCCATGGTTCTCCTTCCCATGGATTTCAAGGAATCTATGAAAGGCCTTTGGTCTATAGGGATGTGTTTTTGAGGATCCTCCTCCTCTTCTTCACTCCCTTCTTCATTTTTAGACCCATCTTCTTTTCTCTTGTCAAGCTTCTTCTCAAGTTCTTCAAGCCTCTTAGTTAAGGTTGTGTTTGCAGCCCTTTATTCTCTCACCATCTTTGCTAACTCACTATTTTTGACCCTTTTAGGGATCTCTTCATCCTCAGGAGTAGACATAGCTTTGATACCACTTGATCCAAAGTGGCAAGCAAAAGCATTCAAACAGTGACAATTGGTGAGATTCAAGGTCTCAACTATCCCAAATAAGGATCCAAGTGCCCAATACTTATCAAAGTATCATAAGGACTAGGGGAAATGGTTATCACAACCCAAACCCAATGCAACCTAATCACTAGGCTATGCCAAGTCCAAAGACACCAAAATTGAGAAGTTACTAAGAGGTCTCCTTAGTCCAATAGGCAACGAAAACCCATGAAATGGCTTATAAGAGTAGGGGTGGCCTACAATCACTAATCTAGCCTTTTCAGGTCCTACTGTATTAGTTCCAATGGTTCTTTCATTTACAAGCAACCCATAGTACTAAGCTACTACACAAACTTGGGATTTGGCTTGTAGCCCTTCCTAGAAGGAAATCTGAACATAAGTCAAAATTTTCCCAAATGAGATAATGAATTGGTCAGGGATTTTGATACCCTTTTGGGTTTTATAAAACATATCTAAGCACCAAGGACTGGAGACAAGGAGAAGTCACTAATGTAGCAATGTTTAGGCTGGGCTAATAGGCCTAATTAGGTCTCCAAATGCACTACAAGTGCTCTTTCTCCTAATCTAATGCACAAAATAATTATGGAGGCATGTGTGGATATATAAAAAAACTCAAAATCCAAGTTTTGAGGTCTTGATGAGTCCCCAACCAAAATCTATAGTGACTGTCCTAAGTCACAAACCGGTGCACACATAGAGATGTACACCTAGGGCTTTGTGGAAAATTCGCTCCTCTAAAAATCCACACTCCTAACCTACAATATATGGAAATAAATTGAAAAAGGTTGAATTCCACCAAGGGGCATCAATTTCCCATGGTGGAATTGGACCAAACAATCAAGCCCTATTAGAACCCCTGGTTTTAAGCCTCAAATCCAGCCAGTCCTGCTAAAAACCAAATATCTTAAAATTTAGGGAAGATCAACACATGAGATCAATTTAAAATGGAAGAAGACTCAAGCCTCCATCTTTTGGCTTCACTTTTTCATGCCCTCACATCTGTATATGTCCATACACTACAGCACTTCTCAGGAAAATGCAGAGAAATGTTGATGTTTTTATTGATTCAATGCCAAAATTACATATCTTACCTTCCACCCACCTCAAAAGGGATATTTGAAGGCTTAACCCATTGGTTCCAACTAAATTTTAAACCATCTGACCATTGGGGGCATAATTAAATGTTTTGGCAAGAAGTTGTTAAAGTTGCTAAGCAACTTTTACAACATTTTTGCATCTTTTGCTTTGTAGGAGACCAAACTTGGTCTAGGCCTATCTATTGATCCAACATGGATCTAAAACATAGAAAACATGAAAATAATTAAAATCCTATAATTTTAAGCCCATTGACCACTTTGACCATAGTTAGCCAGGGGCTTATAATTGTGCCAATCCTGGAACTAGGCCTCACAACTTGGTCTAGGTGCCTGACTAGTGAATCTAATCTAAACTAGATATGCTTGGGACTCTAAAGAGTATTGTTTTTTGAATCTAGAGTAGGTGCTCCTCCACCAAGTCTACTACACATACTCATCCATGAAGATTTTATCAGGTTTTAACATTGTTTCCATGTGTGCTCTTATTCTATCCAATCCTATTGGTTCTTTCTTACAATATATGTATGCCCTAATGTCTTCGACATGCATAACACTCATAGGTGTGTGGGAGAATACCCCTTCTAGGTCATCCAATGTGGATTTGAATGGGTGCCTATTAAATACATATCTTTTCTTCTCTACAAAATCAAATACAATAGGAGTAGCCATCACTTACTTGTATATCATTTTCTTAATGGTTTCCAAGATCTTTTGAATTGGCACAAAAAACTAGGGTTTCTACAACTGATCAAATACATAGCTAATCATTGATGAATCAATCTGTAATCCTTAACAATCAAATTCTAGGGATCTTCTGATCTCCAATCTCTCTGAATTTGAATGTAATGAGAGATTTACAAACTTATGTGTACTTTAAAGTAGAAATTCTACCATTAATGCTTGTCGCATAAACCAGACTGTCACTGAAAATTTTTAACTTTCATTTTGCAAACAATTAGCTAGTGCACTCTTGCACATAGGTTCTTCTAGTCTCCAAAAGCTTAAGTCCAAAGGTGCATACTCTGAGGGTGAGTATATCGGCTGCGTAGGGGTCTAGAGCTAAATTATCTCCCCCTATGACCCTAAGGGAAAATCATCTAGATGGAGAGGGTGCATCCACTGTGGATGCATCGAATACATTCTCATCAACCTTATCCTTCTTTTCTTCTAACTAAATCAAGCTCACATCCTCTGAAGCTTTCACAAACTTGACTTCTCCTTCGGGATCCAATATTGGTTCTTCAAGCTTTTTAGGGCTTTCTTGACCTTCCATCCTTGATCTACAAAACTTTGAGATGTGTCCAACCTTGTTACAAGAGTGAAAAATGACTAGAGGCATTATATTACTCAGTGCATTGACATGGGTCACCGTTTTACATTCTCTTGCAGAGTGACCATTATAGTTTCATATCTAATAGGTAACATTTTGAGAGCTTCTTACATTTGACTGGTTCTAATTTCTCTGATTATACTGAGTCTTGTTTTTCTAACTTTTCTTATAATTGATAGCCCTATGACCAAATTTACTACATGAATAACAATAGCCATTGAAAGGTCTTACCTCCATAAAGTTCCTTGTTATATGTCCATGCTTGTTACATGCATAACAAGTGCAGTCTACTGGCTTGTGCTCATTCTTAGGTGGTTCAACATTATCTTTAGTTTGATCTTCAGTCTTCTTAGTATCAATAGAGTCTTTTTATGCTTTCATCCTTGCTCGGATGTTGTCAATCTTGTTAGGAATGAATTCTAAATATATCCTATGGGGGAGTATTAGCAGCCATTCTATAGCAGTTGTTGTATTCATGACTGTGATTGTCATTGATATCAACATAGTGATCTACTGAAGATTAGCAAAGAAGTGGATAGTGTTTGAGTTATCACACTTGGGATATTAAAGATGAAGCTATGTAGAGTTGGGGAATTACTCTGTGATGTGTTATAAGATCATGGTTAAGAGCACAAATAGTAATTCATTTGTTCATGGAAGTTATGAGGAAATAAGTGGAAGTAGTATTCAGGCAGTGTTCCTAAGTAGAGGTTTGTGGAAATCAGATGATATCTCCTAATTGGGATGGAATTTGGCTATGTGCAGTTAGGGAGCAATTAGAGACCTATTGATAGTGATGTTGATGAAAACACAAGATCTGAGGTCACGTGAGTGAAGAATTATATTGATTGGAAGCTGAAAATTTTATGTAATTTTGATGTAACGGGTCAAAAATTTTATTTTGTAATTTGTATGCCGACTCATTGAGTGTGTTATAATGGAAGGAATGTATTCCTTATTGTAATGTGGAATGTAATGAATGTAATTATATTGTGAAAGAGAAATTGTTGAAAGAGGATATGCAAAGTACTGAGATCTGGTATTGAGATCTGAAGAAGGACTTGGTGTGGTTTGGCATAGTTAGAGAAGGAGTATATGATTATTGAGGTTAGTAATATTTTGGTATTATTGTGTTGAGGAATAAAAAGATCAGTTGGACAGTGAGTTCAGTGATATTACCCTAAAGTTGTTTGGGCAGTGGGTCCTTCTATCTTCCATAACTCTTAACAGAGTTAGAATCTTTTAAGAGGGATTCAAAATCTCCTAACAGAGATTCATATGTACTGAATATATTTCATAAGACTCCTAACAAACTCCATCCTTTCACAAGTAATAATCATATTAGTGCATCTTTTGTGGGCATCATTCTCACCGGGGTTTACTCTTTGATCAAGAGGTTCCCTAGTGAACATATCTTGTGTCAATGTGTTATTATGCATGTATATCTTTCTATGGTTGTTAAATACATTTCTTACATGGTGAAAATCTATTAAGGTTGATAAAAGTTATATTTATCTAATAGCTGATTCAACCCCCCCCCCTCTCAGTTATCTTGGTGGACTTTACTTTCTAACAAATCTGATTTTGTGCTTCATTGTATCCAATGCAGTTAGTATCTCCTTTAACTCTTTTTGCATACAACTGAGATTCTATCAAATAATAACTAGTGTTCAATTTATCAATGTGATTCTTTTCCTCTTTCAATTCAAATTCCAAGCTTTCCTTCTTGTTCCTTAGCTCCAAGATTTCCATGTTTTCTTGTCTTAATTCTTCATTCAGTTGAAGGATCTCTTTGATCTATCCATCATAGACATCTTGATTGTTGGTTAGCTTAGCATCCAATTCTTGAATTTGTTCTTTCATGGATGAATTTTCTTCACTGAGCTTTTTGACCATAATCCCTAAATCACTGGTAGAGCATTCTTTCAAATCTTTTCTTAACATTTTGATGACTACTTGAACATCACTAACTTTTTCTTTAAGTTCTTCAATTTCTTTTCCAAATTTGTCTAGGTCTTCAAGAGCAGCTTCAAGATTTCTTTTTAGATGTTTCATTTCTTCTTTTTCCATGATCTCCTTAAGTGGTTAAACTTATTTTCTGAGGACCAGAGCTCTGATACCAATTATTAGGAATGGGAACACTAAGAGGGGGGGGGTGGGGGGTTGAATCAGTGTTCACTATAATTTATCTTTTTACTTAATCTTAAATTGAACTTGAATACTTAAATACTGAAGTGAACATCCACATAAACATGAAACATGAAATCAACACATAACACCAATATGGTTACGGGGAAACCCAAATAGGTAAAAACCTCAGTGGGAATTAACACCCACTAATATTCTATACTAGTGTTTTATAATCCTTGTTAGAAGATCCTTAACCTTGTTAGGAATTGCTTTACAATATGTGTAGTATAGTAGACCTTGTCAAGGGTCAGACCCTGTTAGGAGTCTTTTACAATAAACCCTGTTAGGGGTGTGGATGCACTATCCTAGAGCTCACTAGTCAAGTGGTGAAGGCTACAACCTTTTGATCTCAGATACACACTATATCTCTCAGATGAACTGTCACTGTGACACTGCTTGTCTGATTAGTTCCTTTGATGTGCTAATGCTTTGTCCTCTTTCAAAGTTATAATACATCTTATCAACTCTTCACATACTTCTTCTCTTCTTATCTCAACTCTACAACAACTCTCATACTAATTACATTGGGTGCATCTCATAGTTATATGTGCATACAAAACAAATAACTAGGTCGGCCCTTTAATTGATTACATACAATACTTCCAATTGAATTTTCTCAAGCGTGTTTATAAAAAAACATAATTATATTTTAGAAACCTAATTATAATAGGTGCATAGCCTTTACAACATAATAATGTAACCACAAATCAAAATGCCAACACTCGGTTGCTTGCACTATTCTTCTTTGGCACATACTAGTTGTGTAACTTCAACTATCTATATATTCCTCATATTGAGTCCTCTGATCATGCGCTCTTAGAATTATCATGAATATTATGTTACCAAATTAACTTCTAGTGTGCATACCATAATTTTGTTCTATGCATGTGCCTTGATGTTCTGATCTTCAGGTACTCTATACACTGTCCAGTCTTCAACACTTAGCCAATTTTTGATCTTATCATCAAGTGCACTGACTCCAAACTACTATATGACTTTGTTGCGATAATGAAAATACTATACTAAGTCATATACACCAGTGTAGTCAACTTTCCAACAAATTCATCATTATATTCTATCTGAGCACTCATAGGTATTGCATTTGTTTGGAGAGTGAAATTTACTTATTGGTGTTACTACAAGTGATAGTAATGATGGAGATTGTTTAAGTGATGGTATTGATGATGAAGACACCCCAAGATCAGAGGAATACATGAAAATATAAAGGTTAGAATATTTAGTGTCTTATCATTGATGTTAAGAAATTGATTTCTGGTTTATATTGTGTTTCCATATCATTAAGTATATGATATAAGTTGAATGAGTAAAGAAGATGAAGAAATGAGATGTTGTGAAGTTGAAGAACTTAATGGGGTAATTGATAAAGATCAGAAAATGATTAGGTTATGATTATATAATTGGTTTCTACCTAACATATGATTATATCAAGTTAGTAAAGTATGATAATGAAGATTTTTCAAGTCAGTAAGAAAAATAATTTTGGCCCCCAAGTAGGAAAAGTCACTCGATAAAGGAAAATGAACTAAGGATATGGAGTAGAAAATTTTTGGGCACCAAGTGAAGTTAACTGAAATATAGAGTTATCTAATGAGAAAGGAACAATAATTGAATACAAGGAATGGAAGGGTATTTGATGATTATATATGATGAGTTGGATGATAAGGATGACAAGGAAAGTTAGTTACATAGATCAACAGAAAATAAAATTCAAGATGAAGATATATGGCTTAGATCTAAATAGTTAAAGCGGAAGGAACAAGTTTCAAGAAAAGCTCAAACTCCTACGTGAAAAGAAAATGTGTTATCAAGATCCAGATTCAAGGTATAATGAATTAGACGGTTAATATTGAACTAAGGAAAATGTAATAGAGGAGATTAAGAGGAAAAACTTTTAATATAAAGGATGGATTTGTATGAACAAATGGTTTTCAAATTGAAGAGTTGAAGAGTCATGGAATGATGTAGTAAAGAAGGAATAGTGAGATTTCAAGTCATAAAGCATAATCTAATGAAGTGTTGAAGCCAGTTGAAAGTGAAGATAAAAGAGTGCACAAAGTATCTGGTTATGCAAAGATAGTTGTGAATTTATAGGTCAAATTATTTACTATTACTTAATAGCATTTCTATAGATAAATATCTTAATAGAGTAGACTTAACAATCTTATTGTAAAATCTTAAAAAAGGGAACATTCAAAAGTGCATTTGAAGCCCTTTAACTAGGCCACTCCAAATAGGGTGAAGATCCTAACAGATCTAAGGTAACTCCCTTGATTGGGTCACACGTAAAAGTGTGTTTTGTAATCTTTAATAGGATTGGCTCTTAACCATGTGTACTTTAGAAGAGTATTTTCTTAGTGGGTGAGAATTTCGACAATAGTTATTCCCAAAGATGGGTTTCCATGTTAAATACCAATGTTACATATGATGAATGGTTTATGTGTTTGATTTATTGATTGTTAAATTTTATATAATAAATTATGTTTAATCAAGATGTCACCAAGTTAATCAGAGAAAGTATTTTTTAGGTAATTCGAATCAAGGATTACTAATTCACCCCACCCCCCTCTTCATAATATAAATTTTTTTTTATCAGAGCTCAGCACTAAAATATAAGTTTGAAAGACTTGAGTAAAATATCTGAAGATGTATAGGAGAAAAGTACCTAAGATGAACAAGGAAAGTTTCTCAACATGGAAAATCAGGATGAGATTGTAGCTATTTGGGAATGGCGAATCTGCATTGAATCTTTTGGATAATGACTACACTCTACCACCTATCTGACCTATGAAAGTTGATTAGATGAGATAAAAGTAGGAACATAATTTAGTTATGATTGAGATTTCTTCTTCCCAGACCAATGTTGAGTTCAATGATTTTAAGTATTGTGCTAATTCAAGAGATATGCGGAATAGGCTTACACTTATATGTGGAGGAGATCAAAATGTACAAAAGGCTAAGGTTGATATTTTCAGAGGAAAGTATGATGAAATGAGAATGAAGGATGAATAGAATATCACACAATATAGTTGGAGAATCAAGGAAGTCATGAGTTCCATCAGAGGTGTTGTTTGAACTTTGACTAATAAAGAAGTGGCAAGTAAAATTTTGAGAACTCTTTCTTCTAAATATGATATTAGAGTATCTTCTATTCATTAATTGAGATCCATACCAAACAATATTATTACTATTGAAGCCCTAATTGGTAAGATAACTGTATTTGAGCTAAGTAATTATGATAATAGTCTATCGACCATTGAAACTACATTCAAGTCATCTCTAAGCATTGGAATATCAAGAAAAGACAAAGAGAGTCACAATAGTTCATATGGAAATGAATATGAAAGTATCCTAACTGAAGAGAAAGAACAAGAAGTGTTGGAAGCACTACTAGCTAAGAGACTACCAAGAAGTAAAGGAAAGTACAATGGAAAATTAACTCTGAAATGTTTTAAATACAATAAGATTGGTCATATTGCATCTAGATGTCCTGAAAATGAGATGAATTATAATAATGCCAAAAGAGACATTTGACACCAAAGACTTAGAGACGACAAGGATAAAGGTAATAATTTTTTCTACCTAACTAAGGAAGGTTTAATCGATGATGAAACTGATGATACTAAAGAAGGATATGAATTTGTCTATGTTTATATCAAGGAAGACTCAGATGAAGAAAATCATGAAGATCAAAAGGAATTTTTTTCTCATGTAAGTGAATCTAACCAATGGATTATTGATAGTGGATGTTCACATCATATGACTGGTGATATTGACAATTTTGAGAACCTAGAAGAGTATGATGAAGGATTTTTCATATTTGGCAATGATGCTCCATGTCCAATCAAAGGTAAACGATCCATTGTATTGAATGAGAAGATGAAATTTAACGATGCATATTGGTTCAAAGGACTGAACTATAATCTATTGAGTGTTGCACAATTGAACAATACTAGCCACCGACTAGAATTTCAAAATATAAAAGTGAAGATTTATGGTATTGATAGAGATCTAACTGGAACTGGTGGACAATGAAAAGGTAATTTATTTTATATTGATACTACTGCAAAGATTTTCTTGTTTGTTAAAGTTGAAGATGTATGACTATGGCATAAAAGAATTTTTCATGTAAATTTTGATAACATGATTAAAGTGAGTAAAAAGAATAGAGTCAGAGGTCTATTGAAATTAAGTGAACCTGATAAAGTGATGTGTAAAGAATGTTATATTGGTAAGATGATTAAGCTAAGTTTCTCAAGTAAATCTTATTCTACCAATGGTATTTTGGAATTAGTTCACACTAACCTTTTTGATCCTATGAGAGTTCAAAGCTATTGTGGAGATGAGTATTTCATTTTTTTTGTTGATGATTATTCAAGAATGGTGTTTTTTAAGCTTCTAAAAGAGAAGTTTGACGGATTCCAAATGTTTAAGTGGTATAAAGCTAGATATGAAAAGGAAACATGAAAACAAATGAAATTGTTAAGTTTAGATAGAGGAGGTGAATTTAACTCTGATGAATTTATTGTATTTTGCAATGAAAAGGGAATCAAAAGATAAGTAGTTACACCAAGGACTCCACAACAAAATGGCATAGCTGAGAGAAGGAATAGATCTATAGTTGACTATGATAGAACACTCTTGATTCACAAAGAAGTTGCACAAGCATTCTAGAGAGAAGCCATAATAACTTTTGTCTACACACTCAATCTAGTATAGTTCAAGAAAGGAACAAAGAAGACCCTTTATGAAATCTGGTATGATCATACACCAAATGTAAATTAAATTTTTTTTTAAAGTATGTGTTACATACTAAAAGATGATAGGAACATAAAGGTTGACTCTAAAGGAGATGCAAGTATATTCCTTGGTTATTCAATAAAGAGAAAACCATATAAATATTTGATCAAGGCTAATAAAAAAATGTTGAAAGTGAAAATGTAAGGATTGATGAATTTGTAGAAAGGAATGAAAAGCATAGAGAAAAGGAACCTGAGTATTAAAAAATATTTGTTTATATACAAGAAGGTAATTCAGTTTATGCAATTGTGCTACAACAAGGAGGAACCGATGACAAAAATGAGCCTCCACCAAGAGATGAAAATAGTGATGAACAATCTTCTGAGCCTGTATTAGAAAAATATGTGAGAAGACATCACTCACCAAGAAAGATCATTTGAGACAAGGATGCTGGAGTCATGATAAGAAGTAAGTTGAAGGATAACACATGTTTTATTTTTGAATTTGAGCCAAGGTTAGTCAAGGAGGCACTAGGATACGAAGACTAAATTAATGCAATGAAAAAGGAAATTGATCATATTGAAAAGAACAACACTTTCTCACTAGTACCAAGACCCAAGGATAAGAATGTAATGGAACAAAGTGGATTTTTAGGAATAAAATCAATGGGAAAGGAGATGTAATCAGAAATAAAGAATAATTAGTCTGTAAAGTGTGTGCACAAGAAGAAGGTATTGACTATGGTGAAACTTTTACCCCTGTTTCTATATTAGAAGGTGTAAGGATATTACTTACATATTCTAGTTATAAAGGATTTAAATTTTATGAGATGGATGTAAAGTTGACATTTTTGAATGAAATTCTTGAAGAATAAGTCTACATTGAACAACCTGAAGGATTTGTTCAAAATTATGACAAGGATATGGTGTGCAAGCTACACAAAGAACTCTATGGATTGAAGAAAGAAGCCTGTGCATGCTATGAATGATTACACACTTATTTAATTAATATTGGATTTTAAAGGACAAGTCATAATAAAAATTTATACTTGAAATGTGATAGTAATTTTAAGATTTTGATTGCTGAGATATTTGTTGATGACATTATATTTGGAGGAAATTGGATAATGTATAAATAATTTTCTAAGGAAATGAGAAAGGAATTTGAGATTTCTATGATTGGAGAGATTTAATTCTTTATTTGACTTCAAATTTAACAAGTAAAGGATGGGTCTACATAAAACAATCTAAGTATATTAAGGATATACTAAAGACATTCAATGTGAAAAAATATAAACTTTTTGAAATACTTGATGGCTACTGGTTGTAAATTGTTAAAGGAAGATGTTACAAAGGAAGTAAATGAGACACTTTACCCATCCATGATTGGTAAACTATGACATCTTGTACACAGTAGGAATAATATTGCACATTCAGTTGGTATAGTTGCAAGGTTTTCTATTAACCAAAAGGAGACACATATGTCTCTAGTAAAAAGGATATTTAGATATCTGAAAGGGATTGAAGATTTTGGTTCGTTATACACAAAAGGGGGATATTTTGATCTCATGGTCTATACTTATGATGACTGGGTTGGAAATATTAATGACATAAAAAGAACTAGTGGAAGAGCTTTCTTTTTAGGAGAAATGTTAGTTACATGGTTAAGCAAGAAACAAAGTTGTATTTCACAAACTACTGTTGAAGATAAGTATGTTGATGCAGATATGAATTATTCTAACATTGTGTGGATCAAACAATTACTTGAAGTTATGCATGAAGATATTACTAAAATAGTTATAATTAATTGTGATAATACCAGTTCTATTAACATATCAAAGAATCTAGTGATGCATTCAAAGACATCATATATCTATCAAGTATCACTACTTAAGAGACAAAGTACAAGATAAGCATGTGAATTCTAAAGAACAAATAGCTGATATATTTACCAAACAACTACTGAAAGATTCTTTTGAGTATTTCAGAGGTAAGTTAGGGGTTCTTCCCCTATCCAATATTCACTAAGGAGTGATGCATGCTACATCAATTCAAGTATTAATCAAACTAATATGTTGTGAGTTGATGCTAGTGTTCACTCTTTGGGTGAAGCCTAGAGTTGTGAAAAGAAGTTTATGAATAGAATGAGAGATCTATACAATTGAGGTATAATTTACTTGCTAAATTTTTTTTCAAGATTATGTCTTTGGAATTGTCGTCAAAGAGGGAGAATGAGTTAATTGATTAGTATGGGATAATATTATAGAGGGTGATGAAAAATGAAGAGCAAAAAAGATGTTGTCAAAGAGGAATAGTAAAGAAGATCTACTAATGGAAATAGTGAAAGAGGGAGAATATGAAGAAGAGAAGATAAAGCCCAAAGGGAGTATAAGAATGAAAGTGAAGTGTTACCATCATCAACTAAACACTAAAAATTATTAGTGTTGCCATCAATGCCAAAGAGGGATATTGTTAGTATAACTAATAGTAATGATGGATATTTTTTAACTGATGGTGATAATGATGAAGAGCGGCCAAGATCAAAGGAATACATGATAATAGAAAGGTTATATCATTTATTGTCTTGTCATTAATGTCAACCAATTTATTTTTGGTTTATATTATCTTGCCATATCATTCAGTATATGATATAAGTTGAATGAGTTAAGAAGATGAAGAAATGAGATGTTGTGAAGTTGAAGAAATTAATTGGGAAACTGATACAAATCAGACAATGATTAGATTATTATGATATAATTATTTCTACCTAACATATAATTATATCAAGTCAGTAAGAAAAAGATTTTTCGCTAATGAGTAGGAAAAGTCACTCAATAAAGGCCAAGGAACTAAGGACATCAAGAAAGAAACTTTTACACACTGAGTGAAGTTAACCAAAAGACATATTTATCTACCAAGAAAGGAAAAATAAATACATTAAAGGATTGAAACAAAATTTAATGATTAGTTATGATGAGCTGGATGATCATGATGAAAATTAAAGGTAGTTATAGAGATATACAGACAGGAAAATTTAAGATGAAGATCTACAACTTAGATATAAATGGTCAAAGTATAAGGAACAAATTTCAAGAAAAGTTCAAGTTACTAGGTGAAAATAAAATGTGTTATCAAGATCTTGATTCAAGGTATAATGAATTGGATGGTTAAGATTGAACAAAGGAAAATGTATTAGAGGAGATTAAGAGAAAAAATTATCTATATAAAGGAAAGATTTTTATGAACAAATGGATGTCAAATTGAAGAGTTGAAGAGTCACCGAATGATGCAGTGAAGAAGGAACAAAGAGATTCTGAGTTAGAAAGCATGATTTGGTAAAGTATTGAAACCAATGGAAAGTGAAGAATTGAAGTGAAGAGAGAAAAGCACACAAAAGGATCTGCTTATGCAAAAATAGTTGCAAATTTATAGGTCAAATTATTAATTGTTTCTTATTAGCATTTGTAATAGAGAAATTTCTTCACAAAGTGGACTTAACAATATTTTTGTAAAATACTTAATAAAGGTAACATTTTAAAGAATGTTTGAAGCCCTTTAACCAAGCCACTCCTAAATGGATGAAGATCCTAACAGATATGAGGTAAATCCCTTGACCGAGTCACACCTAATATTGCGTATTGTAAAGTTTAACAAGATTGGCTCTTAATCGAGCGTACTTCAAAAGAGTATTTCATTAGTGGGTGACAATTCCAACAGTCTTTTTTCCCAAAGCTAGGTTTCCATGTTAAATAGTGGTGTTACATATGATGAATGGTTTATGTGTTTGATTTACTGATTGTTAAAGTTTATTTACTATTATGGATAAGTAGTAAATTATGTTTAACTGAGTTGTCACTGAGCTAATCAGAGAATTTTTTTTTAGGTAAATGGAATCAGGGAGTACTGATTCAACCCCCTCCCTCTTTGTAATCCAACAATTGGCCTAGAATCTAGAACTCCAAATTTTTTAAAATTTGGGGTTCCAATAGTGGCTCTTTTTGGGAACGTATGCTCCTTATGGGCATAGTGATAATCCATCTATCTCTCATAGATGTAGAGAAAGAGCCAAGTCTAATATGATATAGAGTCTTTGCATATTTAAATAATCTGATAAGATCTTATTTGGTGGCCTCAAGCCACCAAAAATATGGAATCAACATTTGCCCCTATGAAACACCTAATTCTATAAACATGTTGACAATATTATCATCATCCTTTTCTTCATCATGTTTCACCTCCTAAATAATTAATTTCATTTCGAACATTTGGGAAAAGAAAATATTAAGAGTATATCCTCCCTCACACCTAGCTCCAGAGTCTTTTATCTCCCTTTGTGATAGATTAAAATGTACATAAAATTTATTTTCAAAAGGATTTTGCCAAGATATGTATTATACTTTACTTTGACTATATCACCATTTATTATTTCATTTTCCTTCATATACAATGAGTTTGAAATTTTTTTGGAGTCATTCTGGAGCACATTCTCTTTTATATCCTCTTTAAGAAATGGATTTGAAAATATAGAGGTTTTAGGCATACCTTCCTGGATGCTTTCTTGTGATTCATCAAACAACATATCATTTGGTGTATCATAATACATATCTTTAGTGAATGGATCCTCCTAAGATTCATCATGTGCTTCATCACCTAGAAAAATATCAATGTTATCTCTTGATTTCCTTCTATTCATGTACTACATATAATTCTACTTCGTCTCCACACTTTGGATGCAATTATATATCACAAAATGAGTCAAAGAATGATTCACATTTGGGAAACATTTCTTCATATTCCTCTGGAGATTTTTCATACAGAAGATTTGAAAACATTTCAAAATCATCTCCAAGTGGACCATCCCTAATACATGCATTGTAGTGTATACATTCCTTTGATATATCATTTTTAGGGGATCTTCATTCGCTTCATTAAATCTATGCGGTAATCGACTAATCTATATATTTTGGAAGATTGAGAAAAATTTGGGACCATTTTTCTGAAGATGTCTTTCATATTCAATGTCTAATAAATCTAAAAGATCTTATGTACTAAGAAGCTTTTCTTCCTCATTATTGATATCTCTTTCAACACAAGTGTCATCATGAATGGATTCTTCCTCAATCTGATCCAAAATTCATTCTTCTTTTGAATTTGAAACATTATTAGGTCTTTGTGCCTCTTCTACATATTTTACAATGTATTCATCATCTTCTTCTAAAATTTTGAAAAGTAATTTCAAACTAGAGTCACCTGAGATTCCCAAGTCACAAATTTTATTTATGAATTCCTTGCGCGAAGGAATAATGTATGAAGGTATTTCATGATAAAAATTTTCCATCATTATCAACAAATGTGCTATAGATTCACCTTCATATCTTTTTAAATTGAAAAATGCATCCAAGGGAGACATGTAAGATTCTTCTTCCATAATGTAATTCTGACATTCTTCATAATACATTTTTTCTGCTTCATCATTTGTATCATGAAATATATCAAGAAACTATTGTTCAAACTCCCTCCATGATGAGATTATCTATGAAGGTAATGATTTATATGCTTCTCTTGCATTATCCTTCATTTTTTTGACAAATAGCTTCATTACCTCATCTTCTGCACAAAACTTATAATCTTTCATAAATGTACAAAATGCATCCAAATTTAATCATCATGCATGCCTAAGCATTTAATGCTGCATTTTCCATTACAAGCTCAGCCCAAAAGTAACTGATTCTCTTTACTACAATGAGGTGACTTTGTTTAGGCTCTGCTGCAAATCTTCCAACTATACCAACTACATTGGAAATATCAGGTCTAGTCTAAGTAAGATATATGAGTTTACCAATCATAGACTTGTACAATGTTATATCTACTACTGGTGAGTCATCTTCTTTTGTAAGCTTGCATCTAGTGATCATAGGAGTTCCTACTAGCTTGCAATCATCCATCTTGAATTTCTTCAATATCTCTTTCACATCCTTTGATTGATTAATGAAAATCCCTTTTTCTATCTGTTGCACATTTAGTCCCAAAAAGTACTTGATAGGACCAATCATACTCATCTCAAACTCAATCTACATTTCTTTGGAAAATTTAGCACTAAGTTTGTCATTACCTCCAAAGATAATGTCATCAACAAATATAGCTATAAGTAGTAAACCTTCAGATGTCTCTCTAATGAATAGATTACAATCTTCTGCTCCTTTCTTGAATCCAATATTTGTTAACTATCCATCTAGTCTCTCATACCATTCTCTAGGGGCTTGCTTAAGTCCATAGAGGGGTTTCTTCAATTTGCATACCATATCAGGTCTGTCTGATAAGGTGAATCTTTTAGGTTGCTCAATGTATAGTTCTTCTTTCAAATCTCCATTCAAGAATGCTAACTTGACATCCATCTAATAAACTTTGAAGTTTTTAATTGTAACATAGGCTAGAAACAACTTAATAGCTTCTAATCTTCCCACAGGTGCAAATGTGTCTCAATAATCAATGCCTTCTCTTTGTGCATATCTCTTACATACTAATCTTTCTTTATTTCTTACTACTGTACCATCTTGATTCATCTTGTTTCTAAATATCCACTTTGTTCCAATCACATTCTTATCACTAGGTCTTGGGACCACTTCCCAAGTGTCATTCTTAATAATCTGATCAAGTTCTTCTTTCATAGCATCATGCCAATCTGAATCATTATAGGCATCTTCAACACTTAAAGGTTCAATTTGAGATATTAAACATACCGCTTCACTACTAGATGAGTTCTTTTCTTGTGATCTTGTTAAGAATTTGCCGCTCTATTCTCCAATGATGTCTGCCTTGGAATGATTTCTTGATGTAAAATTTGGAACTTTAGGTGATGCTGATTCATCAGCCTTAGGATTATTTTCTCCACTTGTCTCAGGGTTATTAAATAATACATCAATACTATCAAACATTTCTTCAACAATTGTCTCACTAGTGGAGGGTCTAGGTTCTTCCTCAATCATGGGTGAGTAATCATGACATTTGTCTTGAATCATAAAATTTTCATCAATATTTACATGAGCACATTCAATGATCTTCTTTAATTTTAAATTGACACATCTATAGGCTTTACTTTTAGTAGAGTAACCAAGAAAAATACCTTCATCACTTCTTTCATCAAACTTTCCTACTGCTTCATCCCTCTTGATGTAGCACTTGCTTCCAAAGATTCTGAAGTATTTTACTATGGGAACATTACCAAACCATAGCTTGTATGGTGTTTTGTCAGTGCTAGGCCTTAATTGAATTCTATTGATGGTATAGACTATTGTATTCACTGCATCTCTCCAATAGGTGTGTGCAAATTTTCCTTCTATCATAATGGTGTGCGTTGTATCAAGAATGATCCTATTCCTTCTTTCTACAATTCCATTCTACTCAGGGGTTCTAGGTGCACTTAACTATTTTTTTATGCCATGTTCTTCGTAGTACTCATAGAATCTATTAGAAGTGAATTCTCCTCCTCTGTCTGATCTTAGACATTTTATCTTTAGTCCAGATTCATTCTCAACCTTAGCTTTGTGCGTCATGCAATCATAACACCATCTTTGTTGTTTATGATGCATTTTTCATCTTTGAACTCCAACTGATAGCCTTTTCCAAGTAACTATCCAACACTAAGAAAGTTATGTTTCAAACCATCAACATAAAGAACATCATTAGTACTATTCTTTCTATCCAAAGTGATGGCTCCTCTACCAACTATAGGTGTAGGAGTGTTGTCTCCAAATCTGACCATACCACCATTGTATTTGTCCAAATGAACAAACCTACCTTTATCACCAGTCATGTGATGTGAACAACCACTGTCTATAATCCAGTCTGTCCTTATGTCAGCTTGTGAAATTAATGCTAGTTCTTGAATCACTTTCTTGTCTACATTAATTGTCTTGTTATTAATTTTGTCTACAATAGAAATGAATCCAATTTCTTCTTCACCAGATTCTTCATCTGAAACTCCATCTCCAACATAGTAGCATTCCTTAGAATACTTAGGCTTGTAATCTTTTTTGAATTTTTTAGCTCTAGTGTGACACTTAGATGCAATGTGACCAATTTTATTACATGATAAGCACTTAAATAGTAATTGACCTTCATATTTTCCTTTTCCTTTCTCTTCTCTTTTGGCAATCATAACAGTAAAATCATCTAATGTTTTCTCTTCATCATCATCATCAAAATTACCAGAAGTGTTTGCAGATTTATTACCTTGAACTATTGCTTTGAAAGCTGTCTGACTCTTTGGTTCTGTCTTCAATCTTGAAATCTCAAAAGCTAAGATTTTGCTAATCAAGGTCTCTCTCTTGAAATTTGAGCTAAGATGCATGCTCTCATCAAGGTTGTTAATATTTATTTCATATTCTAGAGTAAGAGTAGTCATTAACTCATCCATAATGTCTTCTTTTGAGATCTCTCCACCATTGTTCCTAATTCCAGCAACTGCTTCATTAATCCTATGATTGTAAGCTCTGATATTTTCTTTAGGTAGGATCTCTAATGCATTGTCTATTTTCTTCCATGTCTTTCTATGTGCATCCTTTTATTGTTTGTCTCCTTCAAATATGTCTTGAAGGTGCTTCCAAATTTTATGCGTTGTATCTATCTTTTTTACTTCTAAAAATTCACCATCAGATAGGGCTCTGATAAGGGCTCCTTTAGCAATAGCATTCTGATGAAACAATTCCTTTTGTACCTTAGTAGCATCATCTTTTGCAAGGTCTTCTAAGGTAGGAATCTTTTCTGCTTTGATAGTTACATTAAAAACTTCAAAAGTAATGTACTACAAATGAGTCACCATCTTATTCTTCCAATCAAGATAATTCTCTCTATCAAACTTAGGACTTTCTTTCCTAAAGTATGTCATCTGATCAACCTCAAGTTGTTAAACTTTCTCTCTGAGGCACTTGGCTCTAATACCAATTGTTAGGAATAGTCCCAAGAGATAATTGAGAGGGGGGGCGTAGGGGGTTGAACCAATTATCTACAAGTTTCAATTCTTTATCCAATTAAGTATACTTAAACATAAAGCATAAAAACAATGAAATAACACTTGAACACAACACCAATATTTTGGTTATGGGGAAATCCAAATAGGTAAAAACTCTGGTGTGATTTGATACCCACTAATATTCTATACTACTGTATAATGATCCTTGTTAGAAGATCCTTTACCCTGTTAGGAGTAGCTTTACAATATATTAAGTACAGTAGACCTGGTCAAGGGTCAGACCCTATTAGGAGTCTTTTAAAATTGTCCCTATTAGGGGAGAGGACACACTATCCAAGAGCTCACTGCTCAAATGGGTGAAGGCTACAACCTTCTCAATAATAGATACACACTATATCTAGATCTTGGTGAACTGTGCTTTGACCTATTTTCTAGATCAGTTCTAATGAATAGCACAAGTACTTTACTTGGTCACATAGAACTTCTTTTGATGGATCAACACTTCACACACTCTACTCTGCTCTGCTTAATCAACCATGAACCACGCTCAAGCAATCAGAAATGACTGCCTATAAATATCTTTCCTCCAAATGATATAATCAAGTTGGCCTGTTAGAACCATCTTGAAATCATATTAGAGAAACTATAAAAAACTAAAATAAACATTTCGTTAGCTCTATTATGCACGCAACTCGTTCTGGGACCTATCTAATAAAATAAATGTAGACACATGCTACACACTGTCGGCTCTACCAAAAAAATTGGAACTTTCTCTGTAAGCTGAATTAACTCATGAACTCTTAACCAAACATCAATAACACTTCTCCAAGCTTAACTCCAAGGGCACATACCCTCAAGATAGGCGCAACTCAAGAATCAATAAAATCTCTGCCGACTCTTTTGAACAAACATAGGAAACTGCTACTGGTGAATAGTGATTACATAACTGCACTTGCCTTCATCATTAGACTATGCATCCATAATTGAAACATTAATAATAGGTCTTCAACATATATCCAAGTGTGTAAGGCTCCATGATAACTGTACGGACAACCATACATAGAACACTAATTGTTACTCTGTCAGGAACTGTCATGCCCATAATATTTTACTCTAAAACCACACCAATTTTTTTTTTTTTTCAAGGGTAAATTAAGTCCAAGTTTATGTTGTAGGTTAATAGGTGACTCTGTCAATAGTTCGGAAAGACTTTGAAGAATAAGTCCTTTACCAACGTTGGTTTCCAAAAGGTTACTAGTTGATTAATATTCAATTAAGGTGGTGATGATGTAACCGAGTACAATAGGGTTAGGATGAACATTTCTCAATTTGCATTTGGTGATGACAACGAGGTCTAATTCCATAATTTATATTATTAATGATGCCAAGTGGTTTTCAAAATTAGGAGGTTTTGTTAATTGTGTTTAACAAATGATTCGTTGTTTTAGTAATCACATAGGTTATTTAGAGTTAAAAGAACATTGCCTAGAATATTCTTTAAGTAATGTTCTTATAAATATTATTTATCAATTTCGATATGCTTAAACTAATATCAACTTTGTTTATTAAAATTATAAAGATAATTTATATTGATCCATAGTATGTTAAGTTATAACAACCAATTAAATGATGATTAAAATTATATGAGACATATATTAATAAACTAATTATAAAATATCAATTAATTAATGTGAGTATTAACCAATTAATAAAATTACAATATCATTGGATAATATATTTAATAAACAATAATAATTAAGTAATATATATATATATATATATATATATATATATATATATATATATATATATATATATATATATATATATATATATATATATATATATATATATATATATATATATATATAAATTAATAAATAATTATAATATAATAACTAATTAATAAAATATTAATTAATTATTATATTATAATATATTAATTATTAATACATATATATTAAATAGATACTACAATAAAATTTTACTAAAACAAACTTATAAAAATAACAACTTAATAAAATAATAAAAATTCATAAAGGAATTATCCAATGCTAATAAAATTTACCTAAACTAAATACAAATCTAATCTCCCCCTATTTCCTAGCAACCACTTACCCCTATCCCCTAACCTACTCCCCTATCCTACTTCCCCCTTGTCCCACGTGCCAAGGGAGGGAGGGCCCACAACATTTCATGCAAGCATTGGGGTGCACATTTAAAGGGAGAGGAGGACTACTGCTAGAGGGGGCCCACGAGATCTCCTATGGCATTTTCAAACAAGGAAAAATAGTCCCATAAAACCAGCGCATAATTGGAGGAGTGGATGAGAAGGCAAGTGGGTGTTGGGTCCCACCTCAGCCCCAAGCTAAAATCAGAACCCTCACGTGAGTAAGAAAGGTGTTTGACAAGTTACTATGCAAGGACATGCGCAGGTTAGGAGGTGTGTTGGGGAATTCACCTCCAATGATTAATATAATAAGCCTGCACTAGTACCAGTGCATTGTCCAATGAAAGTTTGTTTTGTATAAAGCTAGCTGGCTTCTAAACACTGCGCCACCTTTTGGGAATGGATTAAAAAGTGTGAGGAGATATATATATTATTATTTATTATTATTATTATTTTTTTTAGAGTAGGCAAGTTTATATTTTAATATATATTGCATTTCATTTGAACAAGTAGGTAATTTATATAATAAAATAATGACTGTGGCAATGGAATTTGTATGGGAAATTTTCTCATACAAATTCCAGAGACCTGTAGGTCTCAATTGCCAATTTTTCTTTTCTTTGCTTCTCTTATAACTTGTTTGTGTTTTCAAATTTATTCTTCAACTATTCACTTGATTTAAATTTGATAAAATGCTTACTTTTAGATGAGGAAATTGGTTTCTCTAAGCACTAAAATTTCAATTTATGTTTGCAATTTAAACTAATGATTTTCTCATCCAAAATATCAAGACAAGCTCACAATTTATTTGCATGGATAAAAAGGATGTGAAATAGAGATTGATTTTTTTTTTGAATCAATACATTTACATACAATGATCCTAGAACAAGATTTATAACATAATGAAAGCTCTCTTTTCATTTCAATAGCCTTCATTGTAATACATTGTAAATAACATTTAGCAAAGAAGGAAATCTATTCTTTTCTTAATAACAACTACATCTTTTCACTACTATCTCAAAGAGAAACTTCCATTATTACATTTGAAAACACTCTATTCTATAGTCTTTGCTTTTCATAAGAACAAGATTATGCCATATCATAATGAAACCATCAACAAGTTTTACAAAACACTTCCTCACATCTCATTACATCAACACTTGATTCAATACATTTCTTGGAGAGTGAATCTCCATTACAAAATTACAAAGCTCATCGATATCACAAGATATCTTTTCAAGGATTCATTCACAATACAAAGTACTCCAACATAAAAATGATAACATCTTCAAATCTTCACAAGGTTACATCTCCATCTAAGAAGACTTCATGGCTCCAAAATCCTGCAATAAAACACAATGCATAGGCCAAGGAGTGCTCACCTCCCAACCTAGGCTTCTATGAAGCCACCCCCGAGCTTGGGGAATCATCAAGAGATAAGGGAAAACACTCAAGCAAGCTCACAACACAAGGACATGAAGACATAACTACATGAAAACTCCCTCCCAAGTTTGTTACAAAGAGTCTCATATGAACTCACATTGGGTGAAGGTGGAACTAAACCAAGAGGAGAAGCACATCTATTGATGGGAACTAAGCCATCACTTGGCTTCCTCATCAAATTTTCTTCTCTACAACACAACTCCACAAAAGAAATCCTTATGACCCCCATTCAACAAAATGTAAATAAAGATGGCTACATGGAGCCCATACTTCCATGTTCATCCCTCTCCATTCCAAAGAGAGACTGCACACTCTTGGATGTCCCAACAAAGCCCTTCACCCTCAAGGCTACTCTTCCCTCCCAAGGGTGAGTGTGGCCTTGAGAACTCCCTCACAACACACTACAATTCACATGAAAACAAAAGAAAAGTTCAAGAGCAACAAGAATACTTCACATTCAAAATGCTATGAAAATCATGAACATATCAAGTTCAAGATTTCTCATAGCTTACAAAGAAGAACACTACATAAAAACATGAATCACAAAGAAATAACTCCATTACTACAACATACAAATTCACAACACAACACTACAAGAATCCATATTTTCATTATGCATACAACAAATATTATTCAAGAGAGCATTTTCTCTCAACATGAAAAGGAAAGAAAAACTTCAACAACTAAGAGAAGTGAACCACCAACCTTGATCCAATGCTAAAGGAAGATAGTTGAAGATGAGCTTTTCCCAATATCCAAGGTCCTGCAATTTGGCAAAAATCTCTAAATCTAGAGAGTGGGTGTCAACCTTTTCCAAATGAAGAGGGCCCTCTAAAAAGGCCTCCACACACTCTCCTATGGATAAGGCTTGCATTCCTATTGGGTGGTCTTCCCAAAGGCCCTTACAAGGTTTCCAATTTTGGTCTCTTCCAATGGTAAGCTAAAAAGGTGGAAAGAGGACTTCCTTCTAAGTGGGTGGTGATCTATCCAAAGCTTGGTCCCAAAAGTTGATTCTCGTCCATCTTGGGAAACCAACTTTTGGATGGGTCATTTGGTCAACCAAGGGTTATCCTCTGGTGAAAAATGACCCTTACCCTATGGTATAACAAGTGGGGTAACTAAAAATGGTCAAAACTCTCCCCTAGGTGCCTTTTTAACCTTCCAAAAGTGCAAGCAAAGTTCAAATTCGAAATTCAAGGATTAGACAACACTCTAAGCTCTCTAATCAAGTGGTCTTCATGGGTATCCTAAAGGTACCTTCCTAGGTTAGTGTTCAACCAATCCCCAAGTGGACATGTCATGGCCTCATGTACACACATGTGTCAAGTGACACAATACAAAAAGACACTTCACATGCCATGTATATATCCACTTGGGCTCTCTCATCAAAAATAACATTCAAAAATACATATAAATAAAAAACATTCATGCATCACACTTTACAAAATAAATACATCACAACGAGGTTATTGGCTTCTCACTAGAAGCAACCTTGGCTCAACAGATATTCACAATAGTCTCTGTGATGATTCCCTGAATTTCCATGGCCTATCTCCCTGCACACTCAATTCCAATATCAGCAGTCCAAGGAAATTAAAAATGAACATGTAAATACATAGCATTAGTAATCAAGTAATTCATTTGACAATTCATAAATTACATGACAATTGATTATCCACAACATACAACTCATCTTAAATACTTAATTCAATTAAATTCAAACATAAACATCGCATTCATACATAATTTAATTTGCAATTAAACTTCATCATAATAAATGTTCATAAATTAAAATTAAAACATACATGTTAGTCTCAAACCAATGCCTCAATATTCATCATATAATCATAATATAATGTTCATCAATCTACTAAGTGATAAAACCACATCATAAAGTATCGATAAAATCCATAAGGCATCAAAATATAATCATAAAATATGTCTATGTCAAAAGCAGAACTGAATGGCTATGATAGGCTAGGGGTAAGGCCTCACAGGAACACTATTGACACCAGCTGCTATATAACTGTCTGTACTAATAGTTAACCTCTGTGCCCATGATATCATGCTGATATCATATCCACACTATAAATACTGAAAGCTTACTGCATAAGAATTCCATGCATGTTACTTTCCATATGTTGTCATCAATGAAAAACATACTGTCAGTACTAGCTTGCTAAAAAATCTCCAACAAAGTAGTAAACACAGAAGTGTATACAATGAACATAGTACAAATCAAAGTAGACACAAAGAAGACACCCTATGAATTATGGTTTGGACATGCACCCTCAATTAAGTATTTTACAATTTTTGGAAGAAAATGTTATATAAAGAAAGATGATGATATTGAAAGTTTGATCCTAGAAGTGATGAAGGTATATTTCTTGGATATTCTTTGAAGAGAAAAGCTTATAGATGTTATAACAAGAGAACTAAGACTATTGTTCAGAGCACAAATGTTAAAGTTGATGAAAAGTTGAAAATTCAGGAAAGATTTCTTAGTTATGAATCTGATGAAGGAACACATCCTAAACCTAATACTAAAACTACTAAATTATTCTATGAAACTGATAGTGACTTGTTGAATGAAAGCCATAGTGAAATCATTGAAGAACAGACACCTAAAGTGAGATCTGAGACAGTGACACCTAATAGGAACTTATCAAGGAATCATCTTGTTGAGTAGATTATTGGAAGCATAGATAGAGGAGTTCTAACTCAAAATAAGGTACAACAACAGTTATGTTTGACTTCTCAAATTGAACCTAAATCTACTAGTGAAGCTTGTGAAGATGAACATTGGATTAAAGCTATGAAAGAAGAACTAGATCAGATTGAAAAGAACAAGACATGGGAATTGGTCCCTAGACCTAAAGATAAGAATGTTATTGGAACTAAATGGGTATTCAAAAACAAGATGAATGAACAAGGAGAAGTAGTAAGAAACAAATAGAGACTGGTATGTAAGGGATACTCACAGCAAGAAGGAATTGGCTATGAAGAAACTTTTGCATCAGTATAAAGAATTGAAGCAGTAAGAATGTTTTTGGCCTATGCAGCTTTTAAGAAATTCAAAGTATATCTGATGGATGTGAAGTCAACATTTTTTAATGGAGAATTGGAAGAAATCTACATTAAGCAGCCTGAAGGTTTTCCTTTGACTCAAGAAGGAGACATGGTATGTAAATTGAAGAAAGCCTTATATGGACTACAAAAAGCACCTAGAACTTGGTATGCAAGATTGGATAAGTATTTGTTAAAATTGAGATTTACAAAAGGAACAGCTGATAGTAACCTATACACAAAAGAAATTGAAAATGGTTTGTTAATTATAGTTATTTTTGTTGACGACATTATTTTTGGATGAGAAGATGAAGCTAGTGATAAATTTATTGATGAAATGAAAACTTAATTTGAAATGAGTATGGTTGGTGAAATGAAATACTTTTTGGGATTATAGATAACACAGGATAGTGATGGTACCTTTGTAAGCTAGACAAAGTACTTGAATGATTTGTTAAAGAGATTTGGAATGGAGAACTATAAACTAGTTGGAACACCTATGGTGACTAGACATAAATTATCTAGCACATATGAGACTCCTACAGTTGAATAAAAGAAGTATAGATCTATGATTGGAGGATTATAGTACTTGACACATTCAAGACCTAATATAGCACATTTAGTTGGAATTGTAGCAATATTTAAAGCTGAACCTAGAGAATCACATTATGTAGCAATAAAGAGGATACTGAGATATTTAAGAGGCACAATGGACTATGGATTTTGGTATGAAAAATTTGATGATTTTACCCTATGCGCATATACAGATGTTGATTGGGGAGGCAATCTTGATGATAAAAAGAGAACCAATGGTGGATCATTTTTCCTTCGAGGAAGATTGGTTTCTTGGCTAAGCAAGAAGCATAATTATATTTCACAGAGCATAGCAGAAGAAAACAATTGCAACTAGATAATTTGGATGAAATAGATGCTAAAGGATATTGGAATAAAATTTGTTGAATTTATTTTTATACATTGTGATAATGCTAGCACAGTTAGTATGTCTAAGAACCCTATATTACATTCTACGACAAATCATATAGAGATTAAGTATCATGTAGTAAGAGAGAAAGTTGTTGAGAAAGAAGTCAGACTTGAGTACATAAGCACAAAGGAGTAGATTGTAGACATATTTACAAAGCCTTTGCCTAAGGATACATTTGAGTATCTGAGAGGTATGCTTGGGGTTTTCCCTAACCTACTTTTGAGAAGTGATGTAGATTGTTGCATTCATCCAGTGGTATATGATCCATATCTTTCTTCTGGATTGGATGTTGGTACTTTCTCTATCGGGGAGTATGTGTTGTTAGATTAGGTGAAAAACTAATCTCCCAAGAACACCTGCATGCATAACCCTGTCACATGGAAGAAGCAAAGAACAGAAGTAAGAAAAAAACTATGGAGGCCAAAAAGCCAGAGACATCATATGCACATGTAAAGAGCAATTGTATTCCAAGATTATCTAAAAAGAATGTACAAAGGGTTCAACCATATAGGTGAACAATAAAACCCTAAAGCTATAAAGCAAAAAATAAAGCTAGGTTGCACATTATAATTAATAAATATATTAATTATAATGCACCTAAAAGATAGCTTAAGTAAATAGAGTAATAAATGACTTAATTAATTAAACCAAAGTGATTTAATTAATAAGCATAAAGTATGATTACTCTAACATGTGTATCTGAGCTAACCCAGGAGGACTCTAGTCAATGTATTTTCTGAAGAGTGTCTTTTGACATTAGAGTCATTGATGTCAATGAAGGAGAAGTGTACATGAAAAACCATTTGTACCATCTATTGGAGAGAACTGAATAGGAAAATGAAGCAAGATTTAACTGATGAAGAGGATTTGAAAATATTTTTTGAAGAGCAGCAAAGTTGTAGTATTGGATTTATGGAACATTGGATGTTTTTCATCTATGTTACCATCAATGCCAATGGGGGAGATTAGCAGAAGAATAGATAGTGTTTTGATTAGTGCACGTCGAATATTGTAGATCAAGCTATTCGATGTTGAGGATTTACTCTTTGATATGTTATATGTTTATGGTTAAGAGTGTAGATAGTAATTCATTTATTCATAATAGTTATGAGCATTTTGGTGGAAGCAGTATTCAGGCAGTGTTCTTGAGTAGCGGTTTGTAGAAATCAGATGATATCTCCTAATCAGGATGGAATCTAGTTTTGCAAAGTTAAAGAGAAGTTGAAGACATGTTGATAGTGATGTGGATGATAGTGCAAACTTTGAGGCTGCATGAGTGAAGAATTATTCTAATTGGAAGCCGACAGTTTTGTGCAATTTTGATGTAACATATGGAAACTTTTATTTTGTAATTGGATGCCGACTCATTTATAATTACTTGAGTGTGGTATAAAGGAAGGAATTTTTTTCCTTGTTGATATGTGGATATGAATGTATTAATGAAGTGAATGAAGTTGTGAAAGTGAATTTTTGAAGGAAGACATGCGAGGTATAGAGATCTAAAATTTTGATCTAGTGTAGCAGTGAGTACGGTTTGGCATGGTCAGAGAAGAGGTAACATATTGTTGAGATTAGTAATCATTTGATATTATTCTATTGAATAATTTAGAGATCAGTTGGACAGTGTGTTCAGTGATCTTTCCATTGAAGCTATTTGGGCAATGGTGTAAGGTGCTATCCTGACCCATCCTAGTTCAACTTTCATTTTAACTTTTGATTCATCAAGATGATACCTTGAGTATAGACATTTGATCTATTTTGGTTTATGTATTCTATCATTTGGACCTTATGAGATGTTTTTTTATAGATTTGCATGATGATCATGTTAGTCGTGCTTTTTATATATGCTCATTTTCATACCATGATTATCTATGATACATGAATTTTGCATTTGTTATGTTATCTTTCAGTATTATCATCATTGATGGAATCATGGTTCTATGATAAGTTTAGGATTACATGTTTATGAGGAATATGTAATGTTTTATGATGCAGATATATATGTATTTGTCTAGTTTAGCTATTATTACTTTATTTTTGAAATGATTATTGATGCAAGATTTTATAATGTACTGACATCAAGTTTGAGCATGCAGGGACATGGCCATGGTTGTAAGTCAGGGAAACAAGATAGGATCTAAGTGCTATTGGTTAGAAACCAAGGTTGACTCTAGTAGAGAATGACCTCATTGTATTATGATATCTCTCGTAAATGTGATGACTGTGTGTATATGGTTGACAATGTTTGAAATATATGTTTGAAGTAAATTTTTATCTTTGTGAAAATGTTTAAATGTTTTTGCACACAAGGCATGCCACATGTGTTTTTGATGTGTGTTTTAGTGAGGTGTCACTTGACACCATGTTGATGAAGTGGCATGTTGAGTGGAGTATGGACCCCACCCCCTCCTTAGTTGGTCTTCTGAGACCAAAACTTCATTTTTGGATGCATGATTAATTGAGAATTTTGAGAGGTTTTGTGGAGTCCTAGAGTGAGGTTTAGGTGGAATTTTAGTGCCCCAAGGTTAGTACTTGGGTTGGGGGGCTTAATTCTTCCATTTTCATCTTCCTAGGTCACTTATATGCCTCACCTAATGTGCCATTTTTGATATGCACGAAAATGAAAATGTTCCCTAAGTTGTCTCTTATTTTCATATGTGAAAATTCATCCCAAAACTTTAGAGAGGGGCAAGTGTCATTTTGTCTTAGATCTAGAAACCTAATAGTATTGAGAAGAGAGTTGAGGGAAGAATGTTTTCTTTGGGGAAAGACTTAAGGAGAAGGACTTAGAAAGATGGAGGCTAGTTGATTCTTGTCTATGCTAGTGGAGAGGGAGTAAGAGGAGATCTAGAGATTCTTTGCCTAGTAGATTTGAGAATAGCAAGCTGGGTGATAAGGAAAGCTCATCTTCAACTCTCAATTCAGTCTTGGCTTAGGAGGAGGTTGGTGGCTTCATACTTGTTATTACTGTAATACCCCAAAAATGGGCTATAAGTTCATTAACCTCCTACATCGACAAATCAAACAAAATCGACATCTAAGTCCTAATCTAAGGCACATCTAAACATCATCGAATCATAATTGATTATCTTAAATTCTGCATCGGGGAATATTCCTAATCATCATAATTATCTTTAATTTTCTAATTATTTGGCAATAAATCACATTTATCTTAAAGTTTGATTAATTGAATATTTTCATATTTAATTAATTAGATTTAATATTTGCCACTTAATTGTGTAATTAAATTTAATTCTATCTATTATTAATTGTATTATTTAATTTTGACAATAAATCTAATATCATATGAATAATTGATTAAATTCTTATTTAATTAATTAAAGCAAGTTGTCATTATTTAATAATATAGTTTTTAATAAAAGTTTGATTAAATAGTTGATTAACCCATAAATCAATTGTTTTACTTTTAAAAAGCAGTTAAGTTGAGCATAAATCACTTTATTATTAAATTAATTCATAAATAAAACATGCACAATCATAAAAGCAGACAACTATCAATTATCAATTAAAGCTAAACTCTATTTTGAGTTAAAACTTAGCTTTTGCATGTTTTTGTGAGTTAATTATCCTTTATTTAAAAATAAATAAAAAATCAACCTAAATTATTTGAGTGATTTATGACTTTTTTTCTCATGCACCTCCAAAGCCCTGGATTTCTATAAAAACAAGGCTCAGCTCTTCATAATTCATCTCTCAAATTTGCATCCACAGAATCTCATATTTTTTGCACAATCACGCTGGAGAATTGGAATTGAAGAATCAAAGCTCTTGCGAATCGACATCTTTGTGAGATCAATCTTATTTTTTCATTCATATTGCATATCATTGTTAGATTAGCATTGCATATCAATTTTCAATAGCATTCATAGCATATCAATTTCATCTAGCATAGATTTCATATCAAATTAATCATTCATATTGCATAGAAAATATCAAAAAAAAATAGCTTAATTGCATTCAATCTCATATCTATATCAATTGCATTCAAATCTTTCATTTAGGTGTCATCTAGGTCACTGATCTCGATAACAATATGAAAACATTAATCTCGCACCTATTAGAAGGCAGTAAATCACTTGGTTAGATAGTTTTCAATTTTGCATGATTTTGATTATAGCTAACCTCTAATGTTTTAATGAGTGTTGTGTCTACAGATCAGGTACAAAATTTACACACACATTTCTAGCACCCACCATGGGGCAACCCACCTTTGCATGCTGGTTTTTAGGAGCCAAAACCCCAAAGTTTCAAAGATTTAATTTTATCTCCCAAATGGCTTGGATTTTTGGTCTGAAATGTTTTTTTCAAGTTGGTGACATATTGGGGAAGCTTCAATAAAAAATTCAAAATTTTCTAAAATTTTTAAAATTTTTAATAATTTTTTTTCAATTTTTCATAAAAAATTAATTTTCGGCGCAAATCAGAATATTTTTAAAATTTTTTTACATTTTTGGAAATATATTCAAATTCTACAAGGGGTGTATTATTTGTGTTTTAAATTTGGATGCAATTTAATAGCTCAAATAGTCAATTTGTTAAAATTAGTCTGTTTTGATAAAACGGGTCTCTAGGGCACAAATGAAGAGATTTTTCTAAAATTTTTGCATTTTTGGAAATATCTCTATTTTTTAGGAGGGATCTCTATTCTTAATTTTTATTTTTGTAGCCAAAATCATATCAAAAAAATTAGATCTTGTTGACTAGGTCAAATACAGCAAAAAAATTAAAATTTTGTGATGGGTATGCACTTATTTTTTTACATGGTTCAATGAATGATATGAGTTGTCATTTGGGTTAATTTTTGGTTATTATTGCTGATAATAATTGATTTTTAGAGATAATCCTTTTTTTTCCATAAGTTGAATATATTTTGCATATCTTGTTTGCTTCCTTGTCACTTGCTTGCATGGAAAAGCTCAACAAGAATTGCTAAAAATTAGGTAAGATCTACTAAGCATGTTGCAAGGATCCCAAGTATTCTCCTTCATCTAATAACATTTCAATTTGGCCTTAAAATAAATCTCTCATGTGTCTAGCTTGGGTTTTTCTTTTCATTCTTTTGTTTTACACACTTGCATAATTGATACTAGGTTGTGACCCCTTAAGGATTTATTAAGTAGTCTTAGATACTTGTGATTGATCTTGATTGCTATCTTGGGTTATTGGACTCACTAATCTTCTGGCCCCTCATTTCCACCTCATGGTTGCAATCTCAGCACCATAAAGGGGAGGGGTCAACAGGACAGAAGCGTTAAGTGTTCCACTTGGCAACCCTTTTGTGCTTTTAGGAACTCACTTGTTTTCTAAGTTGGGGACTCATTTTCAGCTTGTGTGAGGTGTTAAATGTTCCACCTTGTGGACTCATCTCATATTTTTTTTAAGCGTTAAGTGTTCCTCTTTCTGCTTTTTGGGTACTTTTGGTAGATTTGCTTTCGGGAATATATCTGTTCTCACATAGTAATTAGGCCCTATGAACACTATTCATGATTCTTGAGAGATTGGATTCCTAGAGAAATCATTCTTGATGATAGAATCCTTGTAGGTAGGAAGGATACTTAGTGCATTTCACATTCAACTTGGTTAGTGCATCTTCTCTTATTGATCGACACATTCTCTCTCCAGAGAGGTTGATAGATCACATGGGGTTGATATCATGAGCTTTGGTGAATCAAAATTGGTTAGTGCATCTTCTCTTATTGATTGATACATTCTCTCCCCAGAGAGGTTGATAGATCACATGGAGTTGATATCACAGACCTTGGTGGAACAAAACTTTGTCTTAGCGTGTCAGATTCATCTGCTTGCTTTGTTTGGGTTAAAAGTGAAGAGGTGTCAAAACCTTGAATCTGGAGCCAAATCCCCTTGTGGTATAAATCTGTGAGTCACCTTTAGAGACGGTTAACCGTAGCAGACAATCCCTTCATAGGGAAAACTGCATTGACAAAACCTCAAGCGGTAATAGCCATTCTCTCCATGGTAGTGACAGCCACTATATAAATGTCCTTGTGAAAGAAATCTCCACAGGTATGGTTCATTGTTGGGTTGTCAGATCTCCCTAGCAGCTCTTGAAGATTAAGTTCTCGGACTGTGTCAAAACTCTGGTGTGTCGGGATTGGAGTTCACCCCTTTGAATCATAAAAGTTACAGAGTCAAACCATTACTAAAAACCCTAGAGAGGCCAATTTTTCACTTTTAGGTATATTTGTGTTATTGCAAAACTTTTCAGAACATACACAATTAGTACTCTTAGGGATTAGCACAATTGGGTCACTTGATTGTTCATGCCCAAGGTTGCTTTTTCCCTTGTTCATTATTTTCAAACATGTTTGGAATCACTTGCTTGCTGTTCTGCGTGCTTGTTTATCTGCTTGGCTATTAAAAATGATCAAATCTGGTATAACCTTCAAAATTTGGACAGTACAATTTGCAAACAATCCAAAACTAAAAACCTTAAGTTTTGCAAAATTTGACGTAAAATTCTTTCTAGAGTCAAAATTCATTTCAAGAAGTCAAAAGTCGTACGAGTTTTGTCAAGTGTCATTTCAGTATTGCCCATCTGTCATATGATTGAGAACCCAGTGTCGTATGAGTTTTCAAACCAGCAAATTCAAGAAAGTCAAAACCTTGTTAGCAACTGTCATATGATATTGACAACTATCATTTCATTGCTACCCAACTATCATACGAGTTTAGCAACTATCATTTCATAGACTTCCCAGTGTCGTACGAGTCTGCAGAGTGTCATTTGGAAAAATTTGAGAGAGTTGTCAGAAATTGTCAAATTACAAGATATCCAATGTTTTCAGCCTAGTTCCAGAATCTATCAAACAAAATCACTGTGTCAAGAACATATCAGTAGCTATCAAGAATTAGTACACATGTCTCAAAGAATTAGTACACATGAGGAAGAAATTCTAATCACCGCTATGATGAAACAGATACATGCTATGCAAGTCCAACTTGACAAACTTGAGAAAGAAAAGGAACCCAAAGAGTTCTCCATGAAATCTCTATACTCTTTTCCATTTGATAAAGACTTGTACATGTCACCATGCCCCCAGACAAAATTTGAGCAATATGATACCTCTTCCATAGAGAGTGACACATCCAGCTTTGGAGACTATGATGACTATGATGACAGACAATGTAATGATACCTATGACACCTCTATTCCTAAGAGTCCTCCTCATCGTTCGTTCCTGCTTACTACAAATGGGCCATCACATTGGATAGATCGTGATGGTGATCCATATGATTCTAATTTTGAAAGAGATTTTGATGGCTTTTGTGGACAATACCTTGATGATGATCCATCTACTACTACTGAGGACTATAAAATACATCGTGCTAGCTTGAAACGTCAATACTATAAGGATCTCTCCTCGAAGAACTCTTAGGCTGAAAATAAAGATTACACTCTCAAGCAAGATCATGTTAATGTTGGACCTTTGTCTTGTGATGGTTCCCTTCCATCCATTACTTCCTCCAATACTTGTACATTTCCTAAAGCTTCTGAGTCTTTCAAATCTTTCACAGAACCTTCATTCGACACAAGCCCTGATACTTTTCATGTGGTTCCCTATAGTTATCCTCCAGGGCTACCTCTTAAAGAAACTCAAGCTATCCTTCACTTGGCTGCAAATACTTTCAATGATGATAAACCTAAAGAGCCTAAGCCTTCATATGCTATAATCCCTACTTCAGCTATTCCTCCACCATCTCTTCCAAAGTCATCCATACAATCCCAACATGCTTCCTTGTCCTTAGAAGTGGCTCCATGTCAAGAGGACTCTAAAAATGATAAAGAAAAGAACATAAAGAAAGATTAAGATCAAGAACCCTCCATGTCATCCACTCCTTTTCCCGATGTCTCTTATCCACTTCATGGTTCTTTTGATCCTGTACACCCTTTTTCATGCATTCCATCATGTCTTAAGTCTTCTCCTAAGCAAGATCAAGCTACTACTTACACTGTTGAGCTTATTGGCAATCAAAATAACCTTACTACACTTGCATTTTCCAAATATGATACTTCCATTAAGGTTGTTAAAAATAGTGTTGTTACTTCCAATGTTAAGCCTATTGAAAATAAAAATAAAAATTATGCACTTATGCTATCCAAAGATCCTTGTCAAGATCAAAGTCTTCCATCTTCTTGTTCTACCACTCCATGTTCACTTCCACTTTCTACTCTTCCTAAGTCTTTGCAAGCTTGGAACAATCCTATCAAAGAAGGTGCTCATATTCAAGATGTCCACGATTCTATTGAAAATTCTAATGCTCACTCTAAAGATGTTGATATCCTTGGTTGTCATATAGATGCTGATGAACTTATTGATTATCCTTTTGCATCTTCCACTTCCATCCTTGGAGCTCTTCCACCACTACTAAGGGCTTCATGCCTTCCTTCCATCTTGGGTCCTTATGTCCCTTCACTTTCCCCTCCTAACTCTCCTAATTCACCATCCATTTTGGGTCCTTACATACCTCCATCTCCCATCTTTCCTCAAGATCAACATAGATGCATACCCTTGAATCTTTTTCATCCACCCACCCATCTAAACCAGTCATATCCTCCCTCTTCCACAAATCCCAAGTCTTTTGGAAGTAACTTGAATGTTCAGTACAAGAAAAAGAAGCAATGCAAGAATCCATCAAAAAAAGAAGATCACCATGTCTCCTCTAATCAACATGGAGGCATAAAGTCAAAAGAGATATCTAAGAAAAAAACTACAAGACAAGTATGGGTTCCAAAATCCATCATTGAAGATATTCTCTCTAGATCATCAAAAGGAAATAAAAAGCCTACAGCTATATGGATTCAAAAGTCTCTCTTGAAAGAGTTTGGTGTTGAGAAAAAATTGAAATTGACATTCAAGCTTCCAAAGGCTTCCACTTCATCTCCCTCCAAAAATATTCTTCCATTTCATGTGCCTAAACCAAAACCTCTGCTATCCATTCACTATATTCCTTCACGTATTCCTTCATTCATGATTCCTCCATTCTCTCACCACCCTTCAAGGTATGTGTTGATGTTGAACTTGCCTTCCTTTCCATCTACCCTTTCACAATCCTTCCATGCATTATCCTTCTACCTCCTATCCTTTTTCCTCACTTGCCTATTCCTCCTATCTTCCAACCTCACTCGCTTTACATAAAACTTTATCCTCCATTTTTCTCTTTCATCTCCCTTTCCCTATCAGCATCTTTGAGCGTGTCATTTTGAATCCTTGGCATATCATGGTTTATCCTTTGAAGGAGCATTATCTAAAAAGCTTGCTTTCTTCCAAAAAAATATAAAATAAAAAAAATTGAAAATGTGCCTTGGTGAAAACCTGGAAACAGGCGCCTTGGTAGCAAAAGTAAAGAGAAATAAATTCATCCTATGGTGAAAACCACTCCATTGTGGCACCTTGGATAAGTACCATGATAAAAACTTGGCAATCAGGCATCATGCGTAGTTCTTCTACATATTTCATCCATTTCATCTTCTCTCTTTGATCTTGACAATGTTGATCTATACACGAACATTTGGCTATCTTGTGAGCTATCTTACGATGATCTTGCTTTCATTCCTTCCATGTTTAGCCTTCATATCCATCTTCCTCCATTCATTTTCACCTGTCGCTATCCTTTTTCCCTTTGGTCTTGATCTAATAAAAAGAAAGAGTAAAACACAGTGCTATGAAGCCTCTTGAGATGTCTACTCCTTTGGACTACATCCTATCCTTCTTTGGCATTACGCATTTGTGACTTATCCTATGCTGGTCTTTCATTGCTTGTCCAAATGTGCTTTACATGATAATTTTTCCCTAGCTTGAGTATTCTTGAGGAGTTTGCCCTTGAGGATTTCTTGCCTTCATTAGCTTTCATTCTCTTGTCTTCCATCTCTTCCACCAGCTTGCCAATCCCTCTTGTTCTCCACCTTGCTAGACATTGGGACTGCATGATATGATCTTGCTTGAGAGTTTGCAATAGAAAAAGATGCTATCAAGTATCAGAACTAGTATCAGAACAATTATCAAAATTAGTATCAGAATCAGTATCAGAACTAGTATCAGAACAAGTGTCAGAACTAGTATCAGAACAAGTATTAGAACCAGTATCAAAACTAGTATCAGAACATGTATCAGAACTAGTATCAGAATCAGTATCAGCACAAGTATCAGAAAAAGCATCCCATGATTAATCCAGCTCTATGGGCCTACAGAACAAGTATCAGAACACCTACAGGGGTTACACCTTTTGCTTTAGTTTATGGGTCTGAAGTAGTACTACCTATTGAGGTCAAAATCCCATCACTAAGAATTAGAATGCATGGTCTCGTAACTGATGATGACTATAGAGCATCTAGGTTACAAGAACTGGAACTACTAGATGAGCGCAGACAAGTAGCGTATGATCATCTTAGAGTATATCAGAAGAGAATATCTAGAGGCTATAACAAGACAGTCAGACACAAAAAATTTTAGGTTGGTGATCTAGTCTTGAGAGAAAATCTTAAAAATCAATCCCATCAAGAATGCAAGGGGAAGTTTGAACCCAACTGGCTGGGTCCCTTTGTAATCACTGCTACTTTTGGCTCTGGTGCCTATCAACTCTCAATTACTGAAGGAGAACAACTCTGAGAACCAATCAACATTCTCCATCTAAAGAAATTCTATGCTTAAAGCATTCAATCTATGGTAAAATGTCCTGAAAAAATCTTTAAAATTGGAAAATGTCCTGAAAAATTGAACATCTTGGTGAAAACCTAGCAATAGGCGCCTTGATGATTCACAAAAAAAAATAGAAAAAAATTCAAAAAAAATCAAAAAATATCAAAAATTCAAAAAAATAAAAAAATATCAAAAGTACAAAAAAATTGAAAAAAATGAAAAATGCAAAAAAATGAGAAAAAGTGTCTTGGTGAAAACTTAGAAACAGGTGCCTTGGTAGCAAAAATAGAATCTCTACCAAGATGGTGAAAACTTGGCAAACGGGCGCCACTTGTTCCAAACGCTCCATCTATCAGTACAATCTTGGTCTTTCCTAGCTTTTAGTCTTGCTTTAGTTGTACATATCTCCTAGTTTGTTTCAACATTTCTAGTTTTCAATAAGTCAGTTTGTACACCAATCAGCTTGCGCATCTGTATCCTATCAATGTTCAAACTTGGGGGCAATCAATGTCATATCCTATGGCCTCCAATGTATCTTAGACATATCCTATCTAGTCAGAGTCCTTTGAAGCTTCAAGTTGAGTCAGTCAGTCTATCTCATCTCCAGAAAGGATTTTGCATCTACAACAATGCAATCAAACATCAAAACTCAACTGAAAACAATCTATGCTTTTTACATGCTTTTATCTCCTTGTATGCTTACTGATTCACATTGAGATTTTTGCATATTGTGTCCCTTCGAGCTCTTCGATGATGTCCTTTATAGGATTTAGAGAGTGATGACTGGGGGCATAATCTTTTCTTTGTCTTCTGCTTATATGTGAAAATCTAACAACTTTGGAAATTCCGGATTGAAATGGTGTCCGACTGTAAGAGCCTCTATCTCGAATTGGATGGCCATGCGTACCTTGACCATTGATACCCAAAAAATTCAAGGACGTTTGATCTAACTATTATCTTTTTGAAGTAAATTCTTTCTCCTACTGTGAAACGTGATCTTGCCTAAGGAGGTGAACGATAAAGGGTCACTACGGGTAATTCACACTGGATTTAGAATGATCTTTTGATTGTTTGATGTGTTTATAACACAAGGCGTACTCAGGTCATCACGATGTTTATGTTTTGATGCTTGTACAAATTGCTATATCAAAATGGACATGATATTCAGGTCATCCTGGCATTTGTGCCTTGGTACTTATATCTGATCCAACATTCTGAAAACAAATCAATATTCATATGTCCATGGTTGTATAACTAGTGGGTGTTGTATTGATTCTTGCGCATACAAATTGATATTCATATGTCTATGGTTTCATGGCTAGTGGGCATTGTATTGATTTATCCGGTTACCTAAAAGTTCAATGATGATAACAAATTGACATATGATCAGTGACTAGGTCTTAGATCTTAGGTTGCATTTCATTTTGCATGTCTCATTTCATTTTGCATGTCTCATTTCATTTTGCATGTCTCATTGCATTTTGCATGTTTGCATGATCTCACAATGATTAAATGAACTTCAATGCTTAAATGATTCTTCAAATCGCATCTTCAAGTCTAACAAGAACTGAATCTCACACGAAGGTTCCTCCAATGAAATAGCAAGTAGAATCCTTTTTCGGGATCAAAATTCAAATCTGAGATCATTCATATTATTAATTGCTTGCATAATCAACCTTCAATCATCACAGAAATCTAGTATTCAACTTAACTGATTATCTTACATCAAACTATCAAAATTTCAACTTGGTCAACAACTTGGTCAACTCATGGTCAAACCTAGTCAAACTTGGTCTTTTGGGACCTTCCAACAATGCAGAATATGTTCTTGAATGTGTTTCACCACACTTCTCAAATCAATTAACATGCTTCTAAACTATAACGCTGACTTTTCTTGTCAAATTTCAATTTTAATCCTGAAGGGGGCATGGTATTGCACATCATTCAAAGTCTGTCAATCAAATCTATCAATATCTTTCATCAGTAATCAAGACAAACAATCACGTCTAGTTACTTATTCATCAAAAAAAAAGACCTCATCGCTCAGGGAAAATCTATCATCACTTGGGGCATATCAAATTCATCGATCCATATCAATTTGGTATTCTCTTAATCTTGTAATCCGTATCAGTTTTTGCAACCATCAGATCATAGTGTTCTTTCCTTGGTTCTTCGGCAACTGAAGGGTTTGGATGTGATACCTGCTAGTTCTGCTAAGACAATCAAGTCTAGAACGGGTCACTCACTTCTTTGCAATCCTAAGGTTTGGAATCAGGTGTTTTGGACACTTTTTCACAATCATAGGTTCATTTTCTGTTATAGTAAACATTATCTTTGGTCATTCAGGACCTATTATCTTCATATCAAATCAATATCAATCAGCTTCTGTCTCATATCAATTGTCAATTTCAAACATCAGTTTCATATCTCTATCATACACAGACTATCTTTGAACCACTGTGCTTCGCACAACAATTCAAAGAGGGGCAAAATTTAATACCCCAAAAATGGGCTATAAGTTCATTAACCTCCTACATCGACAAATCGAACAAAATTGACATCTAAGTCCTAATCTAAGGCACATCTAAACATCATCGAATCATAATTGATTATCTTAAATTCTGCATCAGGGAATATTCTTAGTAATATTCCTAATCATCATAATTATCTTTAATTTTATAATTATTTGGCAATAAATCACATTTATCCTAAAGTTTGATTAATTGAATATTTTCATATTTAATTAATTAGATTTAATATTTGCCACTTAATTGTGTAATTAAATTTAATTCTATCTATTATTAATTGTATTATTTAATTTTGACAATAAATCTAATATCATATGAATAATTGATTAAATTCTTATTTAATTAATTAAAACAAGTTATCATTATTTAATAATATAGTTTTTAATAAAAGTTTGATTAAATAATTGATTAACCCATAAATCAATTGTTTTACTTTTAAAAAGCAGTTAAGTTGAGCATAAATCACTTTATTATTAAATTAATTCATAAATAAAACATGCACAATCATAAAAGCAGACAACTATCAATTATCAATTAAAGCTAAACTCTATTTTGAGTTAAAACTTAGCTTTTGCATGTTTTTGTGAGTTAATTATCCTTTATATAAAAATAAATAAAAAATCAACCTAAGTTAGTTGAGTGATTTATGGCTTTTTTTCCCATGCACCTCCAAAGCCTTGGATTTCTATAAAAAAAAGTCTCAGCTCTTCATAATTCATCTCTCAAATTTGCATCCACAGAATCTCATATTTTTGCACAATCACGCTGGAGAATTGGAATTGAAGAATCAAAGCTCTTGCGAATTGACATCTTTGTGAGATCAATCTTATTTTTGCATTCATATTGCATATCATTGTTAGATTAGCATTGCATATCAATTTTCAATAGCATTCATAGCATATCAATTTCATCTAGCATAGATTTCATATCAAATTAATCATTCATATTGCATAGAAAATATAAAAAAAAAATAGCTTAATTGCATTCAATCTCATATCTAGATCAATTGCATTCAAATCCTTCATTTAGGTGTCGTCTAGGTCACTGATCTCGATATCAATCTGAGAACATTAATCTCACACCTATTAGAAGGCAGTAAATCGCTTGGTTAGATAGTTTTCAATTTTGCATGATTTTGATTATAGCTAACCTCTAATGTTTTACTGAGTGTTGTGTCTACAGATCGGGTACAAAATTCACACACACAATTACTTGAATATGCTTTGAAAAAGATTGTATTATGTGAAAGTTTTGCAAATTGTTATTCTTTGTGTTAATCTTTTATTGTTTTATTTCTTTTGTGAATTTGCTTTCAAACTTGTTGTTTGAATTGTTCTTGTTTAAGGGTGTGCAAGTTCACTCCTCATCCTTGGGAGGATTTGAGGAGAACTTGGGGTGAAGGGGCTAAGTTGGGATTTCCTTTTTGTTTGAGTGCATGGTTGTATGGGCAACCATGAGAACCTTCTTATGCTATTTGGGGGTCATAACGGTGTTTGGGGGCCATAAGGTTTGTTGTTGTTGCTCATGGATTTGAGCTGTTTGGGTTGGAAGGGCCTTGTAAAGGCTGGTAATACATGTTGCATATGTTTTTTTATTATAAATTAGGTTACTCCATGAGGAAGATTCCACCTTCACCCATTGTATGGATTCTAAGTTAGAATCCTTTGTACAGGCTTGGGAAGGGAGTTTATTGTGAAAATTTGTGTTTCGAATTTGTGTTGAATGTTTATGTTTCATTTTGTTTCAATGTATCCTATTCTATACTTGTTTCCCCAAGCTTGGGGGTGGCCATGTAATGGCCTTGGCTGGGAGGTGAGCCTCCATGGCCATGCGAAGAAGGTTTTGTGTTTGCAAGTTTGGTTATTGGCTTGAAGAAGTAGTTCAAGATAGAAGGATAAAGTTAAAATTGAAACTTCTAAAGATTATATATATGTTGTAATTGATTGAGAGATTTTCTCTATTCATTTGTTATCCATGGTCAAATAAAATTGTTATAATTGTGAGCTGGAAATTGGACTGGTTATTTTAGTTTTCTATTCTAGTCATAGTATTTGTAATTGAATTAAACAGTAATTTCCTAGTCTTTGTTATATTGATTAAGTGGTCTAGATATGAACCTAGAAATGTTAAATTAATTGTCCAGAAGATGTTGAAAATGTAAATTCATGTAGCAGTAAATTTTATTACTAAAGCAGTCCTTCATTAAATCTGTAGAAGAAAATTTGGTTATGAACAGAAAATGGATTAGTTGAAGTTTGATTGTTATTCAAAGATAAATTTTTCTTTTACATTTATGAAATGCAATTTATTTAATTTAAAATATTACTACATATAGTATTGTTATTATATTTGTAAATTTTGTACTTTCACAAATAGTATTATTTTATTTCCTGTCTTTGAACTAGCATACATGTTGGAATGTTTGTAGATATTGAATATGCATATAGACTTATAATGCAACACAGTTTATAAATATGTGCACAATACAGACAAGAATTTTAATTCAAGAAAAAAAATATCTCTTATACAAATGTTAAAGAAAAACTATATAGGTATGTTCTAAGGGATTGTTTTAAAAATAAACTCTACATTCTAAATCTGTTGTTTTGACCCATTAGTTTACTGAATCATATAAACATATGTATATGTATAGTATAATACTATATATATACATTTATATATAAAAACAAATACTTTAGCTGCTAATTTATTCTAACTTCATTTTAGAAATTTGTTCTACTTTTATGTTTCAATCTGAAAATCAACTATTCGTATGTTTATATGCTTTATATATATATATATATATATATATATATATATATATATATATATATATATATATATATATATATATATATATATATATATATATATATATATATATATATATATATATATATATATATATATATATATATATATATATATATATATATATATATATATATATATATATATATATATATATATATATATATATATCTTATATTATACAAAATTTGTATGTATAATACATACATACATACATACATACATACATAGATATATATAGATATATATATATATATATATATATATATATATATATATATATATATATATATATATATATATATATATATATATATATATATATAATATGTTGTACAAAATAAGAAAGCCTTAACATAATAACTATGTATCTCTATTCTATCTCTGTAAAAAAAAAAATATAATATAATAATAATATATAATATACTATACCAGTTAATGTATAGTACATAATATATATATTATATATATTATATGATTCACATTTAATAATGAATATAATATATAATGATATGTATTATATACTATACGATAAGTATCATATAGCATATAATACATAGTATTATACCTCGCGATGTTATTGCTTGCTGAAATATTTTTACTTATATAAAAATAATAATAAAAGAAAACTGATCCATTTTGTATTAGGGCCGAAGCCCTTATTATCTACACAGGCCATGCAAGGTAGGAATCGCATTAGGTATGGGGGGCCGAAGCCCCTTGTTTCTTTCTCTGGGCGCGCATGACAGCGTTGCCGTGACTTAGTCACGACAGTCACTACCGTGACCTAGGTCATGGGAAGTGGCCACAGTCACTATCGTGGCTAGTCATGGTAGTGGCTAGGGCCACACAATATGACCTTAGGGTTTCTCAAATCTATCCAACTAATAAAATGATGCCAGTCAAAAAAAATAATAACAACATTTTATATAAGTGGATTTTGGGTTATTTGTTACAGACCCAAAATACTTATGTGAAAAATCTCAGGGCCAAACCAGTAAACATGAAACTTGTATTAATACTAGTTGCTAATCCATGATAGACATATTTAATAATAAAATAAAATATGTAAATAGCACCTCTAACATAGGTTCTTTGCTAATCAAAATTTTCATTACATTTATATCATTATAAATAGAGTTCCCTTATGAGGTTAAGAGATCTGTTCCTGAGCCATACCCTCATGCCTATTGAAGTGCACCTAAAACAAAAAGACTACTTTCCATCTCCCTCAGACCTGCAAGACAAAAATGAAGAAGATTAGGGTTTGGATATGTCTTTTTAGTGACCCTTAACCCTAATTTTGAATTAGGGTTTGGGGAGTCACTTTTATAATTATATATGCATCATGTTATTATGAATATTTGCCTCTTTGAAAAGGAAAATTTAGAATTATTTAGTCTAAATTTAGATTGTAATAAGTGGTATAAAAAAAATATCTTTCTTTCTATTGTTCTATAAATTTTATCCAATTTGTATTTTATGGAGGACACAAAAAAATAGCACTCTAAGAAAATTTGTTATTAGCGTCTAGGATGTTTTAACACATTAGTGAGATTTGGATATTAAGATTTTTGATCATCATGTCTGTTGAATTATTTAATATTTTAGTTTATTTAAATATATTAAAAATTCTAGAGGGTTTATTTAAAATTAATTTATATGGAATTATGTAATTTTTTCTCTCTTGTGCCTAGATATAAAATAGTTAAGAAAATGTTTTAATATTAATTGTTTATTTTGAATTACATTTTAATGTATAGCCATATTGATTTAGATATTGTTAAATGGATATATGAGCAATATTAATCTAAAGGTTATTATAGTTGTTTAGAGAAATATTTTGAATATAGATTTTAAATTTTATTAATGAATTTTCAAAATTTCAAACCTGTTAAATGTTATTAATTCATTAAGGGAATACCATTTATCAATGCTTGCCAAGACTCCTTTTATTCATCTTCTAGGAATCAACTTAATTTCCTTATTCCATTATTTAATTAGACACCTTGAAATTTATAGAGGTTGACCATATTATCCTAGGATGTCGAAACCATAGGGATATGATGATCCCTTAAAAAAATTTCCTTTATCCTTGTCACCTAATGACTTCCACTATGAAAGGGATGAAGGCATGCCAGTGCATGCTATATGATCCCTTAAAGATCATTGGGTGACTTTCCCTAGCGAGCTTACGATCCTATAGCTTTGTGTCAAAGGGCTTTTATGAAACCTAGTTGACCTAGGTGTATGTTATGTTTGTTTCCAAAAAAAAATATTGTTGTGTTGTTTTTGTTCGATTATTTCGGGCATGATAAATGGGTCCTTCTATCTTCCATAACTCCTAATAGAGTTAGAATATTTTAACAAGGATTCAAAATCTCCTAACAGGGATTCATATGTACTAAATGTATTTCATAAGACTCCTAACAGAGTCTATCCTTTCAAAAGGAATATTCATATTAGTACATCTTTTGTGGGCATCATTCCCACTGGGGTTTACTCTTTGATCAAGAGGTTCCCTAGTCAACATATCTTGTGTCATTGTGTTATTGTGTATGAATATCTTTCTATGGTTGGTAATTATATTTCTTACATGGTTAAAATCTATTGAAGTTGATAAAAGTTATAATTATTAGATAATTGATTCACCCCCCCCTCTTAGTTATCTTGGTGGACTTTACTTTCTAACATGAACAATAGCATAGAATTCTTGATCATACATAGAATATTTCCTTCTAGCATCATTCAAATTTTCACTAAAGAAAGAAACGGGTTTACCTTCTTGACTCAACACAACTCCAATTGCACTTCCACTTGCATCACATTCTACTTGAAATATCCTACTGAAATCAGGTAATGCCAAAATAGGTAATTCAAAAACCTTCTGCTTCAGAGTCTTAAAACTTTTGTCAACTCCATGTGTCCACTTGAATTTTCTTTTTTCTCCTCTCACTGTCTTAGTCATAGCATTACAAATTGAACTGAAATTCCTTATGAACTTTCGATAAAAACTTTCCAAACCATGAAATGATCTTACCTCACTAGCATTCATAGGTGTAGGCCAATTCAAAATAGCTTCAACCTTTTCAAGATCCATCTTCAAACCATCAACTGAAATAACAAATCCTAAATACACAATCTCTTCTTTCATGAATGAACATTTTTTTAGATTTATCAACAACTTTTCCTCTTTCAATCTCTGCAAAACTTGTCTAACATGCAAAAAATATTCTTCTCTAGTCTTACTGAATATCAGAATATCATCAAGATATATAATCACAAATTTACCCAAGAATTTCTTCAAAACTTCATTCATCAACCTCATAAAAGTACTTGGTGCATTAGTTAAACCAAAAGGCATAACCAACCACTCATACAAACCTTCTTTTGTCTTGCAAGAAGTCTTCCATTCATCACCTTCTCTGATTCTGATATGATGATACCCACTTTTCAAATCAATCTTTGTGAAATACTTTGCTCCAGTCAAACTATCCATGATGTCATCCATTCTTCGTATAGGAAACCTATACTTCACTGTTATCTTATTGATTTCTCTGGAATCAATACACATTCTCCATTCTCCATTCTTCTCCAGTGCCAATATAGTAGGTACTGCACAAGGACTCAAACTTTCTCTAATCAAACCTTTCTCCAACAAATCTTGAATATGTCAGTTCTTGATTCTCGGTAGGTGTCAACTGATGAGGTGCCTTATTCGGTAAAATAGCTCCAGGGATTAGGTCCATACAATGATCAATGCTTCTTTTTAGTGGAAAACCATTAGGTACATTATTAGAAATGATATCACTGCACTCGGTGAGTAACTTATAAATCTCCTCAGGGATATTATCCTCTATTTTCTTACTCAGCTTATTAGGAATCACAACAAAACATACATCATTCCTCTTCAATAAGTTAACAAACTTTCTTCCTTCCATCAAACAAACTTTCACAGATGTGCAAACATTACTAACAGGTTCTTCCATCAATGGTAACAAGATTTGTTTATTTCCATCAGGCAAGGTCTACACAACAAAATATGACAACAATCCATAGGCATTATATCACACAACACCTTATCATAGTATTTTCCAATCTTCAAATTCACATAATATTGTTCACTTACCAAGAGTGTATGCTCATATTTGATCCTTGAAATCTGATAGGGCTTCAGATGTACCAACCTTTCCAACTGCAATTTTGTGACCATCTCTTTAGATGCTAGGTTCTCCAAGCTACCACTGTCAATGATTACTTTCCAAAAAATTTCAGAAACTCTACATCTGGTCTTGAAAAAACTTTTCCTTACTGGATCTTCCTTCTTTCTTTCATTCCATAGTGCTCTCCTTACCATCAAGTTATTTTCTTTCTCAGGTTCATTCAGTGACTCTTCTTGCACCAAAGTATTTCTACTACTACTAGCCTTCTTACTAACCTGTGTACATTCAAAAGATCTATGTCCATCTTCTCCACAATTATAACAAGTTCCTCAAAAAATTCCTCTTCTATAACCACCTAGGTAGTTACTACCTCTGCCTCTAGAACTTTGACCTTTCCACTCGGTCTTGCCTTTATCCAGATTTATCTTTTCTAGTTTAGATCTACCATTTTAACCATTAGATCTACCTCTTCCTCTAGGGAATCTACCACCTCAACCTCTCCTTCTCTGTTCATGTCTCTTGTTCAATTTCTCCTCAGCTTTTAAAGAAAATTGATAAGCCTCTTCAATGTTCTCCAACTTGACCATAGTAATTTCCTCTTGGATGGAAACTCTCAAACCATTCAGGTATCTATCGATTCTTTCCACATCATCATCATCATGTCTAGATTTGATATCCAATCTATAGAATTCCTCAATATACTCTTTTACCAAGCTATCCTTCTGCCTCAAACTTTGCATTCACTGAAATAGGTTAATCTGATAATCACAGGGTAAGAACTTTCCTTTCAACTTATTGACCATTTTACTCCATACCTTGATTTTGTCTTTTCCTTTCCTCTTCCGATCCAATTGTAGATGTTCCCACCATAAGGATGCATGACTTTTCAAGTTTTTGCTTGCAATCTTTACCTTCTTATCCTTAGGAATGTTTTCATATTCAAAATACTTTTCCATCTCCATGATCGAGTCCACCAATTCATCAGAATCCAGCTTTCCACCATACTCAGGAGGATTGAAATGTGGTTTTGACTTCACACTTGTCAAAGCCTTAAAAAATATTTCTTCACCTTGATCCATAATAGGTGCAGGTTCTGCATTTTCTTGTTCTTCTTTAATTTCATCATCACTAACATCTTCAAGATGTCTGCCTCTTCTTTGGGCTATCTCTACTGCTTCTAATCTAGCAATAATCTACCATAGCATATCTTCCAATCCTAGGTCTGCATCTCACCTCCCATGAACCATCTTGGCAACCCTTTGCAATTTCAGGTCAGATCACAATCTGCTACCTCACAACAGTCAACTAGGGCTTCAAGAGTAACCTACAAACCTAGATCCACAGAACTAGATCAAGATCTAACCTCACTCTGATACCACCTGACACAAGGAAAGGATGCAAGAGGGGCCAAAGGATGGCACACCCTAAATATCCAAGCCTGCACAACACATGCAAAAGAAAATAAACACAATAGTGAGAGAGAGAGAGAGAGAATGCTTGATCTTTCATAAATCATCATTAAATAGAACCATAAATGCCAGGCTGTAAGGCCTTTTTAGTTAGGGCCATATATTACAATGAATTATAGAATTCCTCAAACATGTGATGATCTATTACAAATCTTCAATCTAATGTCTACTATCTTCTATCAAAAAACTACTCCCTAAACTATAACTAAACATCTACATTTATACAAGAAGCTACCGAATTGAGTCGACCTTTAGATCCATAATCAATAGAAGTAATGGTCAAATATGGGACCACACGCTTGCCAATGATGGATGCTAACATTAAATCTATGATCCAATATAAATGTACTAGTTGGCCACAATAGGAAATCAAACTAGACCTGTCAATAAGCAAGATGACCAAGCAATAGAAAAGAAATGTCGAGTGCCAGTGAAATAACTGACCACCTAGGAGAGAACCAACCACACTCAGTAACCAAAGGAAACTGACCAACTCAGTCAAAGTAGAAACTAAGCAACACAAACAAAACTCCAAATTATTTTTGGTGACACAGGATTGCCAAGGACCTGAGATGCTCATGCATCAATATAACACTGATAAATTTATTGGGGATCAGTACAACCATTTCTCAATGCTACCAATCACACTCGCTATACTAATAAGACACTCAGTGGTATATCACACTCTGATACCTTGTCTATACATGCAATGTTAACATCATCAGCATTAGTAATTATGATTAGTTCATCGAGTATCAGCCAAGCTATTTATACCTTCTCCGATGCTTTTAACTATTTTAATGGGATCCATTTGTATTTATTTTCTTGATATCCCTTTATTTCCAAGATTTAATGTTCCTCTTTCAATCGGTATAATACTTACCAATGTGTAAACCAAGCATCAAAAATACCAAAATAATATATCCCCATCATCATCGATATGTCGATGCCCTTTATTTCTACAACACCTAGCGATAAGTCACTTATGTATTCATCAAGATATGTGTTACTGATAGCCTCATTGGTTATTGGCAAGAAAATATTTATGTTGCACCTCTGGTGTGTTCTTCACCTATTGGATGCATCAATTTATGTTATACTAACCTTATGCATTTCCTTTTTTTATTTTCTTCTTATCGGCATAGCTCCTCTTGATTCTTCTTTTTATTATTTCTCTATCCTTTTTTTATTAGTATATGCTATTTGACAACTCACAAATGGAACTTGTCCATTTGACACATGCATCAGACCTAGTCTCCAGGTGTTTGTACTTGATCATAGGTATTGCATTCATTTGGAGAGTGAAATTTTCTTATTGGCCTGATATCTAGAACTCCAAATTTTGAAAAATTTAGGGTTCCAATAGGTTGTGTAGAAGAACCTTTGGTATTAATATCCACTTTATTTTCTTGTAGTTATTTCTTCTCTTCTAGTCCATCCTAATTCTAGTTATGCATTTCCATATTAATATGATTCTCTTCTTCAGTCATGTCTTATCTATGGGTTCTTTCTTATCTCTACTCATTCTCATCAACTTTGACACTTGAACATTCAACAATCTTCCTTAGTCTATAGTTATAAAATTTATATGCCTTTCTCTTTATATAATATCTAAGAAATATTCCCTCATCACTTGTACAATAAAGATTTCCAATATCTTCATCCCCCTTAATGTAGCATTTACTTCCAAAAACTCTAAAATTTAATCCAAAACATCCTTGAATAGTCATCGACAAATAGCATAAATTATCTATCACTTAAATAAATTTTTGTCTTAGTAGGGCCACATAGATTTCTATGCACTAAATCCAACACTCCATTTGAAGAATATGTCTTATTTTAGAAAGTAGATCTAGTCAACTTTCCCAATTAACATTCTTTGCATATATTGTTAGGCTTTATCAGTTTAGGTATATATCTCACAACATGAGTAGTGTTAATTTTCACCATATTATCAAAGCTCACATTATAAAGTCTTAAATTCCATAAGAACCTATCATCAATCTTAGCAATCAAATACTTATTCTCAACAATTCTCAAATGAAATAGATTACCAATAGTATTTGTACCTGATACAATAAGATTTTCCATTCTTCCAATGGTCTTGTATATTCCATCTATGAATTCTATTTTTTAATAACCTTTATGAACAATAGTTTTCCAACACTCAAAACTTTATGACTTAGACCTTCAACATACAAGAAATCATCAATATTGTTTTTACCATCAATAGTAATAGATCCTTTTCCTTTAATCAAACAAGGAACATTTCTAACGAGTCTAACAACACCTCCAACATGGTCTCCAAGCTTCAAAAACTTATCTTTATCTCCAGTCATATAATGTGAGCATCCACTGTCAATGACCCATTCATCTCTTTTAACAACTCTCAAAACCAATGCTTTTTATTCATTAAAATTATCTTTGTTAATAGCAATAAATGAATTTTAATCCTCACTAGCATCAGATCCATCAATAGTCACACCTTTTTCAAAAGCATAAATTTTTTTATGACCCCTAGAATGATATTTCTTAGATTTATCTCTAACATCCTTGTAATTCTTGTTCTGACATCCAAATGAAATATGACCAATCTTATTACAATTGAAAATTTTTGAGGGTAATTTCCCTTCATAGTTTTTGAATCTCTTAGATAGTCTTCTCACAATAAAGACTTCAAGTTCATGAATCCTCCTTTATTCTTCCATGATTTATTCTAATTCCTTAGCACAGTGTTTGAATTTCATCTTTGTAGAGATTTCTCCCTAGTCATACTTAGCCACACATTCTTTGAATGCAATATCAACCTTTGGAAGTTCCTTACTAAGTGTAGTCATCTCATAGGCACAAAGTATTCATGTGAAATCTTCTCTTGAGATATGTCTTATATTTCTCAAATCTCCAATAGAAATAACTTTCTCACTGTAATGTATAGGAAAATATCTCATAATCTTGTCAAAAACTTCATTATCTATCAAGGTACCACCAACACAACTAATTTCATAAACTAGATCATTCACTCTCTGTAAATAAACTGAGGTAGTTTCTCCTTCACTCATCTACATATCTTTCTTTTAGTCCCTACAACTTATCTTTCTTAACATAAGTATCACCTTCATAAATAGTTTCTAATTTTTTCCATACCTTATGTGTAGTCCTAAATCCATAGATGTCTGAATATTCTAAATCAAATAAGGCACTGATCAAAGCTTCCCTTTCTAACATGTTCTCCTTAAATTTATTCTTTTCATCTACAATAACATTTTTTAGGTCATTCAGAATAGTGTAAGGCTTCTCCATGACCTACCAATATTCATCTCCTATTCCCATTCCTATGAGGTAGGTAGTCATTTGGTCCATCCAAATTAGGTAGTTACTTGGACCATAAAACTTCAGACTCTTTTTTCTCATACCTTCCATGATGGATCTCCTTCAAGTGGTTAAGTTTCTTCAAAAGGACTTAGCTTTGATACCTATTGTTAGGCCCAAAAGGAGGCAAGAACAACTAAGAGAGAGGGGGGGGGGGGGGGGGGTGAATTAGTTGTGTGTACCTAATTACTATAATTCCACTTTATCCACTTAGATATAAAAGATAAACAATAATGCAAGATCCATAATATATAACAAATATCACTAAGATTTGTTCTTGAGGAAACATACTTAAGGGGAAAGCCTAGTAGGAGTCAAACCCACTATATATGTGTACTCTATTAAAATTACTACCTAGTTAAGAGAAAAATAGAGAATAAAGGATGCACTTGCAACCATAGGCGTACAACCCAATATGCATGTTTACTACCTAGAGCTCACTACTCACAATACAATCTTAAAAATGGCCCTTAGTCAAATTCACCAATCTCTCTTCAATTACAACAGGGTGGTCATACATTCTTTTACAATGAAACTAACAAATAGCATCTCCTATGCCAAAATAGTTCCAATAAAGTAAAAACTCTACCTTAAGTGTAGAACACATATCTACACAATCCTCTCTCTCGTATACATAGTCTCAATTACAAAATTATCTCTCATTTGTACTGATTACAAAGAATAATCCTCTACTAGGTCAGCTATGACCTAATACAATTAAAGATATAAATATTATTCTCAATAAAAAATGTGATCCAAGTCAAGTTGGCTAATAATTACAGAGGACCCAAATCTTCAACCTCAAACACGCTATACCATCACCAATGAAACACCAAAGATTACTTAATACATTACTCCATCAAGTCATCTAGAACTCAAATGAAGAAATGCAAACATGCTACCAAAATTTTAAAAAATATGATTACCTCAATCAATGTGGACCAACAACATGATCATCTGACAATCCAAGAACACCAATGAGAAACATGAATACCATTTAGAACCTTCATATCATCTCCACTGAAAAATGAAAACTTATCTTTATTTCTCATCAACATGAACACTAATATACCAAACATTGACAAAAAAAAAGATATCTTGGTTTACTTTGAATCATGAACAACATTATATATTAACACAATGATAAGGATACTTTCAATCACCAACTTTTAGACCTTTGAAACATAAAATCCTAGTCACGGTGAACCAAATACTCATCTACTATTCATACGAACACTGTGACACTAGAAACCAAAAAAATGATTATTCCTCATTCAAAATTTCATACCAACCTTTTCAAACCTATGAATATTATCTAAAGATACCTCTAAACAATACCTCACAAGTGAAACTCAATATCTTCAACATAGCACTTGATCATCTGAAATCCTTCATACCAAACACACTAAACACACTATCTAAAATAGTAACTAGTATGTTGACATCATTGATAAAACATTAATGCCAGTAAACCCAAATCCAAAACAATGAAATGCTCAAAAATATTCAAACAATCTCTTTCCATGAGAATTTTAAATAATAAAAAAAATTAGTGTTTCAAGTTCAACATTTTGTATGTCTACAAATTTTCATACCTAAAGTGTTGCAGTAACAACCCAATTGTCTAGTGTTTCTAAAAATGAAAGTATTGTAGTCTAAATACCTATTAGTGTGTCATACATTTTAATGTTTATTCATAAATATTTTTTAAACACTAATCTTGTTGAGTCCAAAAGTGGAACAAATGTGAGCTTATATCCTATTGATGGGAAGTCAATATGCCAACATAATCCCTAATTGATCTAGTTACAATAAAATGATCACTAAATACAAAACTAATATAACCAAATTATTTCTCAACAAGATCAAATGTTTTATAATCCCCCACCACCCCCACACCACCATTAAGTATATCCTAATTTACAATTGAAGATATAGAAACAATATTTCCAACAATAATACCAACAAAAAATCCATTATTAGACTTTGTAATTACAATAATTGCAACAACACTTGTAGAATTTAAACCCATAGTCACATGGATTAGGTGCATTATATCATATTTCCTATCTATATATGGGACCAAAATTCCTATGAATAGGGGCAAAATTGGACTGATCTAGTTGGTATCCTGGGATACTCTAACCCCTTGAATGATGAAGAAAGAATCTTTTTCCTATATTTGCTAGAAATAATGTTATATTAGGGGGTACCATCTGAGGGAATTCCAATATGTTATGGATAATTTTGATGTTATCCATGTCAAGATTTAATTATGAGGATGTGTTTATAATCCATGAATAAAGATGCCAAAGATTGGTTTAGATTATTTTCCAATAGAGTGGTCATAAGCTAGAATAATTTCAAGGAGTGGTTCAGAGAAAGCTATGGTGACCAATCTAACCCTAAGTTTGTTGCAATTGAATTTAAATTTATAAGAAAGGGATATAATGAAATTATGATAGATTTTAACTCTAAGTTCATGAATATCTATTAAATAAAACACCCCAATATCTGAAACCCAATTATTCTGTGTTTAATTTTTTACACAAATGTATTTGACCCAAAGAATTTTCAATATGGACAACAATATAAAATGTTCTATTTTGATTTTGAAGAGGGATGCTATACATATATTGAAAAAGCCCAATGGTCCCCAAACCAAGTTTCGTAAGGAGGACAACCAAATGGACAAAATGGTTATCAAATTGAAGGATATTAACTATAGATTTGTAAGAAGTACACATGGGATAAAAAATGAGAAATTCAATAATCAAAGGAATGATAGGAAAAATTTAATAAGTATTCCTTATAAAACTAATTGGAAGGACGGAAAACCAATTTCTAAATATTGGAAGGTTTCTCCTAACAAAGAAATGCTTGAGCCTTTAATAAGGCCTACTATAAAAAAACATAGATGATGTACCTTGTTGTGTAGTTTTTCAATTACCTCATTCCACAGTTAAATGTGTAGTAGCATAATCATTGAAAGAAACTATTAATTTTTCTTGTTGTGTAGTTTTTCAATTACCTCATTCCACAATTAAATGTGTAGTAGCATAATCATTGAAAGAAACTATTAATTTTTCTTGAAAGAAACTATTAATTATTATGATAATCATCTTTTGAATACATTCACTTTCAAAAATCCTATTAATGTTGACTATTATTCATGGTCATGTTATGAAATATTTATGTATGACATAAATGATAGAAGAATTTACACAAATTATTGTCTATAGGAAGTGTTTTCTGAAAATGGTGAAAGTGACAACTAAAATGTAGTAGGTCATTCTACAGGTGCCATGGATAAACACGTGACTTTAAATAGACCATTTGAGGAAGAGATATAGTCTTTGTTTGTTTCTTCAATTGCTCGAGCCAAGAGAAACTATGATTTGAGTAGCTAAGCTATGGGATTGGAACAAGGTAAACCTGGTAGTCTTTTTAGTCAAATAAGATGAAAAAAAAGGTAAAGAAAAAAATATACCCATCAAAAAAGAAAATAAAGATAAAGTGCATCATAATAAAAGGTTCTAGTTTTATAATCTTGTTGTTAATACTAATGATAAACTAGGGGTTAGTGAAGATAATAAATCTGTGATTATTGTTGGCCCTTTTGTGCTTGTGGTTCATGAAAAGGAAAAGGTTCAGAATGAATGATTAAGAAAGATTTTAATATCATCTAGATATATGTGCCAACCCTTTGATATGATATATTTGTTTTTCCAAAACAAGGTGCATTAACCTTAATTTGAAATGATAAAAATTGAGGAGCATAGAATACCAATTTGGATATAATTTTGAATACTAATATTATGTTTCCTGCTATTATGCCAAAGAGAAAGATAACTATAATAATCATCAAAAACATGGGCTAGAATGTATGAGGATTAAGGACCCCTAAAGAATATTTAAGTAATACCTTTACTAAGTTCAGTTTCCAAGTTAATTATTTATAACTTTCATTGCTAAAAAAATTAGGTTAGTGGAAAATTGCATGATATTGTCATAAGTGATGAAGGAAAGGTAAGTAATGTGATGGTACAAATTTTTTGTTGAGATGATCATTTATTGTGTTTTCATTGATGTCAAGTATTGACCTATTATTCTTAATGTGTTTCCAAGTATGTGAGATTGATGATTAATGTCTTTCAAGTGGTTCGAGTAGTCGCAATTCTTAAGGGAGACTTTGAAATCTCTCTATATGACAATTTTATGATCACAACCATTGAATGTATGATTTGTGTGAGTTATGATTGATTAAAGTATGATAGGGAAACTACTAGAATAGTCTATGACTAGAAATGAGTGATTTGATTGGTTCATCAAATCTTTGATGAGTTAAGTGGCATGATCATATATTTATTTTTTGATACTATGTTGGGCTCATGGTTATGATTGCAACTAATTTGGATTATCATGTATTTTGGTTATAGAAGTTGTTTCTATGAAAAGTGACTGTGAGCTATCGATGGTAGATCTTCTATTGGCAACTAGTAATCAATTTGTGATGATTCATTTGTGTTCCATCCATCATAATGGTATCTCTCAATTCTTTTTTGGTGATTTATTGGCATTACATTGTTGAAGGTAGACATTTTATCAAGTAAACCTTGAGTTGGTCATAATATGTTTTACTATTCTTGATAAAATAAATTGTAAGGGTCTATTGTTTGTCCGACCTATTTGGTAAAGATGGTTGTTTCATTGGGATATGTGTTTTGGCATGATATTTCTATGCATGAATATTGGAAAAGTAATTTCAAATGTGTTGAATGAGTTTTAGGTTGGTGGAAATTTAGGACTTAAGCAGTGATATTTATATCATGAAATTAAATTTGTATGTGTAGATCGTGATTGTGATGGTATGATCAAGCTAGGGTATTCCAGAGTTCTATGATGAAAGAATGAATGTTTTATAGAGGATTTGATCAAGAAACAAAGTTTCTATTTCCAGATAACGAGACCCTAATAGGTTTCTTATATTTAAATCCCTTAACCAAGTAGATCCTAACAAATATTATTTTAAAATTATTTAACATAGTGGCACTTTAGCTAGTGTCTCAAGTCCTCTATAAAGGATACGCCTAATAGGTTAAAGATCCTAATACAGATAGAGTTAAATACCATAACTAGGTAGCACCTAACAATATCTTTGTAAATTCCTAATAGGGTTAAGATCCTAATAGGGTATACTTAAAAAGAGTACACAATTTGTGAGTTTTATCTCACATGTGGTTTTCATCCATTTTGGTTTCCAAAATAAAAATATATGTGTTATGTGTTGCATGCATTATGTTATTTGTATTTATTTCATTAAGTTTCATTTTCTTATCAATTGGTGAACTAGTGTATGTTATCAATGTGTTAAAGAAGTAAAAATATATTAGATATTTAGAGTACTGATTCACCCTTCCCCCCCTCCCCCCTCTCATTACTCTTGAAATCTTAGGATTAAAAATTGGTATCATAGATTTGGTCCTCTTTGTGGTGAAACTTAAGAACTTGAGATCAAAATCCAAGAATGATGAGGAAGGAAGGAACTACGTTCACAAGGGAGAATTACTTGATGTGGAGTGGTAAAATTAATCTTTATCTAAAATTTATTGCTAACCAATATTGGAATCATTTTTTTGCTTACTATGTTACTCCAACTCGTCCTCTCAATGAAGATCAATTAAGGGAACAATAGGAGAATACTATAGCTATGGAAACAATTGCAAGTAGATTATCTAATGCAGAGTTTGTTGATATCCAAGATCCTAAAAATGCCTATGATGTGTGGGAGAAATTGAAGCTCATGTATGGTGGTGGAAAACATGTGGAGATATCTAAGGTTGACATCTAAAAAGGAAAATTTGATGACATGAGGATGGTTGAACATGAAACCATTTAGAAGTATGGTTAAAGAGTTAATGAAGTGGTTCTGGCTATCAAAAGTACTGGTGGAACTATGGAACAAGATTATTTGGTAAGTAAATTATTGACAACCTTAATACCTCTTTATTCCATTAGGGTTTCTTCTATTTAGGAGTTAAGATCTTTAGGAACTACAACTATCACTCTTGATGCATTAATTTGAAAGTTAACTACTTTTGAACTTAGCAATTATGATAATAATTTTCCAAGGGGTGAAGATGCATTCATGGACTCTATCTCTCTTGCATCTACAAGAAAAGAAAATGAATTTAGTCATAATATTCTTCTATGATAAGTTACTCTAATTTTTATGATTCTATCTTGTTTGAGGAAAATAAATAGTATGATTTGGAAGCATTATTTTCTTGGAGAATTCCTAGAGGAACTAATAAATACAAGGGTAAGATACCTTTTAAATGTTTCTCAAGTAATTGTTGGAAATCTATTAGGGAAAGTGAGATACTGAGAGGGGGGTGAATTAGATATCAAACAATTTATACATTTTGAGATAAACAAACTTGCATAGCATAAGCATCAAACTTAACACTATAACAGATGTAATATCCTAATCATCACTAATGAAAATAAACATAACAAAATGATTTTGTTTACCCAAAAACCCTTGAAAGGTAAAATTGGGGTGGGGATGACACCCATAAATCTTCACTACTATAGTATTTAATTTTTCTTGTTAGGGCTACAAATTTGATCATAAAAGATGGTAGTGCATTAAATGCTTTCATACAATCAATAAATAAAGTCAACACATTTTACATAATCCAAGAATTCAATGATGTCAGTTGGAAATTTGAATTCTTCCTCAAATGAAAAATTCTGATGCTCAATCAATACTATGTTCAACTTCTCAGTCTTCTCTAGAAAGCTCAGTCACCACATAAACTGTTTCCTCGGCTAACACTGTCTTCCTCGGCAATTAATTGGTGTTCAGTCAACACTAATTTTACTCGGCACATACTAGCTCGGTCAACACAAACAACACTCGACATAAACTAGATTTCTTCACTTTTGCCCGGTTAAGCCTACCAGTTTAGTATTCATTCTCACTTAGATAAACAATACATTGTCTTATCATTGTACCATATAATCAAGTACTCATTGAAGTATCAAGATAACTCAACCTTTCCTTAGGTGTTTTTGTTACCAACCTTGCCTATCCCCTTAGCAACACTCAAATAGATATAGTACTTTCTTAAATAGCAATAGTCTTACTAGTTATAGTTTGACATCCATGACAATACAATAATTGCTTCAATTACAGTTTCCACCAATCTCCCTCTTTGGCATTGATGGAAACACCATATGAATATCACATGAATTACCAACCAATCCAAAAACTTATTTGTCCATCAAAAATATTTATAATATCCTTAGCTTCATTCTGATATAGAATCAATTAGCCATGCTTGACCATCCACTAAATTTCTCCCACTGTCTTCATCTTCTCATTCTGTCTATTCATCATGTATTCATCTATGATCATCTCCCTCTTTGACAAAAATGCCAAAGCAACAACAAAAATATACATCCTATAGATGTCGATATCATCCTTTTAGTTTAGTAACAATATTTATCCCTCTCTCATCTTTCTTATGATTGATTCTTGACTTTGTTGTGCTTTTCACAACTCTAAGGCTTTACCTAAAGAAGCTCATGAATACCTAAGAAGTTAATTAGAGTTCCTTCCCCTAACTAAGGCTGCCTAGTCAAGCTAGGAGCACTGCATCAAATGTGCTGCAAAGAACATCTAACAAATTGATGCAAAGAAAGGTCACACTTTAGGAGCACCCTAGAGTTGTGAAAAGCATAGAAAAGTCAAGAATCAGTCATAACCAAGATGACAGAGGGAGAAATATTGTTACTAAACTAAAAGGATGATATCTACATCTACATGATATATGTTTTTGTTGCTTCTTTGGCATTTTTGTCAAAGAGGGAGATGATCATAGATAAATACATGATGAATACACATAATGAGAAGATGAAGATAGTGGGAGAAATTTAGTGGATGGTCAAGCATGGCTAATTGATTCTATATCAGAATGAAGCTAAGGATATTATAAATATTTTTGATGGATAGATAAGTATTTGGATTGGTTGGTAATTCATGTGATATTCATATGGTGTTGCCATCAATGCCAAAGAGGGAGATTGTTGGAAACTACAATTGAAGCAATTATTGTATTATCATTGATGTCAAATGGTAACTGGTAAGATGATTTCTAGTTAAGAAAGTACTATATCTATTTGAGTGTTGCTAAGGGGATAGGCAAGGTTGGTAACAACAACACCTAAGGAAAGGTTGAGTTATCTTGATACTTCAATGAGTACTTGATTATGTGGCACAATGATAAGATAATGTATTATTTATCTAAGTGAGAATAAAGACTAAATTGGTAGGCTTAACCGAGAAAAAGTGAACAAATCTAGTTTAAGTCGAGTGTTATTTGTGTCGACCAAGCTAGTATGTGCTGAGTAAAATTAGTGTTGACCAAACACTAGTTAATTGTCGAGGAAGACAGTGTTAACTGAGGAAATAGTTTATGTGGTGACTGAACTTTCTAGAGAAGACTAATAGGTTGAACATAGTATTGACCAAATGTCAGTATTTTGCATTTGAGGAAGAATTCAGATTTCCAACTGACATCATTAAATTCTTGTATTATTTAAAATGTGTTGACTTTATTTATTGATTGTATGAAAGCATTTAATGAAATGTAAAATGTTTTATTGTAAATCTATTAAGAGATTTCAGATATTTCTAGAAGCATAGCCAAAGAACATAATGTAGGATGAATTCAATGAATCTGACCTAACCCTAAGATCTACGAAGGAGATTAAGCGAAAAAGGATGTATTGACCTAATAGAGGTATTATTAAGGAAACCTAAGCAAGAAGGCTAAAGGAGAAGTGTTGTGATTTCTTGAAGAGAGTTCTGAGTAGATCAGTGATGGAGATAAAAAAGATTCATAGTCAGTAAGCTAGCATATGTGTATAGAATTGGATCTGATATTTGCAAAGTGAGTTGTATATTTTTCAGATCAATACTACTGCTACTTTCTAACCATTATAATAGTCAAAATCCTTTAAATAGAGGTTTACCTAAAAGTCATAGGTATAAATCCTTTCAACAAGGTTTCATTATAATGGAGTGTATGAAAGTCCTATAATAATGCACACTTTTAATAGAGTGGTTTAAATCCTTTAACCATGTTGGAACTTTTTCTTGTAGGACAAAACTTGAATAAATAAATGGGCTAGAACTTAGGATAGGCACTCAAGTTTGACAAGAAAATAGTCCAATTGATGAGGATAACAAGGAATCCTCCTTCTTCGTTGAGCTCCACATCACTTAGGTGGGTATTGCCTTATATGCACACTGAAAACACCTCATGATATGTAATAGGCCTGCAGATAGATTACTGTGGAATAGTCTCCAAACCCCTTCAGGTAACTTGTACCCCAATGAAGCTAATTCATATGAAATAGCCCTAATTGCATAGAATTGATTCTAAACACTAGAATGGATCTCCTACTACTACTACCAACATGAAAGGGAAAGAAATTTGATTTGATGTTGGTTGGAAGGGCTCCTGAGATACCCTAAGTCTCTCATAGACTAGTGCCTTATCCAATGGGAAGTAGAGTCAAATACATCACTACAACAGAGAGCTATGAAACAAGAAGACAATACACTCTAATATGATGATGCCTTACACCAAACATACACCATTAATCAAGTCATACTTTAACAATCGACCTGTGTACCCAAATGTGCTATCACCTATTCAAAGGATATTAAGTCTCCCCTTAGAAGAGACCTATAAACAAGTAATACATTAACCAGCATCCACTGGAAGACAAACATAAGATACCCTTGATACCCTAGTTCATACACACCTGAAAACTAATCCTAAACTAGTTATCTCTACGAAGACAACTCCACCTGCAAACACATAGGAAATGCAAATAGAAAAATCAAACACCTTTGATGTATGATTAATGAATTCAGAATTCAAATGGAGACAATCTGATAATAGTAAGAATTATATTGAATCTCATACATCAGACATGCTATTACAATATGTATCATATTCTATGAACCAACAAAGGAAGAAAGAACACCCTATATGAAGAGAAGAAGGAAGTATATATAGGAAAAGGACCCTTCATGGAACTAGCTCATAGAAGAAAATAGAACCGGAACCCCAACTCCACCAAAAAACTAACTACTTATACCCTTAGTCACCTTGGGATCCTCAAAGGGGATGCAGCAAGCTTCAGGTGACTAGGGTTAGGGTTTCACCCACCAAACCCATTAGAAACAGTCATAAATTAATTGCATAGGATGAAAACCAAGTGGCCAGAACAATCAACTCTTGGAATGATCTCCATTAATGAAAAGATCTCAGAGTATTGTACTAGAGATCATGAATACACCATGCTTATCAGTCATTTTATCCACCTGCAACATGCCCTAAGCAACACCATCACAGCACAAAATCCCCTGTAGATAATCATGGAACACCCTGGACCACACTGCAACTGTCAACGAGATCAATCTTACCAAATCCAGCCACTAAAATCATCTATTTTGGTACTTTCGGTCACTGGAAACCCTCAATAAATTTGAATTCAAACCCCAATGGCTATATCCTTGGTGCCAGCATCAAATCAGTGGTCAACATTTAAATTTGGGAAAACTTTAAGTTGCGGCCGTCAAATCTTCATGTATCCCAGGCTTTATGACTCAAGCTCAACCGCTAGCCCTAGATTAACACTTAGCAACTATGCGATAAGCCTTTTCCTTATTCACGAGGTGAAAACCTTAACCCATGTTTAACTCTGTGAACCTGTGACAAAAAGGAAACTTAACCTCGGTCCCTTATTTAGTGAACTAGCGACTGAAGGTTTTTGCTGGGTCATGGAATACTTTTTACCTCTGCTAGACAGTTTAGCGATTACACAAGAACTTGTTCACATAATTTCCAATCAAATTAGAGCACCATTATCTTATTTCATGAATGAGTGATATCATTTATAATTTTTTCAGAGCCCCCAAGAACTTTACCAGAACTGCCAGACATTGGATCCCAGCCTGGGCCCATTTTATGCCATCTATCATCACATTATTCACTGCTCACCACCCAGTCACCGCTGACACAGGACTTGTAGAATACAAGCCTTTGATCAAATGATCATCTTAAGATCACATGGCCTGACAAGATTCCATCAGATCTTACGATGTCCATTGATTACGAATCTCCTCCCTACTCTGACAAAGCCCTAACACATGGATGAAATCAATGGTTGTCACTACATCGTTGATGTTAAAAGACATGCATCTTCACTCAGCTGTACAATGACAACCACCAGATCTCATTGATCTTTAACCATTTTAAACCAGTGGACCCACTGACAACTTGCCTAGTCAAGACCTTGTGGACCAATCAGACACTGCCAAATTAGCCTACCAGGCAAGTGGACCCACCGTTCTGCAAAGCTACATCATCAAGAGAAATCGATGGCTATCTTAAGATCTCATGGCCTCTAACACATCTGATAAGAACATGCACTGACCGTTGATCTACTAAAGATGTTAGGACCCTCTAACAAGCCTAGGATAGATTTGAAATCGAGGGATGGTGCATGATCTCAAAGGGGAAGAATATTCCTTAAGATCATGCACCGACCATAGATTTAAAAGGCTTCCCTATAGGTCCCACTAACATATCTCTAAATCAGCATTGCCTCAACTAATCACCAACTACCACATGTGCTTACATGTCACTTAGGTCCCACCATACACTGATCAAAACACTTGGACCATCGGATGGATGGCGCATGATCTAAAGGGCTCAAAAGATTCTATACGCTTATACACCATCCGACGATCTTGAATCTACCTAAGAATGGGTTCCACTGATAGAAAAGCTACATCACAAAGAGAATGAATGGTTGTCACAACCTCTCAAGCCTCTAACACATTTCTTGTGCTTTAATGATAGTCATTAGATCTAGATGTTGTTAGAGCCTTCTGATAAGTTAGAAACTAGGTCCCACTACTAGCATATAGATCACCATTCTTTGACCAATGACAAGCCACCACCTCAACACATTTCTAATAGCTAGTCCAGACATATCACCATTTAAAGGAAGGGACCACCATTTCATGATTCAGTGACCAAAGGAAAAGAAGACCGCTTGGCCAATTTGCCTGATGCTAAGACATAACCGCCAAATATTAAGAGATTACATGACTGAATGTTCACTGAATCATCGAAAGAAAAGATATGACTACCAAGGATTAAGCAAACAAGCAACTAATAGGGAAGAAAAGTGCACATGTGTTATATGATCACTTAAGGGGCCTAAAAAAGGTAAAGATAAATTAGAACAAGGCCAGGGTAAATTAGGGCTTTCTCACTACAATGACTAGATTTTTGAATTTTGCAAGGGTTTCAAAGCCAGGGATAGGAAAAAGGTTACAGAGACCAAAAAAAAATGCTAGGGCCATGAAAATTTTTCTGAGTGCTAACAGTGGCTCTAGTTGGGGATGATGGGCAACTTGTGTCCATGCAAGAATTCAAGATTTTTGGGAGAGCAGACCACCCATAGGACAAAACTAGGGACCTCAAAAATAGGCAACTGAACCAGGGAAAGAAACACACAACAAGAAAGGGAAATATTTACAGAGAATTTACAAGATTTTAAAAATTTATTTAGCAGCCCCAAGCCACCAAAAGAAAGTCAATGACCCTCCTGAATCAAAAATCTGATTCTCATCTACATATGTGGCCAGACACCTACAAATTTCATAACCATCCTTCTGCCAACATCTGTGATAATTCATGGGCTGAAAAACAAAATTGCACTGATCACTACCCATGCATTTCTAGTCATGACTACCATACTCATATTCATATTCCAAGAAGTAAGGAACATCACTCACTTCTTCTTGATGACTGGAAACAAAAATTTGATCTATTAATGCATCAAAAAATGTGACATATTGATTATCATGCATTACCATAGAATTACCTCGCTGAAAAGGACCTGGATCCTTTGATTTTCCTTCATGAATTGCTTTAGCCACTAAGCAACTTGGTTCCTCCCTGATATTTTCATGAATTGGATCATGAACCAAGTGAAGGTCTTCTTCATTTATTTTGTGATAGTAGGACATTTGATCTGCATCATCATTTTCACCAAAAGAGTTTCTATCCCAATCATTGAAGACAAAGTCCTCAACACTATCACCATCACTACCATATTTAACAAAAGAAGGAAAAGGGTTTGAATGAGGAACTTTTTCATCAATATAATTCTTATGACAGGACAACACATTGTCATGACCTTGAACTTCTTCTTTTGCAGAGTCACTACATGAGGAGAGTTGTAATATACATGGGTCCTCAGGGTCACTTTGAACACTGGCCTCATTATCAGTGTCAAAGGATAAATCATAGGGGAGCTGCAAAATCAAAATCCAAAATAGGGGCATACCTCTGAAATTCTTCAGCCAAGAGTGTTGAAATCTCCTTACTGCTTAGTGGACTTTGGGCCATACTTTCATCTTCCTCAGCTTCACCCCTATTGCAAACATCTTCCTTGTCCAAGATAAGAAAAGAGACCTCTGGCCTTAGATCATCTTGTGTGGATAAACCAATGCAGGAATCATCATCTACATCATATTCATTTTCTTGCCACTCACACAAAACATCATCAAACTAGGACAAGAAATAAGAACTCTGATATTGAAAAGAAGAAAAATCTGTAGATAAATTGTAAACATTATCATTCTCAAATCCATCTTCAACACTCTCATATGCACTGACCTCAAAATCAGCCTTATAGTCAACACCTTCTGCATAATGAGAATCAACATCAGTACTACTGGTCTCCTCATGATCAACATAAAGAGAAGCCAATGCCCTCAACTTTATGTCCCCCAATAACTACTAGTTCTTAGCTTTTAAGGACATAACCCCAAGTGCATCCTCAAGCCCAAGGCTATCATCACTAAGTATCCACTCCCTAAGATGCACATAACACTCTTTATACAAGGAGGCTGGCCAATGGATTGATTCAGGAAAATAGAGCTCTAAAAACAAGCCAATGAACACAACTTCTAGAAACTCAACACCCTCTGGAAGTTGATCATATGCTTCACAAAACCTATCATAGAACAAAGGTATTGACAACTCCCTCCCACTTCCCACTTTTAATCTCACCAATCTTATGCAATCCCTCTGGATGCCTTGGTCTAATAATGCAATCTCCTCCTCAAGTTTACCCATCATAACTTAATGCACTACTTCCATAAAATTTTGCAAGGATGCAACTAAAAACTTGAAGTATGTAAACCTCTACTCACACCTTATCCTTTTCTTAGTCCTTAATCACTTAATAAGGAGACATTTCAGATCTTTGAGAAATACTTGAGAGTTTTGTAGCAGAAAACCTTATTAACTAGAAGGCAGGGCAGATCTAGAGCTCACCATGTAGCTCCATCAGATTCTTTATTGTGTAGAGTCACCACCTCCTTCAAGAGGAAAATATTGTTTCTCTTTGTACCTCTTCCAATCAACCAAAACTACACTAGGATATCACATTGTCTATCAGGAATGACACTGATCAAATAGAGAAATCAGAGCCACCACTTAACACTTAGTTTGAAAATTTTAGCAAATGCTTTATTTTTATCTGACTCTTTCCAATGGTCTCCCCAGTAGAGTCACCAATTTGTTGGAGCTTTTTCTTGCAGGACCAAACTTGAATAAATAAATGGGCTAGAACTTAGGATAGGCACTCAAGTTTGACAAGAAAATAGTCTAATTGATGAGGATAACAAGGAATCCTCCTTCTTCTTTGAGCTCCACATCATTCAGGTGGGTATTGCCTTATCTGCACACGGAAAACAACTCATGATATGTAATAGACCTATAGATAGATTAGTGTGGAATAGTCTCCAAACCCCTTTAGGTAACTTGTACCCCAATGAAGCTAATTCATATGCAATAGCCCTACTTGCATAGAATTGAGTTTGAACACTAGAATGGATCTGCTACTACTACTACCAACATGAAAGGGAAATGAATTTGATTTGATGTTGGTTGGAAGGGCTCGTGAGATACCCTAAGTCTCTCATAGTCCAGTGCCTTATCCAATGGGTAGCAGAGTCAAATACATCACTACAACAAAGAGCTATGAAATAAGAAGACAATACACTCTAATATGCTGATGCCTTACACCAAACATACACCATTAATCAGGTCATACTTTAACAATCCACATGTGTACCCAAATGTACTATCACCTATTCAAAGGATATTAACTCTCCCCTTAGAAGAGACCTATAAACAAGTAATACATTAACCAGCATCCACTAGAAGACAAACATAAGATACCCTTGATACCCCAATTCATACACACCTGAAAACTAATCCTAAACCAGTTATCTCTGCAAAGATAACTCCACTTGCAAACACATAGGAAATGCAAATATAAAAATCAAACACCCTTGATGTATGATTAATGAATTCAGAATTCAAATGGAGACAATCTAATAATAGTAAGAATTATATTGAATCTCATACATAATACAAGCTATTACAATATGTATCATATTCTCTAAAGCAACAAAGGAAGAAAGAACACCCTATATACAGAGAAGAAGGAAGTATATACAGGAAAAGGACCCTTCATGGAACTAGCTCACAGAAGAAACTAGAACCGAAACCCCAACTCCACCAAAAAACTAACTACTTATAACCTTAGTCACCTTGGGATCCTCAAAGATGATGCATCAAGCTTTGGGTGACTAGGGTTAGGGTTTCACCCACCAAATCCATTAGAAATGGTCATAAATTAATTGCATAGGATGAAAACGAGGAGGCCAGAACAATCAGATCTTAGAATGATCTCCATTAATGAAAAGATCTTAGAGTATTATATCAGAGATCATGAATACACCATGCCTATCAGTCCTTTTAGCCACCTACAACATGCCCTAAGGAACACCATCACAACACAAAATCCCCTACAGATAATCATGGAACACCCTGGACCACACTGCAACTATCAATGAGATCAATCTTACCAAATCTAGCTGCTAAAATCATCAATTTTGGTACTTCTGGTCACTGGAAACCCTCAGGAAATTTGAATTCAAACCGCAATGGCTATATCCTTGGTGCTAGCAGAAAATCAATGGTCGTCATTTAAATCTAGGCCAACTTTAAGTCACGGTTGTCAGATCTTCATGTATCCTGGGCTTTATGACTCAAACTCAGCCGCTAGCCCTGGGTTAACACTTAGCGACTATGCGATAAGGCTTTTCCTTATTTGTGAGGTGAAAACCTTAACCCATGTTTAACTCTATGAATCAGTGACAAAAGGAAAACTTAACCTCAGTCCCTTATTTAGCGAACCGGTGATTGAAGGTTTTTGCTGGGTCACAAAATAGTTTTTACCTCCGCCAGATAGTTTAGCGATTATGCGAATGCTTGTTCACATAATCTCTAGTCAAATTAGAGCACCATTATCTTATTTTGTGAATGAGTGAAACCCTTTATAATTTTGTCAGAGCCACCAAGTACTTTAGCAGAACTGCTAGACATTGGATCAAAGTTGGGACCATTTTATGCCATCTATCATCACATTATTCACTGCTCATGGCCCAGTCACCGCTAACATAGGACCCGTAGAATACAAGCCTTTGATCAAATGGTCATCTTAAGATCACATAGCCTATAAAGATTCCATCATATCTTATGATGTCCATTGATTAAGAATCTCCTCCCTGCTCTAACAAAGCCTTGACACATGGATGAAATCAATGGTTGTCACTCCATCACTGCTGTTAAAAGACATGCATCTTCACTCAGCGGTGCAACAACAGCCACCAGATCTCATCGATATTTAATCATTTTAAACTAGTGGACCCACTGAAAACTTTCCCAATCAAGACCTCATGGACCAATCAGACACCACCAAATCAGCCTACCTAGCAAGTGGACCCACTGTTCTACAAAGCTACGTCATCAAGAGAAATCGACAGTTGTCTTAAGATCTCATGGCTTCTGACACATTTGATAAGAACATGCACCAATCGTTGATCTACTGAAGATGTTAGGACCCTCTGACAAGCCCAAGATAGATTCAAAATTGAGGGATGGCACATGATCTCAAAGGGGAAGAATATAACTTAAGATCATGCATCGACTATAGATTTAAAAGGCTTCGCTGCAGGTCCCACTAACATATCTCTAAATCAGTAATGCCTTGACAAATCACTAGCTGCCACATGTTCTTACATGTCACTTAGGACCCACCATCCACTGATCAAAACACCAGGACCATCAGACGGATGGCATATGATCTGAAGGGCTCAAAAGATTCTATGCACTTATATGCCATCCGTCGATCTCAAATTTACCTAAGAATGGGTCCCGCTAACATAAAAGCTATGTCATAGAGAGAATGAATGGTTATCACAACTTGGCAAGCCTCTGACACATCGCTTGCACTTTAACGATAGTCATTAGATCTAGATGTTGTTAGAGCCTTCTGATAAGTCAAAAACTAGGTCCCACTGCTAGCATACAGATCATCATTCTTCGACCAATGACAAGCTACCACCTCAACACATTTCTGATAGCTAGTCTAGATGTATCACCATTTAAAGGAAGGGACCACCATTTCATGATTTAGTGACCAAAGGAAAGGAAGACCGCTTCACCAAGTCGCCTGATACCAAGACATAACCACCCAATATTAAAAGATTACACAATTGAATGTTCACTGAATCACTGAAAGAAAAGATATGACCGCCAAGGATTAAGCGAATAGGTGACTGATAGGGAAGAAAAGTGCACATGCATTATATGATCGCTTAAGGGGCCCAAAAAAGGTAAAGACAAATTAGAACAAGGTCAGGGTAAATTAAGGCTTTCTCACTACAATGGCTAGATTTTTTAATTTTGCAAGGGTTTCAAAGCCAGGGATAGGAAAAAGGTTGCAGAGACAAGAAAAACATGCTAGGGCCATGAAAATTTTTCTGAGTGCTAACAAATTGAGTCACAATTGATAGTGTGTTTGTAACCTTTGATAGGGTTGGCTTTTCACCGAGCTCACTTCAAAAGAGTGAACATAATAGTAACATGTTACAAAGTGGTTTTTCCCAAATTGTGTTTCCACTATAAATCCTGGTGTTGATACTTTTGTGAATGTTTTGGTTTGAACATTTTTGTGTTTTACAAGTTAGATGCTATTGGATAAGTGGACTGCACTATTATCTATTTTTGTTATGCAATTAGTAATGACTGAGTAGGTGTTGGTTATTAGATCTGATTTGTTGAAGAGTTTAAAGTTTGATTTTATACATCTAGACCTGAGAACAACTGATTCACCTCCCCCCCCCTCTTTGTTGTTCTAAATCATATTAGCAGGGCATACCATGTTAAGAGCTCTGAAACTTATACAATCTACCTTGCAAAATGATTTAAAACTTACAACTAAGTAAGCACTCAGTTAAGAGATTTAATAAGGTCTATTAAAACCACTCTGTTAAGAGATTTACAATGATTTGCCTATTATAATTTATTAGTACCTGATCCTTCGATTTTCACTATGATGTTGATTACAAATCTTCTTCTTATAGTATAGATTTGATATCCTCTATCAAATATATTTCTATTATGTCCTTTACTACTCTGCTCGGTCACTAAACTCTATTTCTAATAGTCAAAACACTTTTCTGCTCTGCAAGTATGAGATCTCCTTCATACTCATGATCCTCTCATAATAATTTTTAGGGTTTGGATCTCATTTTATATAAATAAATAATTATCTCTGAGGTTTAAGATGTACAATACTGATTGTATACTTTTTTCGCTTAACCTTTCCCTAATTCTGACCAGTTCCATGAATTACATAGGGATTAATGATTACAATTCTAAAGCATAATCATCTCTTTGATTTCCTCTATCAATAATAAATATTATGTAGATGTCGGCGAAAGTCATTTACCTAAGTGTTTGTGTGATAACAAACACATATGTCAATTTTGGCATCCTCAACATTTGATATCTCTGGCACTCGACACTTACTGTTCTTCATAACCTGTTGCTCAAAATTGACATCCTTACATAACTCGACATAAACTGACTCTCTTAATACTAAAGTACTCGGTGACCACTTTCTTTCTCAATAGTAACTACTACTCTATAAATGTACAATATACATGACTTGGCTTATACATCATGACTGGGTCGTAGTGATGACTGACCAACATTGCCTAGAAAATTACTAAGTGTAAGACACTAATAGACAACAAAACTTAGGGATCAACAATTTCCCCCTTTGATATTAGTGGCAAACAAAAAAATTCATGACATTTTCATTATGTTTAGAAGATTACTTAGTACTAACAAAAACTCCTATAGAATACTCTCCCTAAGACTTAACTCGGTCTTACAATATATATATATATATATATATACATATATATATATATATATATATATATATATATATATATATATATATATATATATATATATATATATATATGTATATATATATATATATATATATATATATATGTATATATATATATATATATATATATATATATGTATATATATATATATGTATATATATATATATATCTATATATATATATATATACATATATATATATACATAGATATATATATACATACATATATATATATATATACATATATATACATATATATATACATATATATACATATATATATACATATATATACATATATATATACATATATATACATATATATATATATATATATACATATATATATATATACATACACACACACACACACACACACACACATATATATATATATATATATGTGTGTATATATATATATATATATATATATATATATATATATATATACACACACATATATATATATATATGTGTGTGTGTGTGTGTGTGTGTGTGTGTGTGTGTATGTATGTATATATATATATATATCTATATATATGTGTGTGTGTGTGTGTGTATATACATAAGACTCCTTATTTGACATACAATCAATAGATATACATTTGCAAAACTAGTATATCATACTATTTGTCCAATGTGTTTGTATCTACTTTCTAATTTTTGATATCTAACATATATCTGATATTTCATATTCATATCCATTTCATGTTATTTTCCCTTATGATTTTTTCATGTCACGTTATTTCCCACTTGTTTTTGGCACTTGAAGTTCTTGGGGTGTGGGGTCTTGAACTATTTTTCCAAGAATGGTTTGTGAAGATGCACGACCATCCCTAATGTGTTCTCCCAACTGGACCTTACAGACTTCAAAACCTTAGACTTCAATTCTAGCTTGGCAGGTAGCTCGACTAGGCTCTCAACAATAGAAATATGAGGATCTTTCTGAATTAACTTCTTTATCATGACTAACTCCCTTTGCATAGCCTCAAGATGAGGTGTTAATATTGTTTGGATACATAGTAGTCAAGCCCTTATTTTACCATTGTCAGCCACCAACTTTGCTAATCTACCTTGTGCATATAATAATCTAGTAAAATGCACAGATCTATAACTTTCAACCATGCTCAATGAGTGACCTATAGACTTTAGATCTAATTGTAGTTTGTCTATCAGATCCTATTTTTCCTTTTTAAATTCTTCTACATTTCATAACTTTTAGTACAACGAGTGTGCATTTTGTACAACTTCTTCTAAATTTGTTACTAAGGTAGAGAGTTCTACCTATTTCACTGCAATGTCTGTAGAGACCTTATTAAGTACTTTGGTCTCAAACTTCCTTTCTAACCACAACAACAACTTGTCATTGGCCACGATGTTATCATCTGTTACTTTCTTAACAATATGGACAAGTTGCTATAGAATAGGTTCTGATTCATTTACATCATTCATCTCAAAAGCATCTATGAAAATATATTTTTATCTCATGTATTACCTTCTTTTGTTGATGTTATCTTCTCATTTCTTCATGTTTACTCTTCTTCTTTAGTAGATCTTGCAAGATTTTCATTTGTTCATAGGTCAAGTTATCAGAGTCCCACTTAGGAATCACTATAACTTCTTCAAGTGTCACCTATGTAGCAGGAGATTTCTCCTTCTTCTTTTTTGACTTCTTCCTAGGTGTAGTTCCACTTGACATCTATATGGGAGGTTTTATTACCTCTTGTTCCTTAGGCTCTTGAGTGTCATGTTCTTTCTCTTTCTCCATATTTTCCTTTTCCTTCTCCTCTACATGAGGACTCACTATTACCAATGCAGACTTTTCTACTTGATCTTTTCTTATCTCCTTGATAGATGTAGGCTTTGTTGTGATTGACAACTTGTCATGCTCCTTGGTATTAGCACTTAGTGAGACTAGCTAATCAACTGTGACTATATGTAGGCTTGCTGGGGTAATCTCAATAGTTGATGTGCTCTCAATATGTGGATAATCTTGCACTTATAATAATACCATATTGATGCTCAGCATAGATTTATCCTTGGCCACCTTGGCTTCTATATGATATTGAATTTATTCCTTAGTCAATATATTTATTTTCATTGGAGAGTCCTCAGTGATGTCAACAATTTTTATCTCATCCTTTCTCTCTTAATTATCCTTTTGATCTACTACCTTTTGAACTTTTTTCTCACTCACATCCTCCTTATTGTCCAATTCTACTTCCTTGGATGTTCCTGCACTCTATTTTTCACTCTTATCAACTAAATACCAAAACGTATCTTCCATAACTTTATACTTTGTTGTAACATATCTGTTACAAGTAGTGGTTGTCTTTGCACCAAATATCGACTTGTTAATGCCTGATACAACCACTAGACTTATAGAAGACATAGGAGGCTATTAAACCATGTCAAGAATCCCAAGGGGAGTGCTGACTATTTTTCTAAAAATCTCCCCCTCAATGTTACCTGAGGGGATTCAAACCTATGACCAATCTCCGATACCACTTGTTACAAGTAGTGGTTGTGGTTGCACCAAAAGATCAACATGTTAATGCCCAATACAACCACTAGACTTATAGAAGACACAGGAGGCTGTTAAATGATGTGACAAATCCTAAGGGGGGAGCTAACCATTTTTCCAACAATATCTTAAACCTTGTGTTGAAGTATGGAGTATGCTCAGATCTTGGGGATAAATCTATTCCTATAGTACTCCATATAGTACTTGATATATTCAGGGGATAAGTCAGGCATGACTTGAGCAAGAGTGCTCTCCCTGATTTGCTTCTCTTTCATTAAGGCATATTCGCATTTATGAGCTATCCTCAGCTAGAATTTATCAGGAATCAAGTTCCCCAATTGAAGTGGTGTCATCTTGAATGTATAGAGCATCTCAAGCATAGCCTTTTCTACTCTCTCCTTGTCCTTAATGCCTAGTTTCTCAAATCTTATTTTCTTAAAGCCTTCTAGGCCAACAATGCTCTTGATGTTGTGGCATATTTCATCCACAGTTAGTGATCTCTTCTGTGATGGAGCCTTCTTCTTCACTTCCTCATCACTATCAATTTATTCATCATCCTTTTCTAAGATAAGCTTTCTTCTTGGTTTCTTAGAATAAACTAGTTTTCTTTTCACTAATGTAGAGGTCTTCTTTTGTGGTTCAAAAACTATAAAAGTGGAAGCTACTCTAGTTCTCAGCCAAAGTACTGGTGAGGAAATGGGCTTACATTTCTATGCTTGTTTCTTGGTAGGCTCGGCAACTGATGCCTTCTTGCCTTTCTTCACTACCACATTCTTCTCCTCTTCACTTTCTACTGACTCGCTAGACTTGTCCTCTCCTAATCTCTAAGTCAATGCAAGAGGTGGATCTACCTCTTCTCCACCTAACATTTTCTCTATTTTTTCACTATCTTATTTCTTTTCCTCTCCATGGTAGAAGATTTTAATCCCATGGTTATCTTATCCTTAGCTTCCTCATATGTTAAAAAATGTGTAGCCTTCTTGTCATCATCCTCAACTAATAGGGTTGTGATTGCTACTATTATCTCATCTATATTTACTTCATAAGGTAATGGCCTTAGCCATGATACCCTCAATATGACTGCTTGTGCATATGTGAAATCTATATCAACTAGAAAAAATATATCTTTGTAGTACTTATCCACTAATGATACATGGATTCTGCTTCTTTTCCTCATTTTCTTCTTGAATTAAACAAAATAATTGTCCATTATGCTCTCAAATTTCTCACCCATATGACCAATAAACTCACTAATATGTACTATGATAGGTCTATTCTTATCCCATTCTACATCCCCAATAGTAGGAAAACTATTCTGCATGTTGAAAAATAGATAGACAAGTAAATAACCAAACTTACATAGAATTATTTTCTTTCTAGATGGATGTAAGGTTCTCGACAAGCTATGTCAATTGGAGATTAGAAAGGTCATATATATGATCCTTCTTTACTGTCTTCTAAGCTTGGTCCACTACCATGCATGGGACATTGTCTAACCAACTAGACTGATAAAACTTATGACCTATGACCCTGACTGCAAAATCAATTTTTGGTTCTATGATAGTTGAAATAGTCATTCCTCATTTGTTCCACACTTCCTAGCTCTTTTCTTGAAATTCCTATTTACTCTGACATCTCATTGTCTTATTTCCAGTGAGTCTAGGGTATCCAATTACCCAGTGAATCATTTATTTTGTAATTTGGACCGGTCCATCTTCTAGCCAAATTTTCATGTCTTGTACTCAGCTCAATACAATCTCGATCCATTCAACTTTAAAATTTTGTGGGAAATTGAGTTTCATTCTGTTGTAATTCTATTTCTCTTCTTCTTCTTAAAGATTTCATTAGTTCACGTCTTGCTGCTTCAAGTTGTTGTAATGCAAGTTGAATGTCAATCTTCTGATTCTCTATGATCTTTCCCAACTTATAAACCTCCATCTCAATATCTTTGACTGACAAGTGGTTAGACTTATTTTAAGAGATTGAGCTCTGATACCAATTGTTGGAAATTTATTAGGGAAAGTGAGATACTAAGAGGGGGGTGAATCGGATATCAACCAATTTATAAATTTTGAAATAAACAAACTTGCATACCATAAGTGTCAAACTTAACACTATATCAAATCTAATATCCTAATCATCATCAATGAAAATAAACATAACACAATAATTTTGGTTACCAAAAACCCTTGAAAGCTAAAAACAGGGTGGGGATGACACCCACAAATCTTCACTACTACCGTATTAAAGTTTTCCTATTAGGGCTACAAGTTTGATCATAAAAGATGATCTACCCTATGAGGGGGCTACCCTGTTAGGAGATTTGAGACTTATACAATCTACCTTGCAAAAGTATTGAAAACTTACAACTAAGTAAGCACTCAATTAATAAATTTAGTAAGGTCTATTAAAGCCTCTCTGTTAAGAGATTTACTCTGATTCACCTTTTAGAATGTCTCATTACCTTATCCTTTGGTTTTCACTTTGATTCTGATTATAGATATTCTCCTTATAGTATAGATTTGATCTCCTCTATCTAATATATCTCTATTCTATCCTTCACTGCTCTACTCTGTCACTGAACTTTGTTTTTGATAGTCAAAACACTTTTGTGTTCTACAAGTATGAGATTTCCTTCATACTCATGCTCCTCTCATAATATATTTTAGGGTTCAAATCTCATCTTATATAAATAATTAAATATCTCCAAGATTTAAGATCTATGATCTGGATTGTCTACTTTTGTCGCTTAACCTTTCCCTAATTCTAATTGGTTCCATGAATTACATAGAAATTAATGATTATAATTATAAAACATAATCATCTCCATGATTTCTTGTATTAATAATAAATATTATGTAGATGTCATCCAGAGTGGTTTACCTAAGTGTTTGTGCCATAACAAACACATATGTCAATTCTGGCTTACTCGACATTTGACATCTCTGGCACTCGATACTTACTATTCTTCATACCCTATTTCTTGGCACTGACATCTTTAAATAACTCATCATAAACTGACTCGGTTAGTACTAAAGTACTCAATGACCATTGTCTTCCTCAACACTAACTAATGCTTGGTAAATGTACAATATACCTTACTCGACCTATACATGATGACTCGGTCAGAGTGATGACTGACAAACATTGCCTAGAAAATGACTAAGTGTAAGACACTAATAAACAACAAAAATTAGGGATCAACAACAATAAGATTGGACACATTGCTTCCAAGTTTCCTAATGGTGATAAGAAGGCTAAGGTTAAGATATTCAAGGATAAGAGAAAGAATAATTTCTTTTTTGTTGTCGATAAAGCAGTTACCGATGAGGAATTTGAGGATAATGAAGATGTATTTACCTTTGTTGATGTCAAGGAAAATCTTCTTGTAGATGGTGAAAAAATCTTATTTTTGTAGACACCTAAAAATCCTTTAGAAAATAAAGTATTTTTAGTTTTTGAAAAACCCCTGATGACATCATCATTTGTTAATTAATTAATTATTTAATTAATTAATTAATTTTTATGCCATTAAAACCCTTTACCTTAATTAAAAATATTTAATTAAGGAATCCCTCCCAAAAATGTTTAAATCTTATTTAAACACCATTCCCCTATTTATTAATTATTTAATTAATAAATTAACCCAAAATCCAAAAAATAAATAATTTATTTATTTTTTCCCAAAACCTTAGAAATATCCTAAAGACCACTAACCTCTTCTAGAATCTTCTAATCCCTCTTTAATTTTGATTAAAGGCTAATCCCATCATTTCCTAACCCTAATCCCAACTTAAAATATTTAATTAAGATTAAATATCTAATCCTCCTTTTTATTAAATTTATTTTAATAAAATATCCTCAAACTTAACCCTTGGAAATAAATAAATCTTTATCTATGTCCTAAAATCCATATTTATCCCTAGAAAAGCCTAGACTCTTCTAGAAAGTCTTCATCCTTTTCCCGTTTGACTCAAACCCTAACCTTACCCCAAACCCTAACCTATCCTCCTAACCCAAGCCCTTCCAAAATCCTATAAGTACTCCTCATTTCTAAGAGAAAAATACCAATTCACTTTCAATTCTAGTATTGTTATAATGCTAGAATAGCTCTAAATCATTTAGTTTTCATACTAATTGTTAGTTTTAATCATTTTCAAGCATTTTTATCTCACATCTTAGTGCATATAACCAATGGGTTAACTTAGTTTGATTCTTGTTGATGCATCATTCTCACATCTATTTTGGGTTCTAAAATCTAGTATAATCATATTTGTTTCTTAAATCTCCATTAAAGCATTCTTGAGTTCTTGAGGCCTTAGGGGCAATTTTGGGTGTTCTACCCAATATTGTGCCATTTTTGAGGTTTTCATGAATCTTAATCCATCTTAGTATGCATTAGAATATGCTCCAAGTGCTTAGAGAGAACACCCACATCCCCTACGCAAGAGCAAATCAAACAGTGCTTGGGTGCACCTGTTTAAGCTCTATCTGAGGTGGCTTAGCTTAGATGTTTTTGTTTTGAATTGATATAATGTTATATTAAAACCTAATGTTTTCTTGTCTTAGCCTTTCAAAAAAGATATGGATAGCCTAGTCTACATTCTGGCAAGCCCGGTGGGACTCACTTCGCAAGTATTTCAATTTTTGGAGTTTTTCGCAAAGTTTGAAGTTTGAAGATGGAGGAGGTAGTTTGATCATCTTTCTTGTCTAAAAGCCCATTATTCCTCTATTATGTTTATTAATTCTTCTTCCCCTTGCAAAATCTTGGCCTATTCTTCCAAAAAATCCCTAAGAAAATCTCATTTTGACAAAAAATGTGTATTTTCTGTGTAAAAATTCCATTTAAAGTATTTAAAATTGTCAGTGGATCGCATCTGGTAAATCCAGGATAGTATCCAAGATTCCTGGATCACATCTGGGGACTACACCATTCCTGGATCACATCTGGGGACCACACCATTCCTGGATCGCATCTGCTAAATTCAGGATAGCATCTAGTAAATTCAGGGTAGCATCTGGTGTATTCAAGGTAGCATCTGGTAAATAGGATAGCATCTAGTAATACTTCAATTTGGGGTAAAAATGAACAAAACCAAGGGATAAACATCTTATTTTAGTGCTTATAATGAATCCCCAAATCACTGTTGAATACATTAAAGACTAAAACTTGCAAAATCTAACAAACAAACAAAACCAATCCAATCATTTGCATCCTTGCAACATCAAGGTTTTAGATGCATTCATGCAAAGTTAGGAACACTTCATTTTTAGAAACTTAAAAATAACTTCAAATTTCCATTTCAAAAGGTTCAAAATCAACACTAAGTGCACACAAAATTCTAAATGAAAAAGCATCAATCAGAGATAAAATGAACTTCATTTGCAAATATTTTAAAGTTCTTTTAAAATCTCATGCAAACTAAGAGTCCTAAATGGTTTCCAAAACTATCCTAAAAGCTTTGTTATTTGTTCCAAACAAATGTCTTGTTGCAAAATCTTGAATGTTTCCTAGGTTTTTCATGCATCAAAACAATCAAGGAATATAATTTTTGGGCTTAAAACATGCAAACTAGGACACAAAATCTTGAATGAAAACCAAAGTCCAAAGAGTCATTTTTACTTTGAGTCAAAAACAATCTTGAATCATCTAAATTGAAAAGAAAAGCATCCCTATTCCTTCCTCTTTGAATTTTAGTTCAAACAAAATCTTGAAATGATCTAAGGTTAAAACAAATCACATCTTCAAAGTTCTAAATCAACACGATAATTCAATCTTGAATGCCCAAGTCAAAGCAACTGCAAACGCTTGAAAGTCTTTTGGAGAAAGAAAAAATCAAAACCTAAAAACTTGTGTCTTCAGCTATTCAAAATCAAATCACACTTGAATTCAATTTGGGAAAGAAAAACTTGCTTGATGTGCATCTAGGAGCTTTACATTTTTTGTAAATCCTTGTTAGAATAAGCAATGTAGAACATTTGAACTTGGACAAGTTCACTTGTTTTACTTTTAACAAGGCCTATCCAGGGAGAAAAGCACTTCCTCTCTGGAGAATGACCTCAAATCAGTATCCCCCCCAGTCGGTATATAAATAAAGTGAAGGCAAAAAGTACTCACTTATATCTCCTAATCCACGGGCATTCGTGCCAAATACAGTGATTGGGGATGGTAAATATTCCTCCCCCAGCGTTGTTGGCTAGGATCTTAAGTGAGTCATGGGTGGTTAGCATAATTGGGTATGGAGACTCCATAGAACTATTAAAAACCTGATAAAATAGAGGCTACCTATCTACATCCAAAAGTATCAAAATCCTTGTGCAAGGACTGATTCCAAGGGGTTTACCGGGTCACCTCAAGATTACTCACCATTTGTATTCCCTTCTAGCGGGTACCAAGTTGTGGGAAAGAAATTTTGATACTCACCTTCCTTAGGTAGATCTACTTGAATTGCTTGACAGTTAGAAGCTTCATGAAAACACTTGTTGGAACATACACTTTTCAAAAAAAAATTTTAGAATCAGAGTCAGTTATCTTGTTTGTATCCCACAAGGTTTTTTTGTCCCTTGTGAAGATTTCTTTTTCAAAAATCTTTGTTGAAATCTATCCTTTTCCATTAGAAAATATCAAACTAATCTATAAACTGGTTCAAGATACTTAGAAAAGCCATGTCAGTCCAAATCCTCTGAAAATCTAGAAAATGTCCAAAACTTTTAGAATCTCAAATCATGGTCTTCCAATCATATTCAATCCAGTCTTTTCATTCTTTCCTTCTATCTTAGGTTAGCAAAGTCATCTTGGTCATCCCCCATCCCCTTGTATGTCTTCCTCTAGAGTCAGTCTTCTTCCAATCTTGAGTCGAATCCAAATCCTAGTCTGATCCTGTCAGTCATTCCAATCTGAGTCTTAGTCTTCCAATCCATCTTCATCCTTCATTCATATCCAACTTATCTGCAAGTCATTATGTCTCAAAACTATTATGATGAGTTTGGTTATTATGTCTCTCCCCTCAATCCATCCTATCCCAAAGATGATGAAAGCCTTGTAGATCACGATGCGTATTTTGAAAATCTTAGCAAGTTTGTTCCAAACATCCCCCAACATCCAATCATTCCTCCAAAATATCCCATCATACCTTCACATTTATCCACTAGCACCCCCTTTCATGTCCTTGGTAAGGGAAATCTGCTATCCTATTCATCCACACCATCTTCATATCTTAATCCTACCTATCCTCCATATGCATCCTTCATACTTCCACCTCCATCTATGGTTGTATTCCAACCACCATCTTCCCCTTGAAACACTTCATGCTACTTCCCTTATCTAAAACCTCCATCCATTTATCCTCCAAAACCCTTTCAAAACCAAACACCAAGTCTTCCAATCCTTTTCCCCAATCCTCCATCCTATCTCAATCCACCATCTTCTTTTCCAAACCACATTTCCAAAAATCCCCTCCCACAAGCAGAGTGCATCCTTCAAACCACTTCATATCTCGTACCTCGATCCATCACCTCTACTTCTTTAGCACCATCATCCCCTCAAACAGGTTTACCATCTTCCACCCCATCATTGTGTGAGGACTATCCTAGCTCTCCATCTCCTCCATCGTCTAATCCTTTTTCACCATGAAAGTCTCCAAGGAGTTTCACAAGGAAGCCAACAAAAAATCCCACTCCTAGAGTTGAAGAGCCAAGCCATCTCAACACTTCATGTGAAGCCATCATTGATGAGGCTCATCCATCACTCCCATCTATCATCTATCTTCAATACATTGATCCTCTTCCATCTCCTAGCATCATCGAGTCCCTTCCATCTGAAGTTTTCATCCAATCCCCACCAACATCACCTCCTCCTAGCATTATCCAAAGCATATCTGATGAGCCTCATGAGTTCACCCTTCTTCCTACCATCACAGCTATAGAATCTTCCATCCTTTCATCCATACCATCTAAAGAGTTCTTCCTTCTTCCAGACATCACAGCCACAGAATCTCCCATCCTTCCATCCACCCCATCTGAAGAGTCCATCCATCCATCCCCCAACACTCTATCCACACAAATCCTATCGTGTCAAGATCTTTCCCAAAAGCATGTTCAAATACTCATAGAAGAAAATCAAGATCCGATCCCTTCACTTCCCCCATCACTTGTTCTATTGCTTCCATCACCCCCAATCCAAAATCCTACAATCCCAATTCTTCCAATCCAAGATCCTACAATCCCTATTCCTCCATCTCAAGATCTGTTACTATCTCCCAATCCCAGTCAAGATCCCATCATCCCATCCTCTCCTCTTGGGGATCCTCTGATCCAAACTATCCAGCTGCTAGCAATCTATCCTCTTGGTCCACTTATGTTTGTTAGAGGTAGCCCACTTGAAGCAAAAGCAATAAGTTCTATATCTTCCATCAAGGAACCAGAAACTAGATGTTTATCATATTCCCCAAGTTAGAAATATCCTTGTTTGGATAAAATGCTCAAGAAATGGAATTATCAAGGCAAAGGCCTAGGTGCTCATGGACAAGGAAATCTAGAGCCCATTCAGGATAAGAAACATCCAAATTCATGTGGAATTGGTCACACATCAGAAGAAGGCACTTCATCCAGAAACATTGGTATAGCTAAAGCTAAATTCAAGAATCCATCCTAAAACACCATCACATCTCCCCATTATTCTTCCAAAGCATACAGTGCCATTCCTCCTCCTCCATCATTGCAACAGAGGATAACCTATCACATTCCTCCTTCATCCTCCAAATCCATTTTGGGTCCCTATGTCCCAAAATCTACCAGCACATATCCTTCCCATGCTAACTCCATTTTGGGACCTTACATCCCAAAATATCATCCCCCATCTTATCCTACTCAGTCCTTCATCCAAAATCCAAATATCGCTAGTCAAGATCAACAAAGGCACATTCCCACATATCCTATCTACTAGTCTCCTTCCATTTCTCCATCCATATTTCCTCCATCCTGCACATCTTCTCGTATTTACTCCAATGCTCCCCCCAATTTGGATGCCATATCCAATATGAATAAAGGGAGATACCCACAAAGATCTAAAGATTTCCATGTCTAGTCTAAACGACATGCTCAAGCAAAGAAAAATCCAATCAAGCAATCTAACACATTCCTATGGCCACAAAGGCCCAACAAAGAAAAAGAAAAATCTGATGCATACCAACGGCCACAAAGGTCCACCAATGCTAAAGAAAAAATGATGTGGATCCCAAAGAAAAAAGATGTAATGCATCTAAAAGAAACATCCACAATGGCATCCAAAGTTACTAATCCCCCAGCTACTCAGTCTTCTCCTCCATCTCCTCAATCTATTTTGGGTCCCAAAGATCCTAAATCTCCTAGCATAAATCCTCCATCCTATCTACCTCTATCTTTCGAAACCCATCCACTTCATCCATCTTCCTCACAACATGTGCCAATGTTGGTCCTGACAACACCCCCCTATCATGATCACTTTCCATCCTTCCATCAAAACACTTTTTACCACCGTATCTCCCATCTACCCCATCTCATCCATGCCTTTGCATAATTTCTCCATCCTAGTAAAGTTGTACCAACATCCAAGAATATCAGAAAGATCAGTGAAGAACATCAGTGACAAATCATAAAATGTCAGCAACATAATAGCACCAAATAAGAAAGGCAGCAACAAATGTCAGCAACATGACAACACCAAATCAAAAAGTCAGCAACACATCAGAATATCAGAAGGTCAGCATCTAGTCAGCAGAAAATTAGAAAATCCATAAAAATTGGAAAAAATAGAGAAAAATATCAAAAAAATAGAAAAGAAAAAGAGAAAAACATTCGTCCTATGATGAAAACTTGACAATTCAAGCACCTTGGACAAGTACCATGGTGAAAACTTGGCAAACAAGCATCATGCGTAGGCTCCCCCCAATTCATTTCTGTAGTTGGGGGCCATTCCCTTCTATCACCATCTTATCTAGCATCTCCTCCATCCATTTGTCTCTCACCTCCTTCATCCTCCTTTGGATCTTGATGACAAAATAGAGATTACCAAGTATACATGCTTTTTGACACCTTCTTGGCATCCATCACACCTTTCAGCTACATATCCTATGTCCAATCCATTCATCCTAGCTTCCATCTACCTTCCTCATCCTCTCATCGGCATATCTTCTGTCCAATCATACCCCATCCTAATGCCTCTGAAATACATGAACTATCCTAAGCAGGGGGCATCTTATTCCTTGGTGACATATTCCTTGGAGACTATCTTTCATCCAAAATCTTCCATCTCCCAAATCCTTAAGCAAATCCACCATCCAATCTCCCCAAGCATTTCGCTATCTAGATCCCGTAGTGGTTCCTCCAGCATTCCATCTTCCAATCCTCAAGTAAATCCACCATCCAATCTCTCCAAGCATTCCTCTTTCCAAATCCTCAAGTAAATCCGCCATCCAATCTCCCCAAGCATTCCTCTATCCAATCCTCAAACAAATCTACCATCCAAGTCTCCTAAGTAGTTCCTCCATCTGAGTTCAAATCTTCCTCCATCCAAATCCCAAGCATTTTCTTCTAGCATTCATCTCCCAACAATTCTCCATCCAAATCCCTAAGCATTCCTCTTTCCAGATGTCATGCCCTAAAGTTGAACAAAACACAACTATAATTTTTTAAAACCTACTAACTATCTACCAATAATCACTCTTACACAACTAAGAAGAGTACACTAACTAGCACAAGATCTTATGTTTACGCAAAATGGTGTAGAGAGAAAAAAAAATAAACTGATAATATTGAAGGGTCTGATAAAACCCCAAAGGTCAAACCATAGACGGTTGACCAAGCTGACCAAGTTTGACCAAAAGCCAAACTTCATCAAACAGCTCCAAACAAAGCTAAAAGGTTCCCTAGAATATTAGCTTCGACTGACACGTAAATCAAGATAGTTGACTAAAAGTCAACTAGAGTTGACCAAAAGTCAACTAGAGTTGACCAAAAGTCAACCATCACCAAAATATGCACAACCAAGCTAAAAGGAAATAAAATGCATCTAAGAATACTTGGGCACGCAAATTGAGGCATTTGACCAAGGTTTGACTAAAAAGTCAACTATGTAATAAGACAACCAACAAGTCTGTTAAGGTCCAATTGATTAGAGACTTGATCACAAGGGTCAAACTAGAGAAGGTTGACCAAGTTTGACCAAAAGTCAAACTTCACTGAACAGCTTCCAAGCTATCCTATAGGGTTTCCTAAACTGCATGCTTCAACTAGCACGCAAATTGAGATAGTTGACTAAAGTCAACTAGAGTTGACCAAAAAGTCAACCATGTATCGAACAATGTGCCACAAAGTTAAAAAGGTTAAAAAATTAATGAAAAATACTTGTGCATGCAAATCGAGATGTTTGACCTAGGTTTGACCAATGGTTGACCAAAAGTCAACTATGCCCAAATATGACCAACGATGATCTACTAAGGTTTAAAACATAACATAGACTATTTGTGCATGCAAACCAAGGCTAATGCCCTAGGTTTGACCAAGGGTTGACCAAAAAGTCAACTATGCTCAAAATGGTCAACATGACCATTAAGGTCAAATTGACTTGAGGTTTGACTAAAGGAAGAAGAAATAAAACCCTAAGATGACTATAACGTTCCCTAGTTGAATAGTTAGAGTTATCCTAAAAGTTCGATATTCTAATTAATTAACTCAAAATATATAATTGTCCCATTTACATAGTTACAAAGTATTGAGAAATAAATCTAATGCAACACATCATAATCTGAACATTACAATATTTTAATCTAATTTGTTTAAGCCAATGTGTTCAAATGTTTTAAAAAAATAATAAGCTAAAATAAGTTCTTTAATAGGTTTAACCCAATCTTAACGTTGAAACGTCTAGAATGAATTAGGAGTTACTAATTCTAATTTAAATGTAAATAAAAGTTGAATTTAATTCTAAAACAAAATCTATCTAAAAATAAGTTTAAGTTCCCTATAATGACTTAGACTTTACTAAATACAATTTAATCTTGATAAAATTCAATTTATCTAATATACTTGAAACACCGAGTACTTAATAATAATAACACCCTTATTATATTCTTCTTCTTTTTTATAATTGCTGGTGTAAATTTAATTTCCTGAATTTCAAAACAGCGAGTATGTAGAGAATTTATTTTTAAAATTAAATTACATAATTGCATTCATATTAAGCGGCTAAACAATTTGTAGGAATCAAAATTTTGATTTAGGCCTTTTTATTTTTTGATAATTTTCAAGAAATTTTCTAAGTACAAAATATAAATTTAAAATAAAATTTCACAATATAACATTATAATTAATTTATTTAAATTATCGTAATACAAGTAAGATTAAGATAATTCAATACTATCGAATTTGAATATACCTTATAACACTATAATCTATAATATGCATAATGATGCCATAGACAATCATGGAGTTTGTCCAATTAAAATGACATTTAAATGTCCAAATTGCTTCATAATCCATTAAACCCAAAATTTAATCCATAATTTCATTTTCAATACATTAAATAACAATAAAATTTACAAATTTAAAATGTATGATTTACAAGGAAATCCCCGATTTCCGAATTTCAAACATAACTTGAAATGCAAGGTTACAACAAATTTTACAATTTTGAATTTCAAACTCAACAATATTACCAGCTCGTATATCCAGCTGGGTACCTGATAGAGTGAGGTTGACCATGGAGACTCACCTCCCAACCTAGGCCTTTACAAGGCCACCCCCGAGCTAGGGGATCCAAATTGAAACGGGATAACAAACAAACATTTATGCAAGTAGGAAAACATCCAAAAACCAGAAGACACTCAAACATATTTCCCAACAAGGTTTTAACAATAGGGAGACCTCCTTGAGGTCTAACTGAAAACGGGGTAGAGGTGGACTACCAGGAGGAGAAACCACAACATGATAAAACATCCCAAGCCACACATGGACTTGGGTAGACCATCTCCAAGAGATACGGTCTCAATCTCCTTATGGCCCCTAGGTGCCCGTAGGCTATGATTGGCATCATGGGTATCGTGGAACCCCATGTTTATCCCTCCACACATGGGAGATTGTGCACATCCTGGGTCTACTTCCTACTACCCCCTTCAAGGTTACTCCAGCCTCCCTAGGGTGAGTAAACCTTGAAGACCCATCCCAAATTGAATTCACAGAAAGGAAAAAAAAAAAAACATTTTTAAAACTTAAAATTTGAAACTAAAACCTTGATAAAAAGCCATGGACTCCATTAATGGAGGTCCAAGCTCAAGAACACAAAAACATAAGTAACAAAAATATCACAAGGCCCAACCTTTCTCCAAGTGTGTTGAGTATCTGAAAACTTGACTCCCTTTGATGCTAGCTTTCTCCTAAGCTTTCCAACAATTCTGGTCTCCAAATTTAGAGAGTGGGTGATCAACTAAAACTTAGCCCAAGGCCTCTCCTAAATAGGAAAACCTCCAAGAATCTAGGAACCAATGAGGAGAGAGGAGGAAACTTCCATCACCTTCTTCCCACTTGCCTTCATTCACCATAAATGGAGTTGAATGCAAGTTTGGGAAGAAGAGAGAGGTTAACCAAAACCTCACAACTCTTCAATCTCGTGCAACTTAAAAATGAAGACTTTAGGGGAGTAATAAATGAGTTAAGAGGTTTATTAATGGCTGAAAAAAACCCCTAACCCCTAGGGTACCAAGTTGGGTGGCTAAAATTGACCCCGGTTACCTTCTAGGAGCCCAAAAGACCCTCTTAAACTACCCCTAAAGTTTGTGCACGGATTTGAGGTATTGGTTGACTTTTAGAAACTTCCCAACCCAAGGTTAGTTGACCAAACCCTAAGGTAACATCCTAGTTAGGCCCTTGACCCACTTAATTACAAACATACTTAACCATGCCAACACATAAGCCACAATTTGCTAAATTTGGCACATTTAATAAAACAATTGACATGGCTTATTCACATAACATAATCTAATTTAATTACACACATACAAACCACATTTATGAATTAAAAAACAATACAACGAAGTCCACGTCTCTTTATTTAAAGAGGACCTTGGAATGCATGGTATAAACATAGGTTCCAATACTGGATCCCCGCATTTAGATCCATGGTCAACTTATCCTGCACACTCAATGCACACATCAGTAGGTCCAATTAACATGATATAAACATAATACATTGAAACTGCTTGGTTTAAAACTATGTTTGTAAATCAATCCATTAAGCACAACTTTGGTTTCCTAAACCAACTTTTCTTCGCAATAGTTTTAAAACATCATATAACATCATATGTATGTAACCACAACTGAAACTGAAACACAACATGTAATATCCCAAGTGTACCCTGATTACATAATCAAGTATCGAACATATAAAATAGGATTCAACAGATCCTTAAATACATAGGTGTCCAAAATAGTCTAATATGTCTGTGAAACAAGTTTTGAAGCATGAAAAACATAATGGTAAAAGTATGACTGTCTGATAGGTCTCACACCAGATCCCTCAGTGATTCCTCTAGCATTCCATCTTCTAATCCTCAAGCAAATCTGCCATTCATCTCCCAATCCCAAGGAGTTCTTCCATCCAAATCTTCCTCCATCCAAATCCTCCTAGTAATTTCTCCATCCAAATTCCAAAAAATTTCCTCTGTCTTGCCATCACTTGGTTTCTTCCCTTGTCATTAGTATCTAGCTATAGGCTACCTTTCATGCAATCCAATGCCATCCATCCATATCCAACTATTGCTAGCATCATCCAACATCTTCCAATCCTATCCACATCTTCTAGCTATCCAACATCCAAGATCAAGCCAACCCATCCCATCACATCCTTAGTCTTGTAGCAAGCCTTGATCTCAATCCAATCATCATCATTGGGATGTGTCCTTCCCAAATCTGTGTCATTTTAGGACACATCATCCACCATTAGTCCATCTTGGCTTTCCATCCCAACTGGGGCATCATCCTGCATATCTTTGGAGCATCAACTTCATCCCCAAGTTCTTTGTACATCCTATCCTGAGTCTTGTACCATAGCGTCAATCATGTCTCCACCTAAGCTCATTTGTACATATGTGTCTTTTAGGTCCCATCCTTTGTTTTAGTTAGCCCTTGTTAATGTCTTGTTGTACATATCCTTGTCAGTCCTGCAACAACATTTGATCAGAATTCTTGTCCTACCCAACCTTGTACTTCAACAACATCAATTTTTTACTATTCTTGATCATAGCAATTATTCTTTGACTTTATCATTTGCCAGAAAACAACACTCATTCTCTCATCAATTAGCGGGTCCTTGAGGATGTATCCTTCCTCCTGTCAGACCTAATCTTCCACCAATCACACCAGGTCCGTGTCGATGCATCCTTCCACATGTTCAGACCAATCTTCCCACCATCAATCAAAAAGTCAAATCAAATCTCTCTCCTTGGCAAACGATGTCTTTTTGGAGTTTTCATTTTGGTCTTGTATTTTTTCCTTTGGGTCTTGTTAATATTTTATGGCTTCTCATTGGTCTCTACTCAAAGTCACCATGATCCTTTATATCATGGTGCGCTATGAATGAGGACAATCTAGGGCAAGGTCTTTTGATCTTTTTGATTCTTCCTATGAGTTAGTCGGATGTGACCCTTGCACATTTCACATGTGATCTTCTGGGTTCCATGGTGCACTTGGGAAATGTTTTTTACTTGTGGTTTCTCCCGCATCATTTCCACCATGATTCCTCTTGGGTTCATGCGTGATGCTGGGGCAACCCTGCGTGTCTTTTTAGTATCAGTCCTATGCAATGCTGGTGACAAGGCCTCATGATCCCCGTATCCTTGGCAGGTATCTAGCATTGCTATATCAAACTAGGTTGTACTCTCCACATTTGCACTTGGAGCTTCCCCCAATCCCCTGAATTCTGCATCATATAGATTAATCTTGCATTTTGCATCCTCATATAGCTACATCCTGCATCTTGCATTCCATCTCATCTTGTATTCACCCATCTTTGCTCTTGGAAGCTTGGTTATTTACCTCCCCTTCTTCCTAGGTCCTTCCTTCTTTGTTTCCTTTCGAGAAAATTCCACAATGTTTACTCCTTGCGTTATTTTCTCGAGGGGGCATAACCCCTTATTCCTCTAAATTCTAGCCTTGGGCATCTTATTTTCTTGTCTTTGACACCATGCCACTTGCGGCATCGCATCAAAGAGGGGCAAAATGTAGACACCTAAAAATCCTTTAGAAAATAAATTATTTTTATTTTTTAAAAAACCCCTGATGACATCATCATTTGTTAATTAATTAATCATTTAATTAATTTATTTATTTTTATTGCATTAAAACCCTTTACCTTAATTAAAATAATTTAATTAAGGAATCCCTCCCAAAAATGTTTAAATCTTATTTAAACACCATTCCCCTATTTATTAATTATTTAATTAATAAATTGATCCAAAATCCAAAAAATTAACAATTAATTTATTTTTTCCCAAAACCTTAGAAATATCCTAAAGACCACTAACCTCTTCTAGAATCTTCTAATCCCTCTTTAATTTCGATTAAAGGCTAATCCCATCATTTCTTAACCCTAATCCCAACTCAAAATATTTAATTAAGATTAAATATCTAATCCTCCTTTTTATTAAATTTATTTTAATAAAATATCCTCAAAATTAACCCTTGGAAATAAATAAATCTTTATCTATGTCCTAAAATCCATATTTATCCCTAGAAAAGCCTAGACTCTTCTAGAAAGTCTTCATCCTTTTCCCGTTTGACTCAAACCCTAACCTTACCCCAAACCCTAACCTATCCTCCTAACCCAAGCCCTTCCAAAAGCCTATAATTACTCCTCATTTCTAAGAGCAAAATACCAATTCACTTTCAATTCTAGTATTGTTATAATGCTAGAATAGCTCTAAATCATTTAGTTTTCATACTAATTGTTAGTTTTAATCATTTTCAAGCATTTTTATCTCACATCTTAGCATAGAACTAATGGATTAACTTAGTTTGATTCTTGTTTATGCATCATTCTCACATCTATTTTGGGTTCTAAAATCTATTATAATCATATTTGTTTCTTAAATCTCCATTAAAGCATTCTTGAGTTCTTGAGGCCTTAGGGGCAATTTTGGGTGTTCCACCAAATATTGTGCCATTTTTGGGGTTTTCATGAATCTCAATCCATCTTAGTATGCATTAGAATATGCTCCAAGTGCTTAGAGAGCACACCCACATCCCCTAGGAAAGAGTAAATCAAACAGTGCTTGGGTGCATGTGTTTAAGCTCTATCTGAGGTGGCTTAACTTAAATGTTTTTGTTTTGAATTGATATAATGTTAGATTAAAACCTAATGTTTGCTTGTCTTAGCCTTTCAAAATAGATACAGATAGCCTAGTCTACAGTTTTCTAGCATTGATGACTATAAAGATTGGGTAATGTAGGGTGGATGTCCACAACATATGACCAGTAATAGGAGTAAGTTCACTAAGCTGGAATAATTTGATGGTTGTGTTGTAAGGTTTGGTAACAAATCTCATTTCTTAGTAAAAGGAAAGATATCTATTGTAGTAAATAGAAAAAAAAATCTTGATGATGCTTACTGTGTAGAAGGCCTAGGGTACAATTTGTTGAGTGTAGCATAGTTGAATAAAAAAGGTTATCTTGTAGACTTTAAAACAGGTGTATGTAGGATACTTGGGAGATCTAGAGATTTGATTTCTACCAGTTTGCAAACTAAATGTAAATTATTCTAATTGAATACTACTACAAAGAGTTGTCTAATGGCCAAATTATATGATATCTAGTTGTGGCATAGGATATTTTTTCATTTTAACTTTTATAGCTTGGTCAAATTGAGTAAGATGAATATTGTTGGAGCTTTTCCACAACTAGTGAAACAAAACAATGTCATGTACAAGGAATGTCATTTGGGAAAGTTGACTAGCTCTATTTTTATTATTAAAACATTTTCATCTTAAGGTATTTTAGGTTTATCTCATACTGATTTGTGTGGTCCTATGAGAATAATAAGTTATTATTTGAGATAAGTGCCTTATACTTTTTTTTATGATTACTCTAGGATGATGTGGGCTACCTTTTTAAAAGAAAAATTAGATACATTCTATTTATTTAAGTTGTTCAAAGAATGAGTTGAAAAGGAAACATGTAAGAGTCTAAAGTGATTGAGATCTAAAAAAGGTGGTTAGTTCACGTCTTTGGAATTCACTACATTTTGTGAAGAACATGGAATTAAGAGGGAAATGCAAGGACCTATAACTCCTTGATGTAAAGGGATTGCAAAGAGAAGGAATATATCTATTATTGATGCTAGAAGAATGATGATGATTTAAAGAGAAGTGCCTTAGATGTTTTGGAAAGAAGCTATCAATGCTTCTATGTATACATTGAATAGGGTACAAGTGAATAAGAGCATCAATAAGACTCATATGAGTTATGAAATGGTCACAAACCTAGTGTGAAATACTTCAAAGTTCCTGGGAGAAGATGCTAAATAAAGAGAGATCACTATATAGGGAAATTTGATCCTAAGAGTGATGAACAAATATTCCTAAGATATTCTACAAGAAGAAATGCGTACAAGTTTATAAACAAAAGAACCAACAAGTTTATAGAAAGTGCAAATGTAAAGATTGATTATTTACTAGAATAGAATTATGGTTCCAGTAAGTATTGATCAGGAGATGATTAGGGGATTGTATATGTTCAACCTATGGATCAAGAAGTTGAAAATTAGAACAATGGGAATGAGCAAGTTCAATCGGTAGAAGAGTCTCCTAAACCTGAACTGGTGATACCGAGGTATGTAAATTTGAATGGATGATCAGATTATTTCAAATAAGAATGTTTGTGTTCAGAGCATTAGCAATAAAATTACACCAAAATAGCTGAGAGGCGGGATGAAATAGTTGTGTGACAACTTCAATTTTAAATTTCTTTTAAGCTTACTACTTTCAACCAACTAAAATAGTAATGTAACCATAAGAATATTTTAAAATCATAACATCATAACACAAATATTGTTGTCAATAAAAACTCTGTTAAGGGAAAAAACCCAATGGGAATGTACCTACTAATAATAAGCCAAATAAATTATGCCACTCTTAGGACACCTTGTGAGGAATAACAGTCCACCAATATAACTAAGAGGGGGGGGGGGTGAATGAGTTACGTGAGAGAATATTAAACTTTAAACTTTTAAGAAGAAATAATATCAAATCAAATGAACAAAATGAATGCCAAAATAATAAAACAATATTTTTTGTCGAGGAAATCCTGTTAAAGGTAAAATCCTGGTGGGAATTAACACCCACTAATTATGTACTTAGAGTATAGTATCCTTGTTAGAAGATCTATCCTTGTTAGGAGCTGATTAGAGTATTACAGTACATAGTCCTTGTTATAGGAAAAACCATATTAGGATTCAAAGAAAAGGGTAGGCTCACTACCCAAAGAAGGTTAAGTCCACCTTTAGAACATATTGTTCACAACACAAGTGTATATAAGGAAATACACAATCATTTTGAACTCTATAATAGGAACTATCTTTTCTTGATCAATTCCAATGAAGTAAGTATAATTATCTTCTCTACATCTAGTAGGTACAAGCTCATAGCTTCCACAATCCTCTTTAATAATATATCCACACCACATCTATCTTTTCTAAAGAAAAGATCTTACATATATACCCTATTACATTTTACATGATTAGGTCAGTTGATTAGGCTTTCCTAATAGACAAACAATTACATAACCTCTTGCTAAGATACACGTAGTATCTAAAACAAGTATACAAAAATTACATTACAACAATTAAGGATCAACATCCTTAATTCATATTCGCCATCCATAAGACACGCTACATCTCTGAAGTCATCTTCCAAATAATTCTTCTCTAAAACACACACCATAACTGATGTCATCCTACTTTCAGTGACTTGCACAGACCAAAAAACATTCTTCAGTATACTAACTATCATCCATTAAGCCCGCATACACTGAATCCATACCTTTTGTAAGATATACCTGAAACAAAGAGACTTACTCTATCAACTTTCACTGTCACAGTCGAGTAACCAGTCTTCACCAAAACATTTGTAACTCAGCCAATACACAACATTATGTGATGCGATCTTGGATATAAGATCACAACATCTTCCTATACTCTTATCTGACTTCTCATATTCTCAAACATCTATACAATGTTCATACACTATAATAATCAGTCTATTTTCCTTATACAAATATATGATGACATTAGTGACAAAACATGAATGACAATAGTATGAATGCCAATTCCACCACTAAGATAACATAGTGATTAAACATAATAAATGCATCCAAAAATCTCCCCTAATGCATTAGAAATATCTAACAATCTCCCCCTTTGGCATTGATGTCAACATATTGGAAAATCTATCAACCCAAAGTTTTATCAACCCAAAGTTCTGTAACCAAATAGTACTCCCATAGTACACCTTCTCTTAGTATCTCTCCATACAATCTCCCCATATAGTAGGTATTTTCTCATAGAAAATCTCCCCTTTGACAACAATGGAAAAGGGTTCCATAAGTCATCAACTATTCTTCTTCTTTATCTTCATCAACTAGGTGTTGAATCACACAAATGTATTATATAAGCTTCAATTTGATCACTCACCATGAGGAGTAGATCCTTACATCAAGTATAGATTATGATAGGGCTCTAAAAACCTTTGGACTGATGCATCCCTACATCATTTAATTCTCACAAGGAGGGGCCTCCACCCCAAGCATACCTTAGAGATAATCAAAGGCATATTTTGGAAATGACTTTGTAAAGATGTCTGCAATCTGTTCTTTTGTGCAAATATATTCCAACCTTGTTTCTTTCTTTGCCATCTTGTCCCTCAAAAAGTGATACTTGATAGAAATATGTTTATTTTTAGAATGCATCACTAGGTTCTTTAACATATTAACTGTACTGGTGTTGTCACAATGGATAACCACAAGTTCAACAAAATTTATTCCAATATCTTTGAACATTTGTTTCATCCAAATAATTTGAATATAGTTAATAGAAGAAACAAAATACTCTGATTCAACATTAGATTGAGCTATACAATCTTTGATGTAGTCAAGGATGGAGGATCCAGTTAAGGACTATCCAAACTTGCAGCTAAACCACAACACAATGGAAATATACAACAATATCACCAAATCTAAGAGAAAATAGGTATTTCTATTCATCAATAACTGATTACATGTAATGTGTCAAGCTGTAAGGCCTTCTTGGTTATAGCCAATTACAAAGCAAGAATATTTCTAAAATATCCCACAAGATCCAATACACCTCTCAAGTAGTCTAGGTCTATAACATAACAAGACACTGGTAGGCACTCCAAGAAAGATCTGAACTTGTGCACATAGGCCACCAAGAAATCTTCTTATGCCTAAGCTGACAAGCTACTAACTCTAGTATATTTCTAAATCCAACTCTAGATCTCTCATCCAACTACCTAAACAACTACCCAAACATCCTCTTAAATAATAATTCCCAGCCACAAGTTGGCTTTACAAACAATTAAATCCCAAAACCCAATCGACTCCCAAATATACAAATATTAAATGCAAACATGGTCAGCTCTCAGATAGCCTTACAATAATTAAATTATCCATATCAGCCTCTAGATCCACATAAGAGAATGCAACATGCTAGATCTAGGTCTGCACACATCCAATGGTCAATCCATAACTGGAGGAATGTGACCCAAATTAAATGCACCAGTCAGCCAAGCCGATTCATCCACACAACCAAGGTGGTCTACAAGGACACTGAGCACTAGTAAGCAATATTGAGTTCCCATCGGTAACCAAACACCGAGTAGTAGAGAAATAATCAAGTGTTATTAAACCAACCATGCCAATCATCACCGAGCAATGTAGTTATCGCCGAGCACCAAGATTAACTAACGCCTTCAGTTACCAAGTGCTCTTTAGAGACTGAGCACCCTAGTAAACACTAAAATTGAGCAAACATACTCCAAGACTGAGAAAATACTTCATCAAATAAGATCAAAACTACCAATCTTCCTTACAAAATAAACATATTTTTGGGTGATACAAGATTGCCAAGAGTCCTAGGATGCTCCTCCATCAAACACCCCAAGTAAAGAAGATTTTCTCAATAAGAAAATTAGGAATGCCTTAAGGGAATCAGTATAGGTATGTTGTATTTCTTCTTAACCCATATCTCCTCTTGTCCTTCATTCCAAGTTGTCTTCACTTCATCATTGTCCCCTACAACAAGTTTTCCCAGTTCTTATCTTTCTTTTTTGCAAATGATAACAATTGATTTTGACCATCCCTTCCACTGCTGATCATATCAGTACCTCGGTAGATCCCATGCTCTTCACACTCCTCAATTAACTCAATATCATATGCATCTCTTTGTTCCATCAATGTCATTATTTTCTATACTATTTCTATTAGAAAGACCATTTGTCTCTTAATCTCAACAAACTCTTCAGATATATCATTCTCCTTTTTCAAACTAGACTTTGTAGGAATAGGTTCATCAACCCTATGCTCCCAAGGTTTATCATGGTCACACAGACAACACCTGACAACTCCACATTCCTTAGTCCCTATCTCTTGTAAAGGTAACAACTTATGCCTAGATCCTTCATGCCTAACCACATAACTGTTTGCATGACCATAAAACATAACATTTCTATCAAATTGCCAAGGTCTTCCAAGAAATAGATGACAAGAATCCATAGGCAATACATCAGACAATATTTCATCATGATAAGATCCAATTTGAAAATTAACCAAGCATTGTTCTTCAATCCTAACCTTAGACACATCTTGTATCCAACTAATCTGATAAGGATTAGGATGCTTCTTTCTTTCCAAATTCAACTTACTAACCATCTCTTTTGAAACAAAGTTCTCAGAACTGCCACCATCAACTATGACATTACATACTTTATTCTTGCACTTACATTTGATTCTGAACAAATTTCTTCTTTCCACTGGTTCCTAGACACATGTAGCCAACCTCCTAGTGATACAAAATTCACCCTTTTCTGCAACATTCTTAATGTCTTCTTCAGCAGTTAGTGCAACTCTTCTCTTAGGACATTGAAAACTTCTATGATCTGCTTTAGCATATTGATAACAAGTACCAGTGAACTCATTCTTCCACCTTCCTCTCTATCTAGTATTGAATTTCTTAGTCACTTGACCACTTCCCGATCCTATATTAGTCTTCTTAGAATTCTCTACCATATTACTTTTAGCAATTGTTTCTCCATTCTTACTACCTTTATTCCTATTTTTTTGTCTTCATTCAAACTTCTTGTTTAGCTTCTCTTCAATCTTTAATGCCATCTGATAAGCATCTCCTATTGTTGTCATACAAATAGTAACTCTTCTTGAATACTAGGTCTCAAACCATCAACATACCTAGAAACCTTCTCTTTATTAGCTTCAAAATGACCAGTCCTAATCAAGATTCTATAAAACTCCTCAGTATAATCCTGCACTAATTTGTTAGTCTACTTCAAGGCTTTCATCTTCTTAAACATGTCTAACTCATAATCCACCGAAATGAACTTCTTCTTCAACTTGTCAACCATTCGGTTCCATCTAGTGATCTTTTCCTTTCCTCTCCTACTTATTTCCAATAGAACTTCTCTCCACTTAATATTTGCATGACCCTTCAGTTTAGTCTTTACAAATCTAACTCTATCAAGATCTTCTATTTCTTCATACTTAATGTACTCATCTATCTCATTGATCTAATCAATCAATTCTTCTGGCCTAAGGCTTGTAGAAAATGTAGAAACTTCAAGTTTAGGTCTTTTCCCAATTTTAGACATAGCTTTCAGGATTCTATTCTCTTTAGGATCTCTAGCTTCTTCTACAGCTTCTTCAAAATGATCTTCTTCCTTAGATTCATCATTGCTATCTTCTTTTGATGTAGTTTTCTTTCTCAATTCCTCTTGTAGATCTTGAACTTGTTTCTACAAAGCTCTAAAATCATCAAGACTAAATTCTCTAGTAGCTTCCTCCTCTGAGATCTCATGAGCTCTCCTCGAAGAAATCTTTAATCCAAGGTCCTAATGCAAACTACCTCTCCTTCGGTGATCTATCCACACATTCAAGATAAACTCACTCTGATACCACCTGATGTAGTCAAGGATGGAGGATCTAGTTAAGGACTATCCAAACTTGTAGCCAAACCACATCACAGTAGAATTATACAACAATATTACCAGATCTAAGAGAAAATAGGTATTTCTATTCATTAATAACTGATTACATGCAATGTGCCAAGCTATAAGGCATTCCACGTTACGACCAATTGAGAAGCAAGAACAGTTCTATAAGATCATGTAGGATCTAATACACCTTTTAGCTAGTCTAGGTCTACAATATAACATGACACTGGTAGGCACTCGAAGAAAGATCTTAACTTGTGTACATAGGCCACCAAGCAATCTTCATATGCCTAAGCTCACAAGCTACTAACTCTGCTATATTTCTAAATCCAACTCTAGATCTCTCATCCAACTACCTAAACAACTACCTAAACATCCTCTTAAATACTAATTCCCAACCACAAGTTGGCATTACAAAAAATTAAATCCCAAAACCCAATTGGATCCCAAATATACAAATATTAAATACAAACATGGATGGCTTTCATATAGCCTTACAATAATTAAATTATCCATATCGGCCTCTACCTCCACATAGGACAACAAAACATGCTAGATATAGGTCCCCACACATCTAATAGTCAATCCATAACTTGAGGAATGTGACCCAAATTATATGCACCAGTCGGCCAAGCTGATTTATCCACACAACCAAGTTGGTTTACAAGAACATCGAGCACCAGTAAGCAATAATGAGTTCCCATCGGTAACCAAACACTAAGTAGAAGAGAAATGACTGAGCATTAGTGAACTGACCATGCCAAGCATCACTGAGAAACACATTTATTGCTGACCACCAGGAGTAACTGATGCCTTCAGTTACCAAGCATTCTTCAGAGACCGAGCACCCTGGTAAACACTGAAACTAAGCAACCATACTCCAAGGCATAGAAAATACTTCACCAAGATCAAAACTACCAATCTACCTTACAAAAGAAACATATTTTTGGGTGATATAGGATTTCAAAGAATCCTAGGATGCTCCTGCATCAATCTTTCTTTTTACTTAACCATGAAACTAAATTTTTCCCAAGGAAAAATACACCTCCACTAGTACTCTTCTTGTCATCAATATTCCCTACCCAATCAGCATCAGTATAAGAATGAAGTTCAAAGTCATCATTTCTATCATACCATAAGCCATATTCTATTGTTCCTTCTAAATATCTAAATATCCATTTTCATAGAAACTAGGTGTGTCTCTTTAGGTTCTGCCTAATATCTAGCCACAATTCCAACAACATTAGCAATATCCAATTTTGTGTGAGTCAGATATTGTAATCCACCAACCATTGATCTATACTTGGTCTGAAAAACACTCTTTGTCTCATCATTACTTGATATTTTATGACTAGTCATCATGGGTGTACCAACTAGTTTACAGTCTTCCATTCCAAACTTTTTCAACATTTCTTTAAGATACTTAGTCTGAGAAATAAAAATTCCATTCTTGTTCTTAATTATTTGTAGTCCTAGAAATAATTTCATTTCACCTATCATGGACATATCAAATTCATTTTCTATATATTTAGAGAATTTATTACACATATCATCATTGCCTCCAAAAATAATATCATCAACAAAAACTTATATTATCAAAACTCCATCTTTACTAGTTCTCAAATATAGGTTACTGACATCATTACCAATTTTTAGGAACAATAGTCCACCAATATAACTGAGAGGGGGTTGAATTAGTTATATGAGAGAATATTAAACTTTAAACTTTTAAGTAGCAGAAATATCAAATCAAATGAACACAATGAATGCCAACACAATAACACAATATTTGTTGTCAAGGAAAACCATTTAAAAGGTAAAACCCTTGTGAGAATTAACACCCACTAATGATGTATTGAGAGTATAGTATCCTTGTTAGAATATCTAGCCCTATTAGGAGCTGATTAAAGAATTACAATATATAGTCCTTGTTAGATGAAAAACCCTATTAGGAGTCAAAGAAAAGGGTAGGCTCACTACCTAGGCTCACTACCCAAAGAACGTTAAGTCCTCCTTCAGAACATAATATTTTCAAAACAAGTGTATATGAGGAAATACACAATCCTTGTGAACTGTCTGATAGAAACTATATTTTCTTGATAAATTCCAATAAAGTACATACAATTCTCTACTCTACATCTAGCAAGTACAAGCTCACAGCTTCCACAATCCTCTTTCACAATATATCTGCACCACATCTATCTTTTCCAAATAAAATATCTTACATATATACCCTATTACATTTTACATGATTAGGTCGGTCGATTAGGCTTTCCTACAAACAATTACATAACCCCTTGCTAAGATACACATAGTATCTAAAACAAGTATACAACAATTACATTAAAACAATTAAGGACCAACATCCTTAATTCATATTGGCCATCCATAATACAAGGTACATCTATGAAGTCAGCTTCCAAATAAGTCTTCTCCAAAAATACACGCCACATCTAACATCATCCTTCTTTCTATGATTTGTGCAGACCAATGAAAATTATTTAGTACACTAACTGTCATCCCTTAATCTAACATACACTGAATCCATACCTTTTGTAAGATATACCCAAAACATAGAGACTTACTCTGTCAACTTTCACTGTCAGATTCCAGTAAGCAGTCTTCACCAAAACATATGTAACTCAAGAAATACACAACATTACATGATGCAATCTTGGATATAAGATCACAACATCTTCATCTACTCTCATCTAACTTCACACATTCTGAAACATTTGTACAATGTACATACACTATAATAATCAGTCTATTTTCCTTATAAAAACATATGTTGACATAAATAAAAAAACATGAATTACAATAGTATGAATGCTAATTCCACAACCAAGATAAAATAGTGATTTAACATATTAAATGCATCCAAAAATCTCCTCCAATGCATTAGCAATATCTAATAGACCTAGCCCTATTAAGAGTTTACTATTACATTTAGTAAAAGTCCTTGTTAAAGGAGACACCATGTTAGCAGTCTTTCCTACCCTTTAAGGAGTTCATTACAAGTATAGGCTCATAGCCTAAGCACACTAACCAAAATGAAAGTTAAATCCACCTTTATAAGGTTAAACCCACCTTCTGGATTGATTATCCAAATAAATTTATAAGAGTATAAAATAAAAGTAATGAATTGACTTACAAAAACTAGCTTTTCCCAAATAGTCCCAATGAAGTTATTAATGAATTACCTCTACTGTACATCTAACATATCTTCTAATAACAAGTTCAAAATCACTTCTCAATCATCATACCTTATTATTGTAAGGAATATATTTCCTTTGTACATGTTACAATAAGTAATTAGGTCAATCTATAGGAATTCTCTAATGTAAAAATAAATACATAGACCCTCACTAATATACACACGGTATCTTAAAATAATAAAAAATAAATAAAAATCATCAAATATGCACCAATATCTATAATGCAATATGTAAATCTTTTGAACATGTTATCTCCTCTTGTTAGCCATGTCTTCAAAAGAACACACACTTCAACTAATGTCACTATAATTTTAGCGATCCAAGAATCTAATAGAATGAACTTCCAAGTGTATTCTCAAAAGCCTCAAACTCACATACCATAATTCAAGCTCACATCGAAGTTATCCTAAACACTAAGAGACCATCTCTATCATGATCCTTTATTTTTGCATTATGACCAATCTTTACCAAAATTGTCATACCTTATGTGAAAGGGAAGATAATGATCACAAATCTAATATCACATGTCCTTGAATTTTGTATGACATCCATACAACTCTATCATACACACTTGTTCCTTTCATAATGTGTTTTTATGATCAAACCAACTAAAACTGATGCAGGAGCATCTCAGGTCCTTGGAAATCCTATATCATCAAAAAAAATATTTGAGTTTGTTTGTGTTGCTCGGTTTGTGCTTTGACCGAGTTGGTTTGGTGTTGCTCAATTTCCTTTGTTTGCTAGTGTTGGTCAGTTATCTCTTTGGTGCTTGGTGATGCGTGTCTAGCACTCGATTAGCTTGTCTTACCGAGTGGTTTATTTTGAGTTTCTTTTGAGGCCGACTTGTGCATTTATTATGGGTCACAAATTTAATGCTGGTATCCATTATTGGGAAGCATGTGGACCTAGATCTAGTTGTCCCTTCCATTGACTATGGATCTGAAGGCCGACTTGGGTTGGTAGCTTCTTGTATAAATGTACTTGTTTGGTTAGAGTTTGAGGAGGTTTTTTTTATAGAAGATAAAAGATAATAGATTAGAGATTCTTGGCAGATCCTCACATGTTTGTGGACTTTTGTACTTGATTGTAATAGCTAGCCAAAATTGGGAAGGCCTTACAACCCAACATGTATGAATCAATTTGAAGATAATAATATGAAAGTATCCTCCATTCTCTCTCTCACTATTGTGTATTGTTGCTTCCACATATTTTTGAGAAGGGTGAGTCAGGTTAGAGTGTGCCATTTTTGGCCCCTCCTGCCATCCCTTGTGTTAGGTGGTGTTAGAGCTAGGTTAGATCTAGATCTAGGTTTGTAGGTTCCTTATTGCAAAGCCCTAGTTAAATTTTTGTGGGCTAGTAGATTACAATCTGACCTGCATATGCAGAAGGTTTTCAAGATGGTTCATGGGAGGCAAGATGTGGATCTAGGATTGGAAGAGATGTTGAGAGAACTTTTTACTAGACTTGAAGTTGTTGAAACAACCCAGAGAAGAGGCAAACATCTTGTAATGCCCCTCCAACCCTATCAAGTCTTGTCTATGATCTCTTGAGATTAGGAAGGACTATATGTGAGAATGATCCTTCTTGTGATGGTTTCTTAAACTAAACCACTTACAGCTCACCCTAACTTCATATTTTAATATGGGAAATAATAACAATTGCATAGGTATGTTCCTATACATCTCCTTGTGTGTCAAAAATAGTTAAGGACCTTAATGCTAAAAGGATCACCTGATAGACTTATATGCTTTTATGTGAAATGCTCATTATTATTATTCATGTGTACCTTAGGCTAATTGATTATAATCACTTAAGGGTTAGATGTGTTACCTTCTCTTATAACATTACTTGGGATTAGACATGACTAATGCATTCAGGGTTATATGATTTGTTTATCTTGATTTGATAATGGGACATTTTGAGTGCATGCCTGATGGTTAAATGGGTTTTTGAATGTTAATAGATGATTTATATTCACATGATTATGTTATGATGCATTCTTTATTACGATATGGAAAAGAGATTATTCTGGTACTAACCATACTAATCCAATTATGCTTTATTGATGTCATTGTCTGGTGTGAGTGTAGGATGAGGGGAGGCACTTGTAGTTACTCCTACAAGAGGTCCACATGATGTCACACTCTCCCTCCTTGTTGCAATTATCTATTTATATATATGTATATATGCATGTTGGTTGATGTTGCAGGATGCAGGTACTAGGCATGAACTCCACCTGGCTACATAGGTTTGAGCGTGCCTTCAAAATCCATGAACTGTTGTTGTGTGGAGATATTACCAAGATTACTCTCAAGGTTACTCGTGGGCTTAGATTTATGTTAAGGCCTAGCTAGGGTTTCTGAATGCAGTATGTGATGTGGTCTTGCAATTTATGATTTGACATTGTTCTATGAATTAGGATGTGAGTTAGATTTATCCTTGTATATATATATATATATATATATATATATATATATATATATATATATATATATATATATATATATATATATATATATATATATATATATATATATATATATATATATATATATATATATATATATATATATATATATATATATATATATATATATATATATATATCTCTATGTGTGTGTGTGTGTGTGTGTGTGGGTGCACACACATATATCCATGCTTATATAAATAATAATAATTGTATATTTTTCATTAATTGTGTAATGGTATGTTATTTATGATAAATAAATAAAGTGAGTGAATTCGATAAATGTATTAAATAAAAAGTGAAAATAATATTAATAATAATAATTATTAAAAGAAATTCTATTGTAGTAAACAACTAGCTTTCTAGGAGGGAGTTGAACTCGAGACCTCCTAAGAGTTAGGCTAGTTGGTTTCCATATGTGCTATGGTTTTTCTTGAAAGTTATTTGTAGAGTTTTCTTCTTATGGTTTTATTTTGAGAGTAGTTTAATTAAATTTATTAAAAACCTTGATTAAGTCTTCACAGGAGATTATTTGGTGTTCCTGCAACCAACTATGGAAGTTGGAGAAGTTGGTTTAGGTAAAGAAACTCCTCCAACAACATAGTTGGGGGATAAATATTTGAAGATTTTTGTGTGCGGTAGGAAGTTAATTTTTGGAAGATTTGTTTTCTTTTGAGTTGTCTGTAATTGATTTCTCCAAAAAATTTTGGTGAAAGTTTATGTGAGTTTGAGAGTTTTTGGATTACTAGGAGTTGATTGCCAGAGGAAGATTTCCAAAAGGATATCTACTCAAGGATTGAAGCTTTGTAGAGATTATCCAGTCAAGGGAAAAGGATTCTCTGCAGGACCCAAGGTAGGCTCTAAACTAGGAAGAATCTTCGTTCTTCCTCTTTGTGTGTGAAAATGTTTGTATATGATATGATAATAAACCTGTGTATGATTATATAGTTTTTGTTTATGGTCATATGGAAGGATGAGTTTATCTTTTATTGAATTAAATAGGGAAGTTTAGTAAGAAATAGGAAGAGTGATGAAGGTGTAGGATTGAAATGCAGTCATTTCCTTACTATTTTCCTCTTGCAGAATTCTCTATGAAATTGATGCTTTTATTTGAGTTAATTTAGTCTATAGGACCCTTAATATTCTCCTATTTATCTCCCTTCTTTCCAGAATGTTCATGAGTGCTTCCAAAATTTAGAACTATTCTTTCAAACCTTACTGGTTCATGTCAGTTTGTGCACCACCTTTCTTTGTCCAGATCTAGAACAGATTTGTTAGATATGTAGGATGGATTTATGAGCTGTTTCTGAAGGGAAATTGGGAGATATCAAATGAGTCATGCTCAGATTAGGCAATCATAGTCCCCATAATGCCTAGTTTTACCCACAAGTTTGAATTGACAGTCATATTCTGTAGTTTCAGGTTGGTTTAGTATTAACTGAGCCAGGTCAGTTTAGTGTTAACCGAGCCAGGTTGGTTTAGTATTAACCAAGCTAGGTTAGTTTGGTGTTAACCAACCAACTCAGTATCAACTAACCAACTCAGTATTAACTGACCAACTCAGTATCAACCGACCAAACCTAGTATCACCCGACCAATGCAGTGTTGACTAACCAATGTAGTATTAACCAACCAATGCAGTGATAACTGACTAGTCCAGTGTTAACTGACCTAGACTATGTTAACCGATCAAGTAGTGTCAAATGAGGAAAAATAGGCTTTATACAAGTATAACATTTCAATATAAGTTTACGTACTTAATTTCTTATACTTTAAGTTATACTTGTATAAAGGGTTTAGGTACCTTCTGAGATGATTGAGATAGGTTCCAGATTCATAGGACTTAAGATGCAACTTCGAATTTTGAGATTTCTAAAAAAAATAAAAATCAGACTTAGGTATAATTTAGGCACGTGAGATTTTGTAGAGAATGGTGTTTTGGCATATGAAATTTTGTGTAAACTTTAAATATGTTCATTTCTTGTTTTGTTTGGATTATATGGTGCATTTAGATGCTATAATAAGGTTTAGGATGTGTTTTAGGGATCATAATTTGGGTTAGGGTTGTCCAAATGACTAGGACTGCCCTAAGGCCTCCTAAATGTTCCCCAAACATTCCTAAACTTTCCTATTCTTTTCTATGCTTTGATTCTAGTTCTTCAAAGGGTTCATGATGTATTTTATTTGTGATGTGTGAAGTTTTTATCACCTATTTACATTCATCACTTGTTTTGTGGAAGTTTTATGGTTTACTTATGATTATTTTTCACTTGGCATAGACTTGAGTTTAGTTTATGAGGCTAGGACTCATCTCTGTGGCCTGTGTGCATGGGAGGGTTCCTTAGACCTATAAATGAGCCTTGGAAAGTTTTACTTGTGCATGAGAAAGGTTTTATGTTTATTTTTGAGATGTCTTGTGATAGAAATTCTTCCAATGGTTCCTGTTATGCACATGGCTAAGGTTAGGACTCACTCTGAGGGCCTGAGTGCACAGGGGAGTTTCCTAAACCTATGAATCAGGACTTGGAAGTGTTATCTTGTATTTATGGATTGTGATGGGGTAAGGGAATAGGAATCTTAAATGAGTGAATCACCATAGGTGCTGGAACCCTAAAGTGGTTTCTGGATGATCCTATGGGTGGGTTTGTAAAAAGTGATAACTTTAAAAATTAACTTGGGAAGGGGGGATTCAAAAGATAATGAAAGAAAATATAATAATGGCCACACAAACCTGATTGGAGTACCAAGACCAAGGATAACTTCTAGGATGGATCCCTATTCATAAAGGGGGGACCGGGGTTACATGGTTGCCAAGAAGGATCCCAATATACAGGTTGTTTGATGAGACTCACTAAGGTGGTCTCCTAGAACCTTAACCTTGGTGTTATAACATGATGATATTTTTATGTGTCTTATTCTCTTTTTATTTGAGTCTTGGATTTATTGGTATTTAAGACTTAAATTGCCTTAAGGTCTTGAGAGTACCTTGGTTCTATCTCCTAGCATGGGGGGTGGAACTTTACCAGTTTCACATGGTTGGGTGGAAAATCTTTTTCGAGGTATGGTTCATGGTTCATGTCGTGGCTTGGATTCTAAGTTGTTCAGTGGTGAAGATTCTATTCTTGTATCATGTATCTCTATCTTTTGTTATCAAGATGTAAAGATGTATTGTAATCCCTTGGGCAACTTGATGTAATTATCTTTCTATATGCCTTTGGGCAATGTGCAGTAACTATAGTTATGTTTGTAAAAGGAAATTGTAAGAAATAAGTTATGTATAAGGGAAGGGTAGAATTATGAATTTGAAAAGGGGATTGAATATGGTTAAATCAATGAGTAATTCCTACCTTATATCTCTTGTGAATTTTTAAATGTAAATTGGAAGTAATGGTAATGTAATTATTTATGGATGTAAACTTCTTTAAAAGGAAACTTGTTTTGATATATGGTTAGTGAAATGATATGCTAAGAGTTCAAGGGTATCTTTAGGTGAAATAATAAGGGAAAAAGGAAACATGTATGATATTTAAAGTAGTAATGAGATGTGACTCCTTAAATGTATAGTTCAATGTGAGTATTGCATGATTATTCAAACAAGGTTTTAAGCTCAATTCTTAACTAGACTTATACAAGGTTATAGATGATGATTTATGGAAACTTATAGAAAAAGAAAGATTCATTGATGGTTTGTGTTGGTTATCAATATATGGTTAAGTAATTTACACTCCTTCTATTATGACCTTAAGTGAAGATGGATAGTGAGGTCTTTTAATGGAAAGCTTATTTGTGTATTGTTAATGCAATTGAAATGTGCATAGATAAGGTTAAGGAGTAAAAAAATAAGGGAATGAACTTCATTTGATTAAGTAGTAAAAATTCAATGCTTGATAATGGTAAATGAATTCATTAAGGGAACCTTAAGGAATGTGCTTGTCAATAGTAATGATGATATGTTAGAATATTAAAAAATTTGTTAGTTATAATTTTAGGTCATAGACCTAATTCCTTATGGGTTCCCTAGTGGGGACATTACACATCTTGAAGATGTGAGTGATGATGAAATTGAGGTAGAATGAGGTGATGTAGAACCTACACCTATAATGGATAAGGGTGAGGAAATATTATTGAAGGCTTTGACAAGTCTAAAGTTTACACCACACTTTAATCCTCCTAAGTATGATGGAAAATTAGATTCTGATGAATTGGTGGATTGGATCACAGAGATGGAAAAGTATTTTGAGTATGTAAATGTACTTGAGGAAAAGAAGGTGAAGATTGCAAGAAAAAATTTCAAAAGTCATGCATCCTTATCATGGGAACATCTGCAATTGGATAGAAAGAGGAAATGAAAAGACAAAATCAAGGTATGGAGTAAAATGGTGAATAAGTTGAAATGAAATTTTTTACCTTGTGATTATCAGATTAGCCTAGTTAGGCGAATGCAAAGTTTGAGGTAGAAACATAGCTCGGTAAAAGAATAAACTAAGGAATTCTATATAATAGATATCATATCTTGACATGATGAAGATGATGTGGAAATAATTGTTAGATACCTAAACGGTTTGAGGGTTTCCATCCAAGAAGAAATCAGTTTGGTCAAATTGGAGAATATTGAAGAGGCCTATCAATTTGCATTCAAGGCTGAGGAGAAATTGAATAAGAGACATGAGAAAAGGAAAAGTGGTAGATCTGGTAGATTCCCTAGAGGAAGAGGTAGATCTCATGGTGAAAAAAGTAGATTTGAACTTGAAAAGACAAATCTAGATAGAGGTCAGACCGAGTGGAAAGGTGAAAGTTCATCTAGAGGCAGACAAAGTAACTACTGAGGTGGTTATAATAGAGGTGGTTTTCAAGGAGCTTGTTACAATTATGGATAAGAAGGAAATAGATCTTTTCAATGTACACATGCTAGTAAGAAGGCTGGTAGTAGTAGGAATGCTTTGGTGCAAGAAGAGTCTGTTAGAATAACTAAGAGGGAGGTGAATCAATTATCCATAGTCCCAAATCAAAATGTATAATCCAAAACAATTTAATCAAACTTCTCCAGCTTAGTAACATAAAATACTATATTGTCTATGCTTTTACCGATTACTAGTCAATAACATATAATAATTACTGATCAAATCCAACATGCAATATGTAAAGTATGTTAATAAATAATCACCATAATGAACACATAACACAAAAGATTTAATGTGGAAACTTTGTGAAGGGAAAAACCACCTGGGACAGGCAACCCAAAAATTATTCACTCTTCTAAAGTGAGGTCAGTGAAGACCCAACCCTGTTAAAGGTTACAAACACACTATGAGGTGTGACCTTGTTAGACGATTTTAGACCAACTATTATCATCCAACCAGCATTCATTATGGCATTGATAGGATAACAAATGTACACTCTATGAATGACATTGCAAGCCTTTCAAGTCCACTTGGTTAAGAGATTTATCTATTTACAATGGTTAAACTGTAATAGTAGGTGATCTGATTACAATAAAACTTCAATTGTAGATTTATCAGATCTATGTTATGCTCATTCAAATCCTTTGATCAATATATCAATTCTATATCAATAATAATCAATGACTTACTGTCACTCAGTAATAGCTTTCTAACACTCAGTAAACTCTGTAGTTTGGTTCTCCTTAACCAATTTTATCAAGCATACATGAAGCTTGTTCATGCGATAATTATGTAGTCTCCTTCTTCCATCATAAGTTTCATAATGAAACCCTAGTCTCTTAAATAGACAAGTAAACCATTTTCTTCTCCTCCACAATATTTTTCCACTTATTCTCCTTCATCCATTTTGTCACTTAAACCTTTCTTGGCTGATGTGTGAGTAACACATTTTAATTCCATCCTTTAGATCTTCCTTGAATTATGCTAGCCATTGATCTTCATAAAAAACTTTATCTCCATCTCCTATCATGAGGTACTTTCCAGCTCATCAATCCTTGTCAGCTAAACTAATCATTTAGTTTGTTTCTCCTACTCAGTTAACAAAGAAATGTGTCAGTGAACAGAAGCTCAGTTTATACTATGCTCGGTATACACTACACTACTTGGTGTATACGGTGATGCTTCATCAACCAACCACACTATGTTGTGTCTTTCAGCTCTTTTCCTCATCATAGATGAATGAAACATAATCAAGTCAATTACATAGGGTCATAAAATCATCAACAAGTTACCCAATGTATTCCTTATCCTCATCTATCATATACATCTTCCTCATGTAGATATTTATGTTCTTCATCTCATCTACTCCTTTTCTATAGATTTTTAGGTATTTTAACTTACAAGATAAGTTTTGTCAAACTAGTTGACATCAATGACAACATATTACTGATTTAATCATATTACATATCTAATTAGCAACTCAATGATCTCTAATCATAGATCTTGAATTAGGTTCTGAATCAGTTGTAGTTCATCAATCTCTCCCTTTGGCATTGATGGAAACTCAATTAATATGAAATATACCATACACATAGAAAAAATGTATTCTACAACTTTGTGAACAAATTTTGTACAAGCTCTCCCTAGCTTAATATGTTTAATCACTACGTTACTCAACAACATTATCAATGTAGCTTTGACATTCTGCAAATATGATCTTTTCATTTCTTAGATTCCTTCTTTTGTTCTCAGTATCTGATCTTCAGTGCTCTCCCTTTCTTTCAGTTTTTCTTTGTCTCTCCCTTAGATAGATGTTTCAATGTTCTAATGAATGCATATGGTTTCATATTGATTATCTGTCCCTTTGACAACAATGCCAAAGAAAAAAATAAACATATAGCTCTATAGCAACCATTTAACTCTATATTGTCAGGTGCATTCTTTGTATCTCTGTATACTGATATGCCAATATGTTCTAGTTCTTCAAACTTTTGACAACCTTAGACATGATCCAAGGTGTGAACTATGCTGCATCAACATGAATGATCTTCTGATAAGATTAGGATGATGCAACATCCAAATCACATTAGTGACTAGTACATAGGAGATGAACCCCAAGTCTAGTCCTCAATTATTCAAATGTATCCTTCGGTAGAGGCTTTTTAAATATGTCTACAAGTTGTTCTTTTGATGTAACAAATTCTAGCTTCACTTGCTTCTCCTGTACTTGTTCTCTTAAGTAGTGATACTTAATAGATACATGCTTTGTTTTAGAGTGCATCACTAGATTCTTTGAAATGTTTATTGCACTTGTGTTATCACAATATATAATCACCAGCTTAGTGGATTCTTTGAAATGTTTATTGCACTTGTCCATGTAACAAGTCTTTCACCAAAGAAAAATGCTCCTCTGGTGGTACTTTTTTTGTCATCCACATTTCCAGCCCAATCAGTGTTGGTATAGACTTTGAGTTCAAATTTTCCTTCCTCAGGATACCATAATCCATAATCTTTTATTTTCTTTAGGTATCTTAAGATTCTCTTTATAGCAACCATGTGTGACTCTTTAGAGTTTGTAGAAAATCTTGCAACAATTCCCACAACATGTGCTATGTCTGGTCTACTATGCAGTACATACATTAATTTACCAATCATAGATTGGTATAGTGTCTGGTTTACCTTTGTAGTTTCTTCTTCCTTATTCATTTTACATCCAGTAGCCATCAGTTTTCCCATAGGCTTAGCATCTTCCATGCCAAATGTCTTCAATACTCCCTTTATATATTTAGATTGTGTGATGAATATACCATCATTCTGCTAAATCACTTGTAAGCCTAGGAAGAGCTTAATCTCTCCAAACATAGACATTTCAAATTCACTTCTCATTTCATTAGAAAATGACTTACAAATTTGATCTTGTCCTCCAAATATTATGTCATCCAAAAATATTTCAGCAATAAGAATAGTATCATGAGTATCCCCTTTCATATACAAATTGTTGTTCTCACTAGTTCTAACAAATCTAATACTGAACAAATAAGTATGCTACCTCTCATACTAGGCTCTTGGTGCTTTCTTCAAAACATATAAAGCTTTATGTAATCTACATACCATATCTTTGTTTTCTGGATCCACGAACCCTTCAGGTTGTTCTATGTAGACTTCTTCTTCAAGTATTCCATTCAGAAATGCTGACTTGACATCCATTTGGTAAACTTTGAACTTTTTGTGTGTAGCATATGTAAGTAACATTCTGACTCCTTCTAATCTAGCAATAGGTGCAAAGTTTTCACCATAATCTATTCCTTCCTCCTATGCATATCCCTTGCATACTAATCTAGCTTTGTTCCTTGTTACCTCTCCATTGTCATTTAGCTTGTTTTTGAATATCCACTTAGTACTGATAACATTCTTGTCCTTAGGTCTAGGTACTAAACTCCAAGTTTTGTTCTTCTTTATTTGTTCTATTTCCTCTTTCATTGCATTAACACATTCATCATTTTCTAATGCAACTTTTACATTCTTCGGTTCATATTCACAAACTAGACATGTACCTTATCTTGTCTTACTCCTTGTTTGCATGCCAGCTTGTCTATTTCCAATGATTTGTGTCTGAGGATGATGTCTTCTGACAAATCTTGCCAGTCTCTGATCTCTTCTTTCTTGTTCATCCTATGCAGGTTCATTTGCTTGTTCAGTAGGTCCTTCCTGCTCATCGATTTCTCTTTCCTATTCCTCGGTATTGTTTTCTTGTTGACCGGTTTTCATAGTCTATGGCTTCGGTAGATACTTAGGTTGTGCAATGTAAGTGAATCTATCATGGTATTCTAGTTCCTTTCTACTTTCCTCTATATTCTTATCATCAAACTCATGAACTCAAACATTAGCACTTTCAATCATTTTATTTGTTACTCTGTTTAGACACTTGTATGCTTTTCTTTTATTGGAATATCCTAGAAATATCCCTTCATCACCTTTTGAGTCAAAATTTCCATTTCTTTCATCTTTTAGAATAAAACATTTTCTTCCAAAAATCCTGAAATAACTTATAGTGGGTTTGTGTTCAAACCATAACTCATAGGGTGTCTTGTTAGTGTCCTTCAGTTGTACTCAATTCAGAACATAAATAGATGTGCTAACAACTTCTCTCCAGTATGTCTAAGCAACATTCTTTTCTATCATTAATGTCCTTGCCCAGTCAACAATTGACCTATTCCTCCTTTCAGCAATGCCATTCTGTTGTGGTGTCCTCGGTGCAGAGACCTACCTTTTCATACCATGCTCATTAAAAAAATTAGTAAATTCATCAGAGATAAATTCACCTCCTTTATTAGATCTTAAGCATTTTAATTCTTTACCAGTCTCCTTTTCTACTTTTTCTTTATACCACTTGAACATCTTGAATTCCTTAGATTTTTCTTTCAAGAACATGACTATCATCAACCTAGTATAATCATCAACAAAAAGAATAAATTATTTGTCTCCATAATAACTTTGAGTTCTCATAGGACCACATAGGTCAGTATGAACCAACTTAAGTATCTTCTTTGTTGAATAATCTTTTCTTTTGAAACTAGATTTAGTCATTTTACCTTTCTGACATTCATGACACATAACATGATTAGGCTTTGATAAGTTAGGTAGACCTCTAACCTTTTTCTTTTTGCTAATCTTAATCATGTTATAAAAATTCAGATGACATAACCTCTTATGCCACAACCATGCATCTTCATCTTTCATTATTAAACAAGAAGACTGATCATTATCAAGATAAAATAGATTACCTCTAGATTGTGTACCAGTTCCAACAAGTCTTCCTCCATCATCAAATATTTTCACCTTTTTTCTCTCAAAAGAAACTCGGTGGCCTGAATTGTTCAGTCGTGCCACACTTAGCAAATTATAGTTTAATCCTTTTACCCAATAAGCATTTTCACATTTTAATCTATTGTTTATCATCAAGGATCCTTTACCTTCTACCATATAGGGTACATCATTACCCATTCTTATAGATTCTCCATTGTATTCATCAAGATAATCAAATTTTTCTTCATCACTAGTCATGTGATGTGTACAACCACTATCTATGAACCATGTATGATTCTTATTAACCTTAGAGATAAGTGTTGTCTCTACATACCTTTCATCTTCTTCAAAATCATCATTCATTTCCATAAATACTACCTCCACATCATCATCAATGTCAGTATCAGTGATATCTTCTTCCTCAGCAATGTAGCATACCTTCTTGCCTTTATCATTATTTTCTCAATTGTCTCTATTGTAGTATCAGTAGCCTCTATTGTTTCTTCTCCCACAGCTTCCTTTAGATCAGTCTTTATTTCGGTCATCATCTTTCTCATGTGGACATCTAGCAGTAATGTGGTCAACTTCTTTATAGTTAAAGAATGTTAAAGGTAATTTACCTCTATATCTTCCTTTTCTTTTAGGAAACCTCCTGGCCATAAGAGCTTCAAGTTCATCAAGCTCATCATCAGTATTACTATCACTATCATCATTCTTATTTTTGCTACTAGACTTACCAATCTTTAGAGAAGACATAAAAGTGGATACAATAGATGGTACAACACTATTATCATAATTGTTCAATTCAAATGTTGTAAGCTTTCCAATCAGATTATCAAGAGTGAGTGTGATGTTAGGTGCTGACCTATTTTCATGAATTGTAGATATTCAGATGGCATAGATAGGCAATAGGGTCCTTAGAATTTTTCTTACCACAATGTCTTCATCAATAACTCCATCTAATGCTCTAATAGCGTGAACTACTCTTTTATTCTATTTGTGTACTACACAATGCTTTCACCTTCTTTCATCTTCATGTCATCGAATCTTCCTCTTAAGCTTTCGGCTCTTGCTCTCTTGACATTCTGCTTAGCAGAATGTAGTACATTCCTTGATGTCTTCAAATTTGGCATCTAAATAGATAGGAACAATCTCTATCATAGTAACATTATGTTCATGCATGTCTCTTAGTTGATCAAGGGTCAAGGGACCAGTGGGCAGTGCAAGGTATCCATTCTCCACCAGATCTAGGGCAGAATTCTGAATTCTAAATATATGCAGCTTCATTCCACTTTGCCATATTGTGAAGTTATCTTTGTTTAGCTTTGGCACTTCCCTCTTAAACATTTTGAGACCTTTGTACTGAAGTCCTTAAAACTCTATTCCAAGAAACCAATGCTCTGATACCAATTGTTAGAATAACTGAGAGGGGGGTGAATCAGTTATCCACAGTCCAAAATCAAAATGTATAATCCAAAACAATTTACTCAAAATTCTGTAGATCAGTAACATAAAATACTATACTGTATGTGCTTTTACTGATTACCATTCAATAACATATAATGATTACTGATAAAATACAACATGTAATTTGTAAAGTATGTTAACAAATAATCACCACAATAAACACATAACACAAAATATTTAGCATGGAAACCTTGTAATGTCCCTGCCAGGGAACCCATAAGGAATTAGGTCTATGACCTAAAATTACAACTAACAACTTTTTTTCTAACATTCTAACTTATAATAATTACTATTTACAAATACATTCCTTAAGGTTCCCTTAATGAATTCATTTACCATTATCAAGCAATGCATTTTATTACTTAATCTAATGCAATTCTATTTCTGTTTCAACTTCAATTTACATTGATACATTGCTTTCATTCCTCATCAAAACAAATTACATTAATGAGATAATTGCATTCATTTTCTTTACCTAATTTTCATAAATAGTCAATTTAGAAATGAATCAGAAGTACCTCATTTATCTAATACACTAAATACATTTATCCTTCACTCTTTCATTTGTTTTCTCCTTAACCTTATCTATGCACTATCATCACATAAAATTTCTATTACAAGTCCTTACTTTCCATTTTCATTTCAAGGATCCAAATAGAAAGAGTGTAAAGTACTTAGCCATCTATTGCTAACCAATATAATCCATTCACTAAATTATTTTTATCACAAATTATCATCTATAATGATGTATATAACCAGTTAAGAATTGAGATTAAAAAAACTAGTTTAAATAGCCTTACATCACACACATTTAACTTAAACATTTAATAAATCACATATTATTACTACTTTCACTAACATACATGTTTACTTTCCCTTATTATTTCACCTGAGATACCCTTCAACCCTTAGCATATCTTTTCACTATTCCACATATCAATACGAGTTTCCTTTCAGAAGTTTTCATCTATAAGTTATTTGCAAAAGCTTACATAGAATAATTATTTTCAATTTCATTTAAAAATCAAGAGAGATAGGGTAGGAATTACTTAAACATAATCCATGCTTGATTTACCAATATTGAATCCCCTTTTGAAATTCCTAAGACTACCCTTCCCAAATACATAAATTCTTTCTTACAACTTCAACACAATTACAATTACAGTTGCTGCACATGGCCTGAAGGCATATAGAAAGATAATTACATCAAGTTCCCCAAAGGCTTACATCACATCTTTACACCTTGATTTCAATAGATAGAGATACATGATACAAGATAGGATAACTTCATCACTGAACAAATCAGAATCCAGGCCATGACACGAACCATGAAGAATACCATGAAAGAGATTTTCCACCCAACTATGTGAAACTAGTAAAGTTCCACCCCCCATGCTAGGAGATAGAACCAAGGTATTCTCAAGACCCTAAGGCAATCTAAGTCTCAAGAACCAATAAATCCAAGACTCAAAAGAACAAGAACAAAGCACATAAAATATCATCATACTATAACATCGAGGTTAAGGTTCTAGGAGACCACCTAAGTGAATGTCATCACACAACCTATATATTGGGATCCTTCCTAGCAACCATGTAACCCTAGTGCCCCCCCTTATGAATAGGGATCCATCTTGGTAGCTATCCCTGGTCCTAGTACTCCAATCAGTTCTATGTGGCCATTATTATATTTTCTTTCATTATCTTTTGAATCCCCCCTTCCCAGGTTAATTTTTAAGGTTATCACTTTTTACAAACCCACCCATAGGATCATTTGGCAACCACTTTAGGGTTCCAAAACCTATGGTGAGCCACTCACTTAAGGTTCCTAGTCCCTTACCCCATCACAAGCTAAAGATACAAGATAACATTTCCAAGTCCTAATTCATAGGTTTAGAAAACTCCCCTGCACATTCAGGCCCTTAGAGCGAGTCCTAACCTTAGCAATATACATAACAGGAACCATTGGAAGAGTGTCTATCAAAAGACACCTTAAATCATATCATATAAATTTCCATGACTTATTTATAATTCTAGGGAACTCTCTTGTGCACATAGGCCACCGAGACGAGTACTAGCCTCATAAACTAAGCTCAAGTATATGCCAAGTGCAGAAACACCACATGTAATACCATATAACATAAAAAAAAAAGTAATGAACATACATAGGTGATACAAATTTCCATATGCATTAACAAAACATTATGATAAACTTAAAGCAATAAAATAAACATTAAGAGAGGTACAAAGATGTAGACATAGACCAAGATCAAGGTTGGAAGATACATACCAAACCCCAAGCCAAATAGGTACCCAACACTAAAATCCATGACTCCAAAGTTTGCAAAATAGGTCCAAATAGAACATAAAAGTAATATAAATTATAAACTAATAAATATTGATGGGGAAATGACTAATTCTAGAAACATAAATATGATTGTCATAAAAATATAGTCTCAGAGCGATGAGCATAACTTTTTTGTGAACCGTTGGATCTTCCTAATTTTCACATATGTTGGATAAAACCTAATTGTGCATATTATCACTAGTGCAATTTTAAAAATAAGGTCTAGTTCAAAATTTGTGCACAATGCAATATAGGTATATAGGAAAATAAACTAGAATACTTTGTCTATTTACAATTAACATATCCTTTTTCATTATCATCCTAATTAAAAATGATTCCAAAAAATAAAATTTGCAAACCATATGAACAATATAAATATTTAAGAACAAACACATATACATAGATAAATATATCAAATTATAATTATATAATCAATCATAGACTTCCAGGAAAGATTTCATAAAACTAAAAACTATAAAAGAAACATATTCTACTTCCCGAAAACACATAGAAATACACAGAACATAAGATATTTATATTTTATTTTTCAATACATAGTAAATAATCACATATGAATCCAATAACATATCATTTATGTAAATAAACACACACACACACACACACACACACACACAATAGAATTAGAGAATTCATCCCAGTATAGACCCTACCTGGGGTCCTACAAAGAAATTCTCTTCTCTTGACTGGAGTCTCTTTGTAGATCCTCATGCCTTGAGTAGATAGACTCCTAAAAGCTTCCTCTAGAAATCAACTCCAAGCAATCCACACACACTATTCATCACCAAATGGTGACTCTTACACTCACAGAAAATTCAAATATATTTCTAGAAAATACTTGGAGGCAATCCCCAAAAATCTTCCATAAATTATCCTCTCTCCAAACCACACAAAATTGCACATATTTATCCTCCAAATATGTGGTAGGAGGAGTTTCTTTATGGGAAAAAACTTCTCCAATTTCCATAGTTGGTTGAAGATTAATTAAAAATTTTCCCATAACACATAATAAAGTTTATAATAAATTTAATAAAAAATAATTTTAAAAGAAACCATAACAAGAAAGTCAAACAAATAACTTTCAAGGAAAACACATAGCACACACAGAAACCAACTAGCCTAACTTCTAGGAGGTCTTGAGTTCAACTCCCTCCTAGGTAGATAGTTTTACTACAAACAATATTTTCCTTTTATTACTATTATTTTTACTTTTATTTAATACATTTCATTTAATACACTTTATTTAATTATTATAAATAGCATACCATTTACACAATCAATAAAACCATACAAATATTATTATTTATATAAGCATGGGTATATGCGTGTGCACCCATAGATACACATACATATCTAACATACATTCAATTATAACACATATATTATAAATATATATACATATACTTACAAGGATAAAGCTAACTCACATCATTAATCTCCGAACAACATCAAATCATAATTCACAAGACCACATCACATGCTGCATTCAAATCCCCCAACTAGGGTAACCTCCTAAATGGAAATCTAAGTCCACGAGTAACCTTGAGAGTAATCTTGGTAATATATCCACACAACAATAGTTCAAGGATTTTGAAGGCACACTCAAAACTATGTAGCCAGGTGGAGTCAATGCCTGGTACCTGCATCCTGCAACACCAATCAACATGCATATATATATATATATATATATATATATATATATATATATATATATATATATAAAGAAAGACTATCACAAACAAGGATGGGGAGTGCGACATCATGTGGACCTCTTGTAAGAGTAACTATGACTACCTCCCCTTATCCTACACTCAAATTAGACAACGACATCAACAAAGCATAATTGTATTAGTGTGGTTAGTACTAGACTAATCTCTTTTCCATAGTTAACAAGAATGCATCATAACATATTCATGTAAATGTAAATCATCTATTAACCATCAGGAATGTACTCAAAATGTCTCATTATCAAATCAAGACAAATCATATAACCCTAAATGCATTAATCATGTCTAATCCCAAGTAATGTTATTAGAGAAGGTAACACATCTAAGCCTTAAGTGATTATAATCAATTAACCTAAGGTAAATATAAATATTAATAATAAGCATTTCACATATAAGCATAGAAGTCTATCAAGTGATCCTTTTAGCATTAAGGTCCTAAACTATCACTGACACACATGAAGATATAAAGGAACATACTTATGCAAATATTATTATTTCCTGAATTAAAATATGAAGTTATGGTGTGTTCGAAGGGGTTTGGTTTAATCAACCATCTCAAGAAGGATCATTCTCACATATAGCCCTTCCTAATTTCTAGTGAGCATAACCAAAACTTCTTAGGGTTGGAGGGGCATTACAAACCCTATGAAGGGAAAAACCACCTATGACCAGCAACTCAAAAATTATTCACTCTTCTGAAGTGAGGTCAGTGAAGACCCAACCCTGTTAAAGGTTACAAACATACTGTGAGGTATGACCTTGTTAGAGGATTTTAGACCAACCGTTATCATCCAACCAACATTCACTATTGGGTTGACAGGATAACAAATGTACACTCTATGAATGACATTACAATACTTTCAAGTCCACTCAGTTAAGAGATTTGTCTATTTACAATGGTTAAATTGTAATAGTAGGTGATCTGATTATAATTGATACAACTTCAATTGCAGATTTATCAAATCTATGTTATGCTCATTCAAATCCTCGGATCAATATATCAATTATGTATCAACAATAATCAATGACTTACTGTCACTCAATAATAGCTTTCTGACACTTGGTAAATTCTCTAGTTTGGTTCTCCTTAACTAGTTTGATTAGGTATACATGAAGGTTGTTCATGTGATAATTTTGTGATCTCCTTCTGACATAAGTTTCATTATGAAACCCTAGTCTCTTAAATAGACAAGTAAACCATTTAATTTTCCTCCACAAGATTTTTCCGCGTATTCTCCTTCATCCATTTTTCTACTTAAACCTTTCTTGGCTAATGTGTCAGTAATATGTTTTAATTTCATCCTTTAGATCTTCTTTGAATTATGCTAGACATTGATCTTCATAACAAACTTTATCTCCATCTCCTATCATGAGGTACTTTCTAGGTGATCAATCCTTTTCGGCTAAACTAATCATTTGGTTTCTTTCGCCTGCTCAGTTAAAAAAGAAATGTCTCAATGAACACAAGCTCATTTTATACTGCACTCGGTATACACTATACTAGTCAGTGTATACTGTGATGATTCATCAACTGACCACAGTGCCTTGTGTCTTTTAGCTCTTTTTCTCATCATAGATGAATGAAACATAATCAAGTCAATAACATAGGGTCATAGATTCATCAACAAGTTATGCAATGTATTTCTTATCCTCATCTATCATATACATCTTCCTCATTTACAAATTTTGGTTGTTCATCTCTTTTACTCCTTTTCTACAGATGTTTAGGTATTGTAACTTACAAGATAAGTGTTCTCAAAGTAGTTGACATCAACGACAACATATTACTGATTTAATCATATTACATATCTAATCAGCAACTCAGTGATCTCTAATCACAGATCTTCAATTAGGTTCTAAATCAGTTGTAGTTCATCAGAATCATTGAATGAACCTGAGAAAGAAAATAACTTTATGGTCAAGAGAGAACTTTGGAATGAAGGTAAAAAAAAAGATCTAGGAAGGAAAAGTTTTTTCAAGACAAGATGTAGAGTTTTGACAAAGTTTTGAAGGTAATCATCGACAGTGGTAGCTCAGAGAATCTGGCATCTGAGGAAATGGTCACAAAGTTATAGTTGAAAAGGTTGGAACATCTGAAGCCCTATCAAATTTCAGGGATCAAAGATGAGCATACACACTTGGTAAGTGAACAATGTTATGTGAATTTGAAAATTTGAAAGTACTATGATAAGGTGTTGTGTGATATCATGTCTATGGATTGTTGTCATATTTTGTTGAGTAGACCTTGGAAATATGATAGACATGCTATATCTGATGGGAGATTGCATAAGTATACTATTTGGGCTAATGGGAGTGTTAGCACCTTGAAAAAATTTCATGGCTGTAGCATTTTCCCATTGGTCTCTGCAATTGTTTTTAGGTCTCTGGCATAAACCCTCAGTTCAAATTTTTGAAAATCTAGCCATTGGTGTGAAAAACCCTTTGTAATGCCTAGGCCCTGTTCTATTTTCAAGTTAACCTTTTTGGGTCACTTAAAGGTCCTAATTTGCATGTGCTTAATTGTTACCACCTTTGTCGCATGATCGCGTGAGCCTTTTTAATGTTATGAGATCTTGTGACTAATGTTTTTCGGGCCCTTTTTTAATATTTCTTATGTTTTGGCCTTCATTCCTTCCTAGGCCCGGCTCTGACACCATCTTGATCAAATGGTGGTCATATATTATCATGAGATGTGTCAAACCTATGCGCTTTTGCGATAGCCATTGATTCTCTTTATGACATAGCATTTCAGAAGCTAGGTCCAAAGTGACACATATGCACAAATGGTAGATTCTTATTGGTCCATGTATTAGTTCAGTGGAAATTGTTAGTGGGACATGAGTTTCATATTTTTCAAAGGGTCCTGACATTGTCAGAAAATCAATGATGGGCACATAATTTTACGGGATCTGTCAGAGGTTTAAGATCATGCGACGTCCGTCGATTCTACCTTTTTCAGAAGGGATAATGTGCGGTGGGTCCACATGCTAGGTGTGCTGATTTGGAAATATTTGATTGGTCCACATAGTGTGACTAGGCATGTTGTCAGTGGGGTCGAGGATTTCCAAGGTTTAGTAGGTTCTAATACTGACAGAGCATTGACGGTTGGCATGTAATTTGATGGGTTTTTTCTGACACTTGTGATCCTAAGAGGGCCATTGATCTCTTTCGGTGTCAAAAGGTTGTCAGAGTAGGGTAAGATTCTTCATCTAATGATTGTCTTATGATCTGGAGGAATCTTGGATGTCTATGCAAAGATGAGACAACTATCAATCTTCTTGATGCAGGCCCATTAAAATTTCCTCAGTATTTTGGTGGTCTTGATAAAATGGTTAGCAGCCTAATGAATTTCAATGCTTTTCGCTTGTTGATGAAATGAGATGGCGGTACTCTAAAAATATTGGTGATTCAATGAGTGTGTATTCACTAATGGAATATGGATGAAGTGACTAAGAGGGGAGGGGTGAATCAGTCAACCATAAAACACTTCATCATTATTTCTTTCCATATCCCTTAGGATATCTTAATGAATATTATCTGTTTAGCACTTGGTAAATAGATTGCAGTAACTTTGAAGATGCAGAAAGTATTAGTAAATTATCTTTAGATATTCATCAGCACTTGTATATGATTAAGATAGTAGTTAAGAACACAAGAGACACAAGATTTAACGTGGAAACCCAATATGGGAAAAACTACCAATGTATCTAGATACTAATTTTCACTTTTCTGAAGTGATGCCCGGTTAGAAGCCAACCCGGTAAAAGGTTACAAAACACACTGTTAGGTGTGACCTTGTTAGAGGATTTAAACACCTTGCTAGGAGTGGCCTGGTAAGAGGTCTTGAAAACAATTCAATGGAATTGTCACCTTGTTAGAGGATTTACAATATGGCTGTTAAACCAACTCGGTTAAGAGATTTAGAATTCACTGTTACAATGATAAAAAAGTAACAATGAAAATGACCTGTATAATAATGCAACTGCCTTGCTGATTACAGATCTCTATTCTGCATAAGTGTGATCCTTCCAGATCAAATATATCTCTGCTGCTCCTCAAGGATATCTGATCATCCTTCACAATTTCGCACACACCTTTCCTATTTCTCTTCTATATATCTTCTGTTGTGTATATATTTTATTTTCACATTTGACCTTTTATTTATATGATTTTAGATTTGTCAAATTGACATTACTTAGTATAACAGTTGGCTGAATTAAGAAAACTTTATTTGCAAAAAATCCTTCTAGGGCCGACAGTGCTCGGTGACCATAACTTTCTACAATCTTTCGGAGATCGAGGGAACTCGGTAAACACTGACAATCCTTTTTCTTTGATAACCGACTGAACTCGGTAGATGCTAAATTTTCTTTGATAACCGACTGAACTCAGTAGATGCTATCTTTTCTTCGACAACCGACTGAACTCGGTAAACACTAAATTTTCTTTGACGACCGACTGAACTCGGTAAATGCTGATTTTTCTTTGATAACCGAGTGGACTTGGTAAGCACTAATTTTACTGCCTGGCAGACTGACTGAGCTCGGTAGGTACTGAATGCTGTGGACTATGACATAGTGTGACATCAAAGACAATACATAATTTGAGTAGCAATTCCCTTCAGATAATTGTTTCCAACAATCTCCCTCTTTGGCATTGATGGCAACACAATATGTCATAGCACAAGAAATTTGAAAGAATTAGCTCGGTTTAGATTAAAATCTCCCTCTGTCAGCAAACTTCCTTTTTCTTCCTTCTGACTATTGAAAATTTCTTGAAGTAATAGCAAAGACATAGAAAACACTCCCTCTTTGACAACACATGCCAAAGACAATTCACATATTACCTGTGTAAACTAATGTACCTCAAGTACTGATTCATATGCAATGATTCCTTGAATATGCTACATCAACTGGTTGATTTTCAATCATGTTCTGGTTGATGCATCACTAAAACTGTATTTAGTGAGCCTCGGATAGGGGAATGACCCCTAACTTACCTCTTAGATACACAAATGCATCCTTAGGTAATGGTTTGGTGAAAATGTCTGCAATCTACTCTTTTGTATGAATATATTCTAATCTGATTTCCTTATCCTGCACCAATTCTCTGACAAAGTGATATTTAATAGCAATGTGCTTGGTTTTGGAATGCATCACTGGATTCTTCGAAATGTTTATTGCACTGGTATTATCACAAAATATAACAACTGGTTCTTTGATTTCAACCTTCATACCTTGTAATAACTATTTAAACCAAACAATATTTGAACAATTTACTGCAGCAGCAACATATTCTGCTTCAGCTGTGCAATTTTGCTTTTTACTGGTCCAAGATACTAGTCTTTTTCCAAGAAAAAAATGCTCCACCACTTGTACTTTTTCTGTCATCAATGTTCCCTGCCCAATCAGCATCAGTAAACACTTTTAAGTCTAGATTGCCTCCAAATTTATACCACAAACCATATTCTTCAGTTCCTCTTAAGTATCTTAAGATTCTTTTGATTGCCATCATGTGGTTTTCCTTAGGTTTTGCTGAGAATCTTGCTACTATACTGACTGCTAAGGAAATATCAGGTCTTGTGTGTACTACATACTGCAATTTTCCAATCATAGATTGGTATAAGGTCTGATCTACATCTTTTGAATCATCATTTTTGGTAAGTTTTAGTCCAGTACACATGGGTGTACCAACTGGTTTTGAATCTTCCATACCAAACTTCTTAAGTATTTCCTTAATGTATTTAGATTGAGTAATGTATATACCATTCTTGCTTTGCTGAATTTGAAGACCAACAAAGAATTTTATTAAACCAAACATAGACATTTCAAATTCTTTGTTCATTTGCTCTGAAAATTCTTTGCACTGATCCTCATTCCCTGTAAATATAGTATCATCTACAAATATTTCTGTCAATACAATTTTGTCATCCGATCCTTCTTTAATATATAGATTGCTATTATCATTGGCTCTTTTGAAATTAATCTGAATCAAATAGTTATGGAGCCTTTCATACCATGCTCTAGGAGCTTTTTTCAAACTATACAATGCTTTGTGTAACCTGCAAACCATGTCCCTTTTATCTAGATCAACAAAACCTTTAGGTTGTTCAATGTAGACTTCTTCATCAAGAATTCCATTGAGAAATCCAAATTTTATATCCATCTGATATACCTTAAATCATTTATGTGCTGCATAAGCAAGTAGAGTTCTTACACCTTCTAATCTTGCAACAGGAGCAAAAGTTTCTCCATAATCTATACCTTCTTCTTGAGAATAACCTTTACATACCAATCTAGCTTTGTTTCTAGATACTTGACCATCTTCATTCAGCTTATTCCTAAATACCCATTTTGTTCCTATTATATTCTTATCTTTAGGTCTAGGTACAAGAGTCCATGTTTTGTTCTTTTGTATTTGTTCTAATTCTTCATTCATTGCTTCAATCCAACTTTCATTTTTCAATGCATCTTTGATATTTCTAAGTTCAAAATCAGTAAGTATACATGTTCCTTTTAGCTTGCTTCTTTTCATAGTACCATCTGATTTGTTTCCAATAATTTGATCTGGTGTATGATTTCTTCTGACATATTTGGCTAGTATAGGTTCCTTGCTTTTTGAATGATTCATGTTGTTGTCTTCTAGGATCTCTTCTTCAGGTTGCTCGGGCTCGGTAGATATTTTCTCAGTAGCTTCAGGCTGAGACTCAGTTTGAATTTCTTCCTGTGACTCAGTTTGAACTTCTTCCCGTGACTCAGTTTGAACTTCTTCCTGTGACTCGGTAACTGTGCTCAGCTCAGTAGATATAGTTTCCTCATTGATAGCTGTGTCTGCCAATGTTTCAGGTTCAATGTAAATGAATCTTCTGTAGTTTTCAGGTTCCCTTTTGCTTTCTTCTTCAGTCTTTTCTGCAAGCTCATCAAATTTTACATGTATACTTTATATGACTTTGTGAGTAGATAAGTTTAGACATTTGTATGCCTTGCTTTTGCTAGAATATCCTAGGAATATTCCTTCATCACTTTTCACATCAAATTTATTTCTTCTGGATTCTTTTAAGATATAACACTTGCTGCCAAATACTTTCATGTAACTTACATTGGGTTTATAGCCATACCATAATTCATAAGGATTTTTGAATGTGTCTTTCTTCAATTGTACTCGGTTCAAGGTATGAACTACAGTGCTGATAGCTTCCTTCCAGTACTTTATAGCGATGTTCTTTTCTATCATTAGAGTCCTTGCACAATCCATAATAGATAATATTTCTTCTTTCTGCTATTCCATTCTGCTCAGGAGTTCTAGGAGCTGATACCTACCTTTTGATTCCTCTTTCAATGCAAAAGTTGTTAAAATCATGGGAGATGAATTCACCACCTCTGTCTGATCTTAAGCATTTCAATCTTTTCCCTGTTTCCTTTTCCACTCTTGCCAAATACCATTTGAATTTTTCAAATGCTTCTGACTTTTCTCTTAAATACATAACAATCATCATTCTAGAATAATCACAATGAAAAGAATAAAGAATTTATCTCCAGTATAGCTTTGTATTCCAATAGGTCCACATAAATCAGTATGCACAATTTCCAAAATTTCTATAGACTGATAGTTCTTACTCTTAAAACTAGTTTTACTCATTTTGCCAATCTGACAATTCTTACATAGACCAGTATCAGGTTTCTTCAAAGTAGGAATGCCTCTAACCTTCTTGAATTTGCTTATTTTTATCATGTTATCAAAATTCACATGACATAACCTTTTGTGCCATAGCCAACTTTCTTCAATTTGAGAAATAAAACATGAATATTCACTGAGATCAAGATAAAATAAGTTACCTTTTGTTTGATCGCCTGATCCAATGAGTTTTCCTTTTTCATCCAGCAGTCTTGCTTGACCATTCATGAATTCAACCTTGAAACTAGTGTTGATTAGCTATGCTACACTTAGAAGATTATGTTTTAGTCCTTCAACCCAATAAGCATTATCACATATGAGTTCTTTGGTTAATGAGATTCTTCCTTTTCCTTTTATACAACAAGGTTCATTGTTTCCAAATCTTACATTGCCACTATCACAATCTTCTAGGTATTCAAATTTTGTCTTGTCACCAGTCATGTGGTGTGAACATCCACTGTCTATTATCCATATATCATCTTTGCTTATATGAGAAATAAGTGCCATCTTATCTTCATCATCATCAGATTCATCTTTTATAGCAATAAAGACAATTTCTTCTTCACTATCATCAATATCTTTAGCTATAAAACATGTTTTCTTACCTTTATCCTTGAATGATTTGAAATTCTTTTTGCCATAGTACTTGTGACTTCTCTTCTCTTCCTTGACCTGCTTGTTTGGGCACCTAGCTACAATATGTCCAATTTCTTCACATGAAAAATAGATTAAAGGAGTTTTACCTTTATATTTACCTTTCCCTTTAGAGTACTTCTTTGCAAGTAATGCTTCTACAATTTCAAGATCACTATCAGAACTTTCTTCTGATACTTCTTCACTTTCTGACTGAACTTCTTTAATTTTCTTGTTCTTCCTTAGTGAAACCTTGGCCTCAAATGCTAACTCAATATTTTTGGAATTTGGAACATAGTTTTCATAGTTGTCTAATTCAAAGGCTATCAATCTTCCAACTAAAGCATCCAAAGTTATATTGTGGTTTGTTTCACATCTTCTTTCTTGAATAGTTGATACTCTTATTGCATAGATAGGGAGTAATGTTCTAAGTACCTTACTTATAATAGTTTCATCAAAGATTGTTCCTCCAGAAGCTCTAATTGCACTGACACTTGCTTTGATTCTTTCAACAGATTTTGTAATGTTTTCATCTTCTTTCATATTCATTTTGTCAAACTGTCCTCTTAGGCTTTCTGCTTTGGCTCTTTTCACATTTGCATCACCACCATATATTTTCTTCAGTGCGATCCACATTTCATATGCAGTAGTGCATTCTTTAATATAATCAAATTCTTCATAGCTAAGAGCAGATGCAATGTCTATCATCATGGTATTATGAGTCTTGTTCTCTGCAATGTCTTCAACAGTTAATGCACTAGTAGGAACTGTGTATTCTTCATCAATGTATTTGCATCCTGAATCACCAATGGAAGCCAGATGAAGTCGCATGAGACCTTGCCAAGCTGAAAAGTTATCTCTTTTGAGCTTTGGAATTTCCCTCTTGTAAGACATCCTGATCTTTAGCTTAGGTCCTTGAAACCCTTCCTGCAAGCACCACAAGCTCTGATACCAATTGATGGAATATGGATGAAGTGACTAAGAGGCAGGGGGTGAATTAGTCAACCATAAAACACTTCATCATTATTTCTTTCCAGATCCCTTAGGGTATCTTAATGAATATTATCTATTTAGCACTTGGTAAATAGATTGCAGTAACTTTGAAGATGCAGAAAGTATTAGTAAATTATCTTTAGATATTCATCAGCACTTGTATATGATTAAGATAGCAATTAAGAACACAAGAGACACAAGATTTAACGTGGAAACCCAATATGGGAAAAACCACCAATGTATCTAGATACTAATTTTCACTTTTCTGAAGTGATGCCCGGTTAGAAGCCAACCCGATAAAAGGTTACAAAACACACTGTTAGGTGTGACCTTGTTAGAGGATTTAAACACCTTGCTAGGAGTGGCCTGGTAAGAGGTCTTGAAAAAAATTCAATGGAATTGTCACCTTGTTAGAGGATTTACAATATGGCTGTTAAACCAACTCGGTTAAGAGATTTAGAATTCACTGTTACAATGATAAAAAGGTAACAATGAAAATGACCTGTATAATAATGCAACTACCTTGCTGATTACAGATCTCTATTCTGCATAAGTGTGATCCTTCCAGATCGAATATATCTCTGCTACTCCTCAAGGATATCTGATCATCCTTCACAATTTTGCACACACCTTTCTTGTTTCTCTTCTATATATCTTTTGCTGTGTATATATTTTATTTTCACATTTGACCTTTTATTTATATGATTTTAGATTTGTCAAATCGACATTACTTAGTATAACAGTTGGCTGAATTAAGAAAACTTTATTTGCAAAAAATCCTTCTAGGCCCGATAGTGCTCGGTGACCATAACTTTCTACAATCTTTCAGAGACCGAGCGAACTCAGTAAACACTGACAATCCTTTTTCTTCGATAACCGACTGAACTCGGTAGATGCTAACTTTTCTTTGATAACCGACTAAACTCGGTAGATGCTATCTTTTCTTCAACAACCAACTGAACTCGGTAAACACTGAATTTTCTTTGACGACCGACTGAACTCGGTAAATGCTGATTTTTCTTTGATAATCGAGTGGACTCGGTAAGAACTAATTTTACTGCCTAACAGATTGACTGAGCTCGGTAGGTACTGAATGTTGCGGACTATGACATACTGTGACATCAAAGACAATACATAATTTGAGTAGCAATTTCCTTTAGACAATTGTTTCCAACTTTCATGTCATCACTAAACTATTTGGTAGATAGATAAAGTTCTTTGTGAACTAATGAAAGTCTTCAGTTGCCAATTCACCAGATGTAGCTAAGATGAGTTAGATTTTCCTTTATTTGCTAAGTCACGGAGTTAAAGGTTGGTTAAGTTTTTCACTGCGCGAATGGGAAAAAGCTTTGTCACATGTTCACTAAAAGGTAACCTAGGGATATCAGTTGAGTTAAGGACATAAAAGCCCATGAAATGGAAGGATCTGACGGTCATGATATAAAGTTGATCTAAATTCAAATGTTGACCTCCAATTTGCTACTAGCACTGGAAGCTAGCCATTTAATTTCAAATTCAAATTTTTGAGGGTTTGTCAGCAATAGAAAGGACTAGAATTGAATGCTTTCATGGCCAGATTTAATTTGTTTGGTGGCACTTGCTATTGTAGTGTGGTCTAGGGTGTTCCATGATCATCTATAGGGGTTTGTACCATGCTCTTTGTGCTCGAGGTGTGTTTGTAGATGGTCGATATGACTGGTTTTCATGACAGTTCCTTGTTGTTTTGTACTATTCTTGTAGATTTTGATGATTGCAAATATGTTTGAGATTCATTTTCTCTAGGTTGCCTATGTTTCTTCCCCTGCAATAACTTCTGGTGTAATTTTTGATTGGTTGGGTAGTTGAAACCCTAACCCTAGTCACCCAAAGCTTGATGCATTCTCTTTGAGGATTCCAAGGTGACTAGGGGTATAAGTGGTAGCATTTTTTTATTGTGTGAGGGTTCCAAAAACTTTCTTTTGGTCCCTGGTTGTTGATGGTATTATATTGAGCAAGGAGAGCTTGGATTTTGGGTCTGCTTCTTTGGCATTTTGTTGTTTGATAGTGTATTGATCATGAATATGTTAATGAGAATGCTATTGAGTTCCAATCTTTTGTGTATGTCTTCTTGTTTTGGTTCTGAGCTCATATATGTTAGTGTCACAAAGTGTATTAGCATATGGTAGACAAAGAGTATTGTGAAGTCATCTCTGAGTTCCTAAAAAAGTTAGGATTAAAGTCTTTTAGGTGAGTTCAGTGAGTTTACAACCAGATAAGAATCTGATGTCCTTGTGTTTGAGGGATAGGGGTAATAGGAAAAGCACTTAACCTAAACCAAGGAGTGTTTGATTTAAGATCTTCAACTGATATATGCAATTGGGTGACTCTTTGCCCTAGGTTAAGGCACTGGTCCATTCTCTAGAGGTAGTCCATCATCATCAATCACACACACATTTAAATGATAAAATCTTTAATCAATTAGTAAGGGGTATAGTTTTATATTGTTTTGAGACTCCTTTGGAGAAGTGAGTCAAGGGTACACCCACCTGAGCATTAATGGTCAAAGTCTAGGAGGATCTCATTGTTGATCCTTGTTAATTGGCCCTCTTCCTTGTAGACTTTGGAGTGGTGATAGAGTCAAAGTTATATTAAAGTTATCCATCAAAGTATAAATTTACAAGTTTAAGATCAAAGGGAACTACCAACAAAATGGTGAATCTACTGGGGAGAGTCTAGAGATAAAGGTATTCAAAGTGAACTCTTGTTTTCCCATTGTATTCAGTCAAGGATTTCCCACTTTGGTGGGTGGCGACTCAAGAGGTTAGAACTAGTGTCATACTTTAAATCATGGACAAAAGGAGGAATACTAGGTCCTTTGTTAGAAAAAATCCAGAGGTCACTTTGGAACAATTAAATAGATAGGAGAAGAAGAGTTGGAATAGAAGGAATGGTGATTCTAAGAGTGCTCCAATAAGAGATCAAAGAAATACTAGAGGTAGAGCACCATATGTTTCCTCAAGTGAGGAAGGTTCACAAGATAGAGTTTCTAGATCAGATGGTGGTCACTTTGAAGATAAATTTTATGATACCCTAGAGGCTGTATTTCAAGACAAGGGTCCATTACCTATAGGTTTTGATGAACAAGCCAGAGAGATGGGTTTAGACATTGATTTAGATCTTGATGAGGATAATTTAAGAAGAGAGCCCATAAGACCAAGGCAAGTCCATTTCCCATATCAAAATCTCACTGATATGGATGTGTCATCAGGTTCTAATGACATTATGATAGACCCAGATGATTTAAATGCACTTAGGTTGTAGTTGGCAGAGCAAGATGCCATACATAAAAGGTTACAAGAGGAGAGAGAGGCTGAAAAGGTGAATGCTCTAATAGAAAGATAGTATCTCCTTAGAAATATTAATGAAATGAAGGAGAGAAACAAGATGCTTGCTTCTACTCCTAAGATGTTGCAGCATGATGTTTTTGGTGATCTTGAAGCTCTAAGAAATGAGTAGGAATGCTTGTTGCAAGACCATGAGTTTGATGAAGAGGGCCCTGTGATCAGATAAGTGCAAAGTTATGCTCCATTGCCTAAGGGTAAGAATGGACATGAGATCACTAGGCTTACTATAATTATTAATGAAAAAGGAAAGCAGAAGATGGTGGGTGTCCAAGCAAGTAAACCGGTGACAATACCAGGGATCCCACCACCTAAGACAAATAGGGAGATAGAGATAGAAAGAAAAAGAAGAGAGGATGAAGCTCTTTCTCAAGAGTTGGAAAGAGCTGAAATTGAATCCTCCATTATAAAGAATAGAAGAAAGATCTAGTTCTTGAGGGCTTCATCAGCTAATGTTCATGGTCCTTCTGCTACTGAACTAGGTATGCCATCTATGAACACTATTCTTCCACTTAGTAATGCTACTACTAGTAATCTAATTCCTAATGTATCTACCAAATCATTTGTTGATCTTAATAGATAGTCAAACATTGGGTGGGAATGTAGATAAAAATAATAATTCTAGTGGGAACACTGGTTTAGGATTTCAAAGAAGACCTATGCAATTAGAAGGCTATAGGAAAATTAGTTTTGATGGGATACCAGGCTACCCAAAAGCTTTTCCAAATGATATAAGAGATAAGGAACCTAAGTTTTCTGGTAATAATGCTATTAGCTATGAGGAGCATCTTAGGCTATTTTTTGATATGCTAAATGATTATGAGGTAGAGCATGAGGATTTAGTCATTAAATTATTTGATCAATCTCTAATGGAGGATGCTAGAGATTGGTTCAAGAGACTTCCTGATAAATGTATTGATACTTGGGATTCTTTTGAGAGATGTTTTAAAGAGTAATATGGTGATAGGCCTAATGCTAGTTTCATGTTGAATGAATTCAATACCATAAGGAAAAATTAGAATGAGTCTGTAGCTAATTTCAACATGAGATTTTAGAAGGGTATGCATAAGTTGTTTCAAGTTATGCGGTTAGATGACAATGTTTCTCAAACTACATACTTCAATGCATTTGATGGAAAGATGGGATACTTGTTGAGGGACAAAGAACCAAGAACCCTTAGAGATGCTTTTAGGATTGTTGTCAATATTGAGAACAATATGAAAATATCAGGGAAGTTGGGTGGGAAGAGAGATGACCCTAAGTTGTTTGGGGACAAGAAATACAAAAAAGAAAATGATAGGAATGTTGGAACTAGGAGGCAGGAAGAAGATAAATTGGATAAGGTGTTGAATGCATTGAAGGATTTGAAGGCACTTGCAAATAGGAACATCACTTCTTCTACCAATGAGAGGCCTCAGTTCAACAATAATTTCAAGAAGCAGAATATATTGCAGAACTACCCCTATAGCACCCAATGGAAGGATGGCAAGCTTGTTGTCCCTATTGCAAGAGGAAACAATGATAGAGGTGTCCCTGACCCTCTACAAAAAGCTTCAATAAATTTCATAGAGGACATACCTTGGTGTGTTGCATGCTAGTCCCCTCATTTTGCAGAGCATTGTGTGGTTGCACATTCTATGGCTGCAAATCGAGATGGTGGCAGTGAGGAGATAGATCATGAAGAAGATCAAGATGATGTTGGATGCAACATGGCTACTTCATATCTAGGATATGAAGATGATTATGATTTTGATGAAGAAGCAGATGTAAATGTGAAGAGACACAATCAGGCCCTTTTTCATTAAGAGATTTTTTCTGATGGTGAAGTTATAGATAAGAAGACATGTAACATGAACTCTTATTCTGAGCTAGTAAATTTAAGAGGACCTTCTAGAGAAGAGATGGATAGGATTACTATAGAAATGATTGCTCAAGTGCAAAATAGAGGCATGGTGGCAAGGAATACAAATGAGAAAGCTACAAGAATGTTTATAAAGAGTACCAACTCTAGAGAGCCTAATGAGAACAAATCAATGGGTGATCACGTGGTGAAATTCAAGAATGTAAAATGTAAGAATTGTGAGCCTAAGGGAGTTGGAGTTGAAAGATTTTCTAGTGAGATTGAGAAGCTAATTAACATAATGGCTAAGATTAAAAAAATGAGGATGGCCAATACACCTAATGTATCAGATAAACAAAGAGATACTAAGGCAGTGTAGACTAAGATTCCTTCCTCTTCTCCTATTGATATGTTATCTGTAATGTCCCAAATTATAGTTAAGGTTCCATTGCCAGAATTGTTGAGGATCCCTAAACACAAGGATAGAGCTATTGCATGGGTAGATAATGTTCATAACAATGATGTTGCATGCAATGGATCTCAGGATAAGGCTTTGAAAGGTGTTGCTACTCAGGGAATTGTATCTCAAATTCCTCCTATATATTTGGATAGTTCTGTTAATGCTAGCCTTGAAAACATTGATCCATTCTTTTTAAGTGTCCTTGTGAATGGAATGAAATTAAGAAATTGTATGATTGATAGTGGTGCCTCTAATACTATTATGCCTTTTAAGATTATGGAAAAGTTGGGCCTTAAAGTTGATACAGTTCAGGGCATATGTTGTGCAATGGATTAGAGGGAGGTACCAGTCATTGGCACTATCAATGCAATGCCATATAGGCTAGTAGCATATCGAGAGAAAGAGTTAACAATGAGTGTTTTGGTGGTGGACATCCCTCCTCATTATGGAATGTTGCTATCTAGAAGGTGGAGTGCTACCATGGGTGGGAGTTTATAGTGTGATTTTTCCTATGCCACTTTCAAGATTGATGATTAGTTTGTCAAGATTGAGCAAGAACCAAGAGTATGCCACATGATTGAGAGAAATATTGACAATGAGACTACATTCTTTGTGGATATTGATATTAATGCTTTTAGGGAAGAGATCCCTATACTTGAGAAGGAACCTATTTTTTCACCTATCTCTATTGAGGTAAGTGTTAACTTTGTGAAAGGTGATTTGTTGGTAATGTACTTTGATCGTGCAAATTGTAAAGATGGAGTAGGAGTAGGTATTTTACTTATTTCTCCTAATGGAAACACCTACAAATTTTCTTTCACATTGAATTTCTTTTGTACTAATAATATAGCAGAATATGAGGTATTGTTGTTAGGACTAAGGTTGGCACAAAAGCATGGAATTAAGTGTTTAAGTGTTGTTGGTGATTCTGAGTTGGTGGTGTCCCAAGTTAGATTGGTATATGCTTCCAAGAACAAAAGGTTGAAACAATATAGGAATGTAGTTTGGGATTTGATTGAACATTTTGATGCCTTCAATATTGAATGGAAGGATAGGAGTAATAATAAGATGGCTGACTTGTTAGCCAATATAGCAATCAATCCCAGTGACATTACATTTGCTGGTATCTCTAAAGTTGAAATTTAGGCTAGGCCTAGTGTACCAGACAATATTGAGAATTGGTAGGTTTTTGATGATGATAATGATATCTTGAAGTTTATGAGTTGTGAAGATCAGTATCATGGTCAAGAATTTGATTGTTCAGCCTTGGTTAAGTTAGTAGAAGGAAAAGAGGTTGTATTTGGCAATGAGGTCATTCAACTTAGAACTAACAAGGTGCCCAAGGGGCTTGTTTTTTTGGAGACGGTCTTTGATAACTAGGATAGAGTTCAAAACAACATCAAAAGAGAAGATTATACTGATCCAGAGGAGATAAATATTGGAACACATGAGGCACCTAAGAAGGTATATATTGGTAGGGACATGTCTCACAATGTGAGAAAATCTTTGATTGAATTATTGAGAAAATTTAGGCATGTTTTTGCATGGTCGTATGATGACCTAAAGGTTTATAGAAAAGATTTTTTTCAACATATCATTCCTTTGAAAGAAGATGCTAAACCTTTCCGGCAAAAACAAAGACCTATAAATCCCACTTTGGCACCCAAGATGCAAGAAGAGTTAATGAAGCTAAGAGATGCTAGAATTATCAAGCCTATAAGGCATTCTTCTTGGGTGTCAAACCTTGTTCCTATGAGAAAGAAGAATGGTGACATCAGGCTTTGTGTGGACTTCAGGAATTTGAACATTAGCTCATTAAAGGATAACTATTGTCTGCCCAACATGGAAGCTATGTTGTAGAGAGTAACTGGATCAAAATTGATGTCTATGATGGATGGTTTCTTTGGTTACAATCAGGTAATTGTCAAAGAATCAGAACAGTTTAAGACAACCTTCACTACACCTTGGGGGACATATGTTTATGTGAGAATGCCTTTTGGTCTCACAAATGTTGGTGCTACTTTTCAGAGGGCAATGGATGTTGCCTTTTTAGATTTTATTAATGATTTCCTTGTTGTCTATCAAGATGATTTAACTACCTATTCCAAGAAAGAAGAAGATCATTGTACTCATTTAGAGAAAATATTCATGAGGGCCTTAGAATATGGCATTTCATTAAACCCAAGGAAATGTGCATTTGGTGTCACTAAGGGTAAGTTGCTTGGCCACTTAGTGGGGAAGAAAGGAGTGAGAATTGACCCTGAGAGGGTAGTAGCTATTGATAAAATTCAGAGACCAAAGAATGTTAAAGGGATTCAGTCCTTCTTTGGTCAGGTCAATTTCTTAAGGAGGTTTCTAACAAATTTTGTAGAGGTTGCTAGTCCTATTTCTAAGATGTTGAAGAAGGGATCTACTATTACATGGGAGGGTGAGCCTGATGAGGCTTTCAAAAATATCAAGAAGGCTATCAAAGATGCACCAATGCTTAAGGCACCTGATTATAATGTCCCAATGCACATCTTTTCCTTTGCATCTTTTCATACTATTGCTGCAGTTTTGTTACAAAAGAATAAGGATGGTTTTGAGCAGCCTATTGCATTCTTCGGTAAATCTTTGCAGGCTGCTGAATTGAAATATGACATAAATGAGAAACAAGCATATGAACTTGTGAAGGCAGTCAGGGCTTTTAGGTGTTACTTGATGGGAGAAGTTGTGATTGCTTTTGTGCCAAGTGCAGCTGTAAAGGATATTTTCTCACAGCAAGAGGTGTCTGGGAGAAGATGTAGATGGATCAATAGGATCCAATAATTCAACATTGATATTCAAATTACCAAATTGGTTAGAGGAAAAGGATTGACAAAATTGAATTTCCAATCCAATCTTGATGCAAATTAGGTAAATCATTCTGAAATTGACTGTACATGTGATATGGATGATTGTGTTTGGTATCAAGATATTATCTACTATCTAAGAAATATGAAGTGTCCAAATGAGATGAATGATAATCAGAGGAGGACATTAAAATTATAGGCCATCAAGTATGTAATTGTGAAATGTAAATTGTATAGAAAGAATTTAGATTACATACTTTTGAAATGTGTTGATGAAGATCAGGCTAACAAGTTGTTAAAAGAAATGCACGAGGGAGTTTGTGGTGGGCATTATATGGGTAAAACAACTACTCATAAAATCTTGAGAGAAGGATTCTGGTGGCCCACAATCTTCAAGGATGCAGAATAGTTGGTAAGGAGGTGTGATGCTTGTCAAAGGTTCTCTGGTAAGCTTAAATTTTTAGGTAATGTACCATTAAGACCAGTAGAAGTGCAGGCTCCTTTCCAACAATGGGAAATTGATTTCATAGGGGAGATACCAAACAAGTCAAGTGGAGGACACTCATGGATCTTAGTTGCCACTAATTACTTTACAAAGTGGGTAGAGGCTATACCTATAAGAAATTCAACTAGTAAGGTGGTAATTGATTTTCTATTGAATAATATTGTTACAAGGTTTGGGTGCCCTAAGAGAATAGTAAGTGACAATGCCATGTGCTTCAGGTTTGTTGAATATAAGGACTTTTGCAAAGGTTTAGGAATTTGGATTTCTAATTCCTCACCTTATCATCCATAAGAAAATGGACAAGTAGAATCTCCTAATAAGAGTTTGATTAAAATCCTAAAGAGGATTCTTGAAAAGAATAAGAGGGCATGGAATTCAAAATTGCCATTAGCTCTATGGGCTGATAGGGTGACTGTGAAGAGGGCAATTGGTTGTGCACCATTTGACCTAGTATATGGAATACACGCAAGAATGCCTCAAAATAATTTATTGGAAATGTACAAATTTGTGCAATTATATGATGATGACATAGATGATGAGATGTAGTTGAGAATTAAGGACCTCATTAGGTTGGATGAGACTAGAAGAGAATCAGTTGCAAGAAATGCCAAATTGCAGTTGCAGGTTAAGAATTTGTATGACAAGAAAACTATTGAAAGAAGGTTTGAGCCTGGTGATTTGGTACTAATTTGGAATGCCAAATTGGAGGATAAGGGAAAACATGGTAAATTTGATCCCATCTAGCTAGGGCCATATTTAATTCATGAGAAATGGGGCCAAGATTCATACATGGTGAAAGAATTGAATGGTGAAGTTCAAGAATTTCCAGTTCATGGACAATTCTTGAAGAGATACTTCAATTAAAGATATTTTATTTCCATGAATAGTAGTTAGGTCTGTATATGTTGTAAATTTTGTAAAGTTGCCTACCTCTGTCCTATTTCATCCTGGTCTGTAAGGTTTTTGGTCCTGTTGCTCTTTGTTGTCAGTTTTTCCAGTGGGATGGTCTACTTTAACCAGTGATTCTAAATCCTTTCTATGCCTATAGGAGGCATACATCCGCAGATAGAGCCACTATTAACACCTTGAAAAAAATTCATGGCTGTAGAATTTTCCCCCTAGTCTCTACAATTATTTTTAGGTCTTTGGCATAAACCCTTAGTTCAAATTTTTGAAAATCTAGCTGTTGGTGTGAAAAACCCTTTGTAATGCCCAGGCCTTGTTCTATTTTCAAGTTAACCTTTTTGGGTCACTTAAAGGTTCTAATTTGCATGTTCTTAATTTTTACCACCTTTTTCGCATGATCACGTGAACCTTTTTAATGTTATACGATCTTGTGACTAATGTTTTTCAAGCCCTTTTTAAATATTTCCTAAGTTTGTAACCCCCAACGAATTAATTTTTCCTAAGTCATGAATTTTAATATTTCCTATGTTTCAGCCTTCATTCCTTCATGGGCCTGGCTTTGACACCATCTTGATCTAATTTTGGTCATATATTCTCATGAGATGTGTCAGAGCTATGCGCTTTTGCGATGGTTGTTGATTCTCTTTATGAAATAGTTTTTCAGAAACTGGGTCCAAAGTGACACGTATGCACAAATGGTGGCTTCTCATTGGTCCATGTATCAGTTTGATGGCAATTATTAGTCAGACCTAAGTTTCTTGTTTGTTAGAGGGTCCTGACATTGTCAGAAAATCAATGATGGGCACATGATCTTATGTGATCTGTCAGAGGTTTAAGAAAATGTGACATCCATCAATTCTACCTTTTTCAGAAGTGATAATGTGTGGCGGGTCCACATGCCAGGTGTGTTGATTTGGCAATATTTTATTGGTCCATGTAGTGTGATTGGGCATGTTATTAGTGGGGCCGAGGATTTCCAAGGATTAGTAGGTTCTGACACTGACAGAGCATCGATGGTCGGTGTGTAATCTGATGGGATTTTTCTAACACTTGTGATCTTAAGACAACCGTTGATCTCTTTTGGTGTCATAAGGTTGTTAGAGTAGGGTAAGATTATTCATCCGATGGTTGTCTTATGATCTGGAGGAATCTTGGAGGTCTATGCAAAGATGAGACAACCATTGATCTTCTTGATGTGAGCCCATTAAAATTTCCACAGTCTTTTGGTGGTCCTGATAAAATGGTTAGTGACCTAATGAATTTCAATGCTTTTCACTTGTTTGTGAAATGAGATGGTAGTACTCTAAAAAGACTGGTGATTCAGTGAGTGTGTATTCATGTATTCGCTAAACTATTTGGCAGATAGCTAAAGTTCTTTGCGAATTGACAAAAGCCTTTAGTCACCAATTCGCCAGATGTAGCTGAGATGAGTTAGATTTTCCTTTGTTCGCTAAGTCGTAGAGTTAAAGGTGGGTTAAGTTTTTCATTGCACAAATGGGAAAAAGCTTTGTCGCATGTTTGCTAAAAGGTAACCCAGGGATATCAGTTGAGTTAAAGACATAAAGGCTCATCAAATGGAAGGATCTGATGGTCATGATATAAATTTGATCTAAATTCAAATGTTGACCACTGATTTTCTACTGGAGTTGGAAGCTAGCCATTTAATTTCAAATTAAAATTTTTGAGGGTTTCTGAGTGATAGAAAGGACTAGAATTGAATGCTTTCATAGCCAAATTTGATTTGTTTGGTGGTGCTTACTATTGCAGTGTGGTCCAGGGTGTTCCATGATCATCTACAAGGGTTTGTACCATGTTCTTTGTGCTCGAGGTGTGTTTGCAGATGGCCAATTTGACTGGTTTTCATGGCAGTTCCTTTTTTTCTAATATTCTCACAGATTTTGATGATTGCAAATCTATTTGAGATTCATTTTCTCTAGGTTTCATATGTTTCTTCCCTTGCAATAACTTTTGATGTAATTTTTTATTGGTTAGGTAGTTGAAACACTAACCCTAGTCACCTGAAGCTTGATGCATCCTCTTTCAGGATTCCAAGGTGACTAGGGGTATAAGTGGTAGCATTTTTTATTGTGTGAGGGTTCCAAAAACTTTCTTTTGGTCCTTGGTTGTTGATGGTATTATATTGAGCAAGGAGAGCTTGGATTTTGGGTTTGCTCCTTTGGCATTTTGTTGTTTGATAGTGTATTGATCCTAAATATGTTAATGAGAATGCTATTGAGTTCCAATCTTGCATTTGTGTATGTCTTCTTATTTTGGTTCTGAGCTCATATATGTTAGTGTCACAAAGTGTATTAGCATATTGTAAACAAAGAGTATTGTGAAGTCATCTCTAATTTCTTAACAAATTTAGTATTAAAGTCTTTTAGGTGAGTTCAGTGAGTTTACAACCAGATAAGAATCTGATGTCCTTGTGTTTGAAGGAGATGGGTAATAGGCAAAGCACTTATCCTGAACTCATGAGTGTTTGATTTAAGATCTTCAGCTAATATATGCAATTGGGTGACTCTTTGCCCTAGGTTAAGGCACTGGTCCATTCTCTGGAGGTAGTCCATCATCATTAATCACACACATAATTAAATGATAAAATCTTTAATCAATTAGTAAGGGGTATAGTTGTATATTGTTTTGAGACTCCTTTGGAGAAGTGATTCAAGGGTACACCTACCTAAGTATTAAGGCTCAAAGTGTAGGAGGATCTCATTGTTGATCCTTGTTAATTGGCCCTCTTCCTTGTAGACTTTGGAGTGGTGATAGAGTCAAATTTATATTAAAGTTATGCATCAAAGTATAAATTTACAAGTTGAAGATCAAAGGGAACTACCAACAGGGAGAAGACAAATCTTGTTACCCTTGATTGAAGAACCTGTTAGTAATGTTTTTACATCTATGAAAGTCTTCTTGATGGAAGGAAGAAAATTTGTTAAAGATTTGAAGAAGGATGATGTATGTTTTTCTATGATACCAAACAAACCAAGTAAACAAATGATAGTGTTGCTAAGGAGATTGACAAGTTACTCACTGAGTACAGTGAAATCATTTCTGATAATGTACCTTATGGTTTTCCACTAAAGAGAAGCATTGATCATTGCATGGATCTTATCCCTGGAGCTAGTTTACTGAACAAGGCACCTCATCAGTTGACACCTACCGAGAATCAGGAATGGAACTGACAGATTCAAGAGTTGTTGAAAAAAGGTTAGATTAGAGAAAGTTTGAGTCCTTGTGTAGTACCTATTGTATTGGCACCTAACAAGAATGGAGAATGGAAAATATATACTAATTCCAAAGAAATAAATAAGATAACAATGAATTATAGGTTTCCTATACCGAGAATGGATGATATAATGGATGGTTTGAATGGAGAAAAGTATTCTACCAAAATTTATTTGAAAAGTGGGTATCATCATATCAGAATCATAGAAGGTGATGAATGGAAGACTACTTTCAAGACAAAAGAGGGTTTGTATGAGTGGTTGGTTATGCCTTTTGGTTTAACTAATGCGCTGTGTACTTTTATGAGGTTCATGAATGAAGTTTTGAAGAAATTTTTGGGTAAACTTGTGATTGTATACCTTGATGACATTCTGATATTCAGTAAGACTAGAGAAGAACATTTGTTACATGTTAGATAAGTTTTGCAGAGATTGAAAGAGGAAAAGTTGCTGATAAATTTGAAGAAGTGTTCATTCATGAAAGAAGAGATTTCATATTTGGGACTTTTGATTTTAGTTGATGGTTTGAAGATGGATCCTAAAAAGGTTGAAGATATTTTGAATTGGCCTAAACCTATGAATGATAGTGAGGTAAGATCATTTCATGGTTTGGAAATTTTTTACCAAAAGTTCATAAGGAATTTTAGTTCAATCTCTAATGCTATGACTGAGATAATGAGAGGAGACAAAAGAAAATTCAAGTGGACACATGGACCTGATAAAAGATTTGAGACTCTAAAGCAGAAGGTTGTTGAATTACCTATTTTGGCATTACCTAATTTTAATAAGGTATTTCAAGTGGAATGTGATGCAAGTGTAAGTGTAATTGGAGTTGTGTTGAGTCAAGAAGGTAAACCTGTTGCTTTCTTTAGTGAAAAGTTAAATGATGCAAGAAGAAAATATTCTATGTATGATCAAGAATTCTATGCTATTGTTCAAGCACTAAAGAAATGGAGACATTATTTGATACTAAGTGAATTTGTGTTGTATACTGATCATAAGGCTTTACAATACTTGGGTAGTTAGAATAAGTTGAATTAGAGACATATGAAATGGGTTAAGTATTTGCAGAGTTATACATTTGTGATAAAGCATAAAAGTGGAGTCACTAAATGAGTTGTTGATGCATTGAGTAGAAGAAGATCTTTGATGACCGAGATGAAAATTGAAGTTCTTGGTTTTGATGAGATGAGAGATTTGTATGAGATTGATCTTGATTTTTCTGAGCCATGGAGAATGTGCATAGCACCTATTCAAGATCAACCAAGTACAAAATGGGAAGAATATTTCATTCAAGAAGGTATGTTGTTTAAAGGTATTCAGTTGTGTGTGTAGAGAGGACAAATGATAACCAATTTGATAAAGGAGAAACATAGTAGTGGTTTGGCTGGACATTTTGATATTGATAAGATGTTGAATTTTCTTAAGGAGAAATACTTTTGGCCACAGTTGTATAGAGATGTTCAAAAATTTGTGAAAAGTTGTGGAATTTGTCAAGATGCAAAAGGAGTAAGTCAGAATACTAGATTGTATACATCAATTTTTGTACCTGAGAAACCTTGGATTGACATCAGTATGGATTTTTTTCTTGGCTTACCAAAGACAGTAGGAGGTAATGACTCTATATTTTTTTGTTGTGGATGATTTTCTAAGATGGCACACTTTATACCTTGTAGAAAGACATCAGATGCAATACATTTAGTAGATCTTTTCTTTAAGGAAATTGTCAGAGTGCATGGATTACCGAGGAGTATTATCTCTGACTGAGAAAGTAAATTTGTTGGATACTTTTGGAAGACTCTTTGGAGAAAGTTTGCACCAAATTGAAATATAGTTCTACATTTCACCCACAAACTGATGGAGAGATAGAAGTTATGAATAGAAGTTTGGGAAATCTTTTGAGATGTTTAGTTGGAGACACAACAAGTAATTGGGATTTTGTGTTGGAACAAGCAAAGTTTGCATACAATAATTCAGTGAATAGGAGTATTGGAAAAACAACTTTTGAGATTGTAAATGGCATACAACTGAGATGTATATCTTATTTGAGAGACATTAATGATGAGAGAAGGAGAAGTGTTGAAGAAGTAAATTTTTTGAGTACATGAAGACATTGCATGAAGATGTGAAAATCAAGCTAGAAAAGAGTAATCAGAAATACAAAGACAAAGATAATAAATCAAGGAGACCTAAGACTTTTGATGTTGGTGATGAAGTGATGGTTCATTTGAAGAAAGACCAATTTCCTATTGGAACATATGGGAAGCTTAAAATGAAATATTTTGGCCCTTGCAAGATTTTGAGGAAATTTGACAGTGAAAATGCATATGAGATTTATTTACCTGATGATATGGATATATCACCTATTTTCAAATTTTTTGATTTGTATGAGTATCATGAGTCAGATGAGGAAATGGCAGTGTAGAATGATTATCCTAAGAAGTGGATAGAAGAAGTTGAAAAGATTTTGGAGAAAAGAATTGGTAGAAGTACAAGAGGAAAATAGTATATGGAATACCTAGTAAAGTGGAGGAATAGACCAATTGAAGATAGTTCATGGATTTCACATTTTGAGTTGGATGAAGCTCAGATCATACCTACTAAATGATTTAGAGAATCATTTCCAAATAACCCTAGGTGTCTAATGCAAGAGCATCTCAGGTCCTCGGCAATCCTGTGTCACCAAAAACAAATTTGAGTTTGTTTGTGTTGCTCGATTCCTACTTTGACTGAGTTGGTTCAGTGTTTCTTGATTTCCTTTGTTCCCTGGTGTTGCTAAGTTATCTCTTTGGTGCTCAGTGAATTTCCCTGGCACTTAGTGATGTGTGTCTAGCACTCAGTTAGCTTGGCTTATCGATGTGTTTATTTTGAGTTTCTATTGAGGCTGACTTGTGCATTTATTATGGATCATAGATTTAATGCTAGTATCCATTATTAGGAAGCATGTGGACCTAGATCTGGTCATCTCTTCCATTGATTATGGATTTGAAGGCCAACTTGGTTCGGTAGCTTCTTGTATAAATGTATTTGTTTGGTTAGAGTTTGAGGAGGCAATTTTTTGATAGAAGATAGAAGATAATAGATTAGAAATTCTTGGTAGATCCTCACATGTTTGAGGTCTTTTGTACTTGATTTTAATCTCTGGCTGAAACTAGGAAGGCCTTACAGACTGAAATGTATGAATCAATTTGAAGATAATAATATATGAGAGTATCTTGTATTCTCTTTCTCACTGTTGTGTGTTGTTGCTTCTGTGTGTTGTTGAGCAGGGTGAATTAGGTTAGGGTGTGCTAATTGTGACCCCTTCTACGATCCCTTGTGTCAAAAACATATGTTGACATCAATAAATAAACATGTCTATCTAACACAAGGAAGGTAGGAAGAGGGGCCAAAAAGGCACACCTGAATCACAAACCCCCTGCAAAATAACTATGTAGAAGCAATAACAAAAAAAATAGAGAGAGAGAGAGAGAGAATTTAGATCAATTGAATCTATCAATTAGTGTAGAAATATTCATACATGTGAGGCTATAAGGCCTTCCCAATTATGGCCAAATACAATTAGAATTCTAGTACAACAATCCTCCCACGTTGAGGATTAAACTTTCAGATCCTTTCTTCTAACTAAAATTGATCCTAAAACTATAAAAAAATACTTTATTTATACAGGAGACTACCAAAAAAATTCAACCTTCAGATCCAACATTGGGAAAATAAATGACTAGATATAGGTCCACACGCTTCCCAATTATCTATATAACTATTAACTGCATGAATAAAATTTGATGCATGAGTTAGCCTCAATTTAAATCTAAAATAAACCACTAGGTGAGAAAGGTTACCAAGCATCATAAAATTAACCTGGTGAACTAACCAAGCTAACTTGTTGATGAAGAAACCGAGTAGCGACCGATCCCCATCGGTGAAAATAGGAACACATCACCAAGGGCCCAAAATTAGCTACATAGAACAACCAACAACTTTAACTTATTTTTTGTGACATGCGATTTCCAAGAAGCTAAGATGCTCCTCTATCAGACACATAGGGTTATTTTGAGATGATTTTTTGAATCATACAATAGCTACAACCCAAGCTAAATCCAACTCAAATTGTGCAATCAACAAACTATCTTCAATTGATTTGTTCTTCTAGTTTACCAGATATTCCATGTACTCTTTTCCTTATGTGCTTCTACCAATTCTTTTTCCAAAATTTGTTCAACTTATTATGTCTACTTCTTAGGATAATCATTTGATACTATCATTTCTTCATTAGGTTTGTGATACCATAGAAGTCTGCAATGTTGAATATAGGTGATATGTCCATGTCATTAGGTAATTCAATCTCATAAGTATTTCCACTATCAAACTTCCTCAATATCTTGCACAGACCAAATTTCTTCATTTTTAATTTTCCATAGGTTCCAATGGGAAATATTCCTTTCCTCAAATGGACCATTACTTCATCCCTAACTACAAAAGTCTTATGTCTTCTTGATCCATTTATTTTGTCCTTATATTTTTTATTACTATGTTCCAACTTATGTTTTACTTCCTCATGCAATATCTTCATGATCTCAACAAATTCTTCTCCTTCAATACTTTTCTTTTCCTCACCACTAATTTTCTTCAAATCTAATATATGTCTCAGTTTTGTTCCATTACCAATATCAAAAGGTTTTTTTCCAATACTCCTATACAATAAATTATTGTATTGATGCAGGAGCATCTTGGGTCCTTGGAAATCCTGTGTCACCAAAAAGAATTTGGAGTTTTGTCTATCTTTCTTGATTTTTTCTTTAATTGATTTTCTCAGTAGTTGGTTGGTTTCCTTTCGTTATCGAGGGTGGTTGGTTATCTCCTAGGTGGTTGGTTATTTCACTGGCACTCGGCGTTGTCTATCTGCTACTTGATTATCTTGCTTATTGACATGTTCAGTTTTGTTTCCTATTGTGGCCGACTTGTGCATTTATATTAGATCATGGAATTAATGTTGGTATCCATCATTGGGAAGTGCATGGTCCTAGATTTGACTATTACTTCCATTAATTATGGATTTGAAGGCCCACTTAGCTCAGTAGCTTCTTGTATAAATGTAGATGTTTGGTGGTAGTTTAGGGGGGAGTTTTAGGATAGAAGATAGTAGACATTAGATTGGAGATTTCTAATAGATCCTCTCATGTCTTAGGACTTCTGAGATTCATTGTAATATCAGGCCCTAACCGGGAAGGCCTTATAGCCCGACATGTATGATTCCAATTGATGATAATATATGAAAGATCTGGCATTCTCTCTCTCACTCTTGTTGTTTGTTACCTATGCATGTGTGTTGTAGGCTTCAATCATTAGAGTGTGCCATCCTCTAGCACCTCTTTCTCCCTACCTTGCATAAGGTGGTATCAGAGCGAGGTGAGATCTTGATCTAGGTTTGTTGATCTAGGTTTGTAGGTTCCTCTTGAAGCCCTAGTTGTTTGTTGTGGGGTAGAAGATTTTGATCTGACCTACAATTGTAGAGGGTTATCGAGATGGTTCATGGGAGGTGAGATGTAGATCCAAGATTGGCAGATATGTGAAGGCAGATTGCAACTAGGTTAGAAGTAGTAGAAATAGCCCAAAGAATAGGAAGCCATCTTGAAGATGTTAGTGATAATGAAATTGAAGAAGAACAAGCGAATGTAGAAGCTGCACCTATTATGGATCAAGATGAAAAATATTCTTGAAGGCTTTGACAAGGCTGAAGTCAACACCACAATTCAATCCCTCTGAGTATGGTGGAAAGCTAGATTTTGATGAATTGGTGGACTGGATCACTGAGATGGAAAAGTATTTTGAATATGAAAACATTCCTAAGGATAAGAAGGTGAAGATTGCAAGCACAAAGTTGAAAATTCATGCATCCTTATGGTGGGAACATCTACAATTGGATCAGAAAAGGAAAGGAAAAGAAAAAATCAAGGTATGGAGTAAAATGGTTAATAAGTTGAAAGGAAAGTTCTTACCCTGTGATTATCAGATTAACCTAGTTTGAGATAGAAGGATAGCTTGATAAAAGAGTATACTAAGGAATTCTATACATTAGATATCAAATCTAGACATGATGAAGATGATGTGGAAAGAATCGATAGATACCTGAATGGTTTGAGGGTTTCTATCCAAGAGGAGATTAGTATGGTCAAGTTGGAGAACATTGAAGAGGCTTATCAATTTTCTTTGAAAGCCAAGGAGAAATTAAACAAGAGACATGAATAGAGACAGAGAGCTCAAGGTGGTAGATTCACTAGAGGAAGAGGTAGATCTAATGGTGAAAATGGTAGATCTGAACTAGAAAAGACAAATTTGGACAAAGGTAAGACTGAGTGGAAAGGTGAAAGTTCTAGAGGTAGAGGTAGTAACTACCAAGGTGGTTATAGAAGAGGAAGTTTATGAGGAACTTGTTATAATTATGGAGAAGGTGGACATAGATCTTTTGAATGTACATAGGCTAGTAAGAAGGTTGGTAGCAGTAGAAATGCTTTGGTGCAAGAAGAGTCACTGAATGAACCTGAGAAAGAAAATAACTTGATGGTAAGGAGAGCACTGTGGAATGAAAGCAAGAAGGAAGATTCCATAAGGAAAAGTTTGTTCAAGACTAGATGTTGACTTTCTGACAAAGTTTGGAAGGTAATCATTGACAGTGGTAGCTCAAAGAACTTGGCATCTAAAGAGATGGTCACAAAATTGTAGTTGGAAAGGTTGGTACATTCGAAGCCCTATTAGATTTCATGGATCAAAGATAAACATACACTCTTGGTAAGTAAACAATGTTATGTGAATTTGAAGATTGGAAAATACTATGATAAGGTGTTATGTGATATCATGCCTATGGATTGTTGTCATATTTTGTTGGGTAGACCTTAGCAATATGATAGACATGCTATATATGATGGGAGATTGCATAAGTATACTATTGTGGCTAATGGAAAGAAAAAAATCTTGTTGCCATTGATGGAAGAACCTATTAGTAATGTTTGCACATCTGTGAAAGTTTTTTTGATGGAAGGAAGATAGTTTGTTAACTCTTTGAAGAGGGATGATGTATATTTTGTTGTGATTCCTAATAAGACAAGTAAGAAAATAGAGGATAATGTCCCTAAGGAGATTGATAAGTTACTCACTGAGTATAGTGATATCATTTATGATAATGTACCTAATGGTTTTCCACTGAAAAGAAGCATTGATCATTATATGGATCTAATCCCTGGAGCTAGTTTACCGAATAAGGAACCTGATTGGTTGACACCTACTAAGAATCAAGAATTGAACCGATAGATTCAAGAGTTGCTAGAGAAAGGTTTGATTAGAGAAAGTTTGATTCCTTGTGTAGTACCTATTCTATTGGCACTGAAGAATAATGGAGAATGGAGAATGTGTACTGATTCTAGAATGATCAATAAGATAATAGTGAAGTATAGGTTTCCTATACTGAGAATGGATGACATAATGGATAGTTTGACTGGAGAAAAGTATTTCACAAAGATTGATTTGAAAAGTGGGTATCATCAAATCAAAATCAGAGAAGGTGATGAATGGAAGACTTCTTTCAAGACAAAGGAAGGTTTGTATGAGTGGTTGGTTATGCCTTTTGGTTTAACTCATGCACCGAGTGCTCTTATGAGATTGATGAATGAAGTTTTGAAGAAATTATTGGGTAAATTTGTGATTGTATATCTTGATGATATTATGTTATTTAGTAAGACTAGAGAAAAACATTTGTTTCATGTTAGACACATTTTGTAGAGACTGAAAGAGGAAAAGCTGCTAATAAATCTGAAAAAGTGTTCATTCATGAAAGAAGAGATTGTGTATTTGGGATTTGTTATTTAAGCTAATGGTTTGAAGATGGATCCTAAAAAGGCTGAAGCTATTCTGAATTGCACTACACCTATGAATGCTACTAAGGTAAGGTCATTTCATGGTTTAGCAAGTTTTTACCAAAAGTTCATAAGGAATTTCAGTTCAATTTGTAATGCTATGACTGAGACTATGAGAGGAGACAAAAGAGAATTCTAGTGGACACATGGAGCTGACATAAGTTTTGAGACTCTAAAGTAGAAGGTTGCTGAACTACCTATTTTGGCATTACCTGATTTCAATAAGGTATTTCAAGTAGAATGTGATGCAAGTGGAATTGCAATTGGAGCTCTATTGAGTCAAGAAGGTAAACCTGTTGCTTTCTTTAGTGAGAAATTGAATGATGCTAGAAGGAAATATTCATTGTATGATCAAGAATTCTATGCTATTGTTCAAGCACTAAAGAAATGGAGACATTATTTGATACCGAGTGAATTTGTGTTGTATACTAATTATAAGGCTTTACAATATTTGGGTAGTCAGAATAAGTTGAATCAGAGACATATACAATGGGTTGAGTATTTGCAGAGTTATACATTTGTGATAAAGCATAAAAGTGGAGTCACTAACCAAGTTGTTGATGCATTGAGTAGAAGAAGATCTTTGATGATCGAGATGAAAATTGAAGTTCTTGGTTTTGATGAGATAAGAGGTTTGTAGGAAAATGACCCTAATTTTTTTGAGGCATGGACAAAGTGCAGAGCACCTATTCAAGATCAACAAGATGCTAAATGGGATGAAGATTTTATTTAGTAAGGTATGTTTTTTATGTTAGGAATGAATGCTAAATGTTGGCAGCCATTCTATAGCATTTGTTGTTGCATTCATGACTATGATTGTCATTGATGTCAACACAGTGATTTACCAATGCAGAGAAGTAGACAGAGTTTGGATTAGCACACATGGGTTATTGAAGTTGGAGCTATGAGACATTGAGGATATACTCTTTGATATGTTATATTTCTATGGTTAGGAGCACAGTTAGTAATTCATTTATTCATGGATGTTATGATCATTTTGGTGGAAGCAGTATTCAGGCACTGTTCCTGAGTAGCGATTTGTGGAAATCGGATGATATCTCCTAATTGAGATTGAATCTACTTGTGCACAGTTAAAGGGAAGTTGAAGACATATTTATAGTGATGTGGATGACAATGCAGACTTTGAGGTCACATGAGTGAAGATTTATTGTATTTGGAAGCCAACAGTTTTGTGTAATTTTGGTGTAGTGCATGGAAACTTTTATTTTGTAATTGTATGCCGATTCATTTGTAATTATTTGAGTGTGGTATAAAGGAAGGACTATATTTCCTTGTTGTAAGAAGTTGTAATATGAAAGTGTGCAATTATGATATGGTAGTAGTAGTTGTGATGATGTATGCATGAAGTGAAGAAAAGAGCTAAGTATGAAAGAAAATTTGTGAAGGAAGACATGCAAAGTATAAAGATCTAAAATTGAGATCTGATGTATTAGCGTGGTTTGGAATAGTTAGAGAAGAGGTAACATATTATTCTATAGAGTAATGCAAAGATTATTTGGACAGTGTGTTCAGTGATCTTACCCTGGAGCTATCTAGGTAGTGGGTCCTTCTGTCTTCCATAACTCTTAACAAGGTTAGAATCTTTTAACAGGGATTCAAAATCTCCTAACAAGGATTCATATGTACTGAATGTATTTCATAAGACTCCTAACAGAGTCCATACTTTCACAAGGAATATTCATATTAGTGCATCTTTTGTGGGCATCATTCCCACTAGGGTTTACTCTTTGATCAAGAGGTTCCCTAGTCAACATATCTTGTGTCATTGTGTATGATTATCTTTCTATGGTTGGTAATTGTATTTCTTATATGGTTTAATGCTATTGAAGATGATAAAATTTATAATTGTCTAATAACTAATTCACCCCCCCCCCCCTCTCAGTTATCTTCATGGACTTTACTTTCTAACAATTGGTATCAGAGCGACAGGTCCTTGAAATAGAAGTTTAACAACTTAAGGAGATCCATGGAGAATTTTAGGAAAGAAAGCCCTAAGTTTGATGGAGTAAATTTTGACAGCTGGAAAGAAAAGATGAAGACATGCCTATTATGTTTAGGACCAGGTTATTGGTTGATTACAAAGAATGATAAGACTATCATTGAAGAGGACAATCTTGAAACATGTACTGCTAATGAGAGAGATCCATTCATGTGTAACATACTTGCAAGAAAAGAACTTTTGATAGCACTTCCAAAGAATGAATACAATCAGGTAAAATGTTTGAAAAAGTCTCATGAAATTTGGAAAGCTTTGCACTGTACTTTTGAAGGTGATCAACATGCAAAAAGAGTTAGATTACATAATTGGATATGTGCATTTGAAGATATAAGAATGTTGGAAGATGAATCTATTAGAAGTTATATAGGTAGAATGTTAGAAATTATTACAGGTATAAAATCTTGTGGAGGAACAAAGACAAAGAATGAAGTGATATGAAAAATTTTGAGGACATTGACTCCTAAATTTAAGCAGACAACATAGATGATTGAACAAGTGATACCTTGTACAACAAAATTTACAAGAGAAACTCTTCTTGGAAGATTGGAAGCAACATAAATGAACCTAAGATTATCAGGAGACTTACCTAGAATGGAGATACCATTCAGTGCTATTAGTGTTTTCCCTACATTATCAAGAAGCATAGGTGTGAGTGGAGATTATGCTGGCAGTAGCAGATCTAGAAATGAAGAAGACAAGAAGATTGAAGAAGGTATTGCCTTTCTTGTGAAAAGAGAACCAGATGGTAAGAAAATATTTAAATGTTGGACTTGTCAAGAATATGGTCATTTTGCATCTAAATGTCCTAAGAGAGTTAAAAAGTACAGAAGCAATTTCAAATCTAAAATATTTAAGGAATGTTATTATGCTAATGATGAAGATCTTGAAGCTAGTATAGAAAGAACTTTAAGTGAAAGTGATACTAAAAATAATGATGACATAGGATTTGTAGCAATTAAAGAAGAGAATCCTAAAACTAATATTAAGGAAGAAAAAGCCTTAGTTTCTCAAGTTGAAAAGAAGGCTGATTGGATTATAGATAGTGGTTGTTCACATCATATAACTGGAGACATGAAAAAGTTCATAAAGTTGAATGAATATGATGGAGGAGTTGTTAGAGTTGGAAACAATAGACCTTGTTTGATTAAATGTATAGGATCTATTACTCTTGATGGAAAGATTAATACTAATGATGTTTATTTTTTGGATGGATTGAAACATAATCTTTTGAGTGTTGGGTAGTTAGTTGATAAGGGATATCAAGTTTGGTTTACTGAGAAAACTTGTGTGATAAAGGATAAAGATGGAAATATAATTGGAACTGGATCTAGAACTAGAGGTAATGTATTTGAGTTGAATCATACTAAAATGACATGTTTGATTACTAAGATTGATGACAGTTGGTTATGGCATAGAAGGTTTTGTCATATAAACTTTGATAACATTGTGAAATTAAGAACTACAATTGTAGTAAGATATTTACGTAAGATTATGAAGCCTACTAACATGATTTGCAAAGAGTGTGTAATGGGTAAATATAAGAGAAGTTCTTTTCCTAGTAAGAAGTTTACATCTACAAAGAAGCTAGAGATTGTTCATACAGATTTGAGTGGTCCTACCAGGACTAGAGGATTCTAGGGAGAAAGGTATTTTATGATTCTTGTTGATGATTTTACAAGAATGACATGGATTGCATTTCTTAAAGAGAAATCTAAAGCATTTGATAATTTTAAGATTGTTAACAATAAAGTTGAGAATGAATCAGGAATGATGATTAAATGTTTGAGATCTGATAGAGGTGGAGAATTTACTTCTAGAGAGTCTAAGAACTTTTTGAAGAAAATGGAATTAAAAGATAGTATTCAACCCCTAGAACACCTGAACAAAATGGCATTGTAGAAAGAAGGAACAGATTAGTGATGGAAGTAGCAAGAGCTATATTGTTTGAAAATGATTTGGTGAAGATATTCTAGAGAGAAGTAGTGAACAGAACAGTGTATACAATGAATAGAGTACAAATTAGAGCAGACACAGATAAGACACCTTATGAATTGTGGTTTGGACATGCACCCTCAGTTAAGTATTTTATAATTTTTGGAAGCAAATGTTATATAAAGAGAGATGATGATATTGGAAAGTCTGATCCTAGAAGTGATGAAGGTATATATCTTGGATATTCTTTGAAAATCAAAGCATATAGATGTTTCAATAAAAGAACTAAGACTATTGTTGAAAGAACAAATGTTAAAGTTGATGAAAAGTTTAAAATTTAGGAAAGAATGCTTGATTATGAATCTGATGAAGAAGATCATCCTAAACCTAACATTGGATCTACTAAATTGTTTTATGAAACTGACAGTGATTTGTTGAATGAAAGCCACAGTGAAGTTATTGAAGGACCTACATCTGAAGAGAGATCTGAGACAGTGACACCTACCAAGAGTTTGTTAAGGAATCATCCATTTGAACAAATTATTGGGAGCATGAAAAGAGGAGTTCTAACTTGAAATAAGGCACAAGAGAAGTTATGTTTGATTTCTCAAATTGAACCTAAGACTACTAGTGAAGCTTGTGAAGATGAAAGTTGGACTAATGCTATGAAAGAAGAACTAGATTAGATTGAAAAGAACAAGACATGGGAATTGGTTCCTAGACCTAAAGACAAGAATGTTATTGGAACTAAATGGGTATTCAAAAACAAGATGAATGAACAAGGAGAAGTAGTAAGAAACAAAGCAAGATTGGTATGTAAGGGTTACTCACAGCAAGAAGGAATTGATTATGAAGAAACATTTGCACCTGTTGCAAGAATTGAAGTAGTAAGAATGTTTTTTGCTTATGCAGCTTACAAGAAATTCAAAGTATATCAGAAGTCTACATTGAGCAGCCTGAAGGTTTTCCTTTGACTCAAGAAGGAGACATAATTAAAGAAATCTTTATATGGACTAAAAACAAGCACCTAGAACTTGGTATGCAAGATTGGATAAGTATTTGTTAAAGTTGGGATTTACAAAAGTAACAACTGATAGCAATCTGTACACAAAAAAATTGAAAATTGTTTGTTAGTTATAGTTATTTTTGTTGACGACATTATCTTTAGAGGAGAAGATGAAGCTAGTGAAAAATTTGCTGATGAAATGAATACTGAATTTGAAATGAGTATGATTGGTGAGATGAAATACTTTTTGGGATTACAGATAACATAAAACAATGATGGTATATTTGTGAGTTAGACAAAGTACCTGAATGACTTATTGAAAAGATTTGGAATGGAGGATTGTAAACCAGTTGGAACACCTATGGTGACCAAACATAAGTTATCTAGCATAGATGAAACACCTATAGTAGAATGGAAGAAATATAGATCTATGATTGGAGGATTGCAGTATTTGACTCATACAAGACCTGATATAGCACATTCAGCTAGAATGGTAGCAAGATTTCAAGTTGAACCTAGAGAATCACATTATGCAATAGTAAAGAGGATACTAGGGTATTTAAGAGGCACAATGGACTATGGATTATGCTATGAAAAATCTGATGATTTTACCCTATGTGCATATATAAATGCTGATTGGGGAGGCAGTGTTGATGATTAGAAAAGCACCAGTGGTGGAGCATTTTTCCTTGGAGGAAGATTGGTTTCTTGGCTAAGAAAGAAGTAGAATTGTATCTCACAAAGCATAGCAAAAGTAGAATATGTAGTAGTAGAAAACAATTGTAACCAAATAATTTGGATGAAACAAATGCTGAAGGATATTGGAATAAAATTTGTTGAGCCTATTGTTATACATTGTGACAACACTAGAATAGTTAGTATGTCTAAGAATCCTATATTACATTCTAAGACAAAGCATATAGAGATTAAGTATCATGTTGTAAGAGAGAAATTTGATGAAAAGGAAATCAGACTTGACTACATAAGTACAAAGGAGAAGATAGCAGATATATTCACAAAGCCTTTGCCTAAGGATACATTTGAGTATCTGAGAGGTATGCTTGGGGTTATGCCCTAGCCTACTTTTTAGAAGTGATGCAGTTGGTTGCATCCATCGAGTGGTATATGATCCCTATCTTTCTTCTGGAGTGGATGTTGGTACTTTGTCTATGGTGGAGTATGTGAATCTGAGCTGAGTCATGAGGACTCTAGTAAATGTATTTTCTAAAAAGTGTCTTTTGACATTGAGTTGTTGTTGACATAGTGATGAAATTTCTATCATTGATGTCAATGGGGGATAAGTATACATGAAAAACAATATAGAACATATGTTGGAGAGAACTGAATAGGTTAATGAATAAAGATTTGATTGATGAAGAGGATATGAAGAAGTAGTGTTGTAGTATTGGATTTTTGGAACATTGGATGTTTTTCATCTATGTTTCCATTAATGCCAATGGGGGAGATTGTTAGGAATGAATGATAAATGTTGGCAGCCATTCTATAGGAGTTGTTGTTGCATTCATGACTATAATTGTCATTGATGTCAACACAGTGATTTATCAAAGACTTGCAGAGAAGAAGATAGAGTTTGGATTAATGCATGTGGGTTATTGCAGTTGGAGCTATGTGATGTTGAGGATATACTCTTTGATATGTTATATGTCTATGGTTAAGAGTGTAGATAGTAATTCATTTAGTCATGGAAGTTATGATCATTTTGGTGGAAGCAGTATTTAGGCACTATTCCTGAGTAGTGGTTTGTGGAAATCAGATGATATCTCCTAATCAAGATGGAATATGGTTTTGTGTAGTTAAAGAGAAGTTGAAGACACATTTGTTAGCATTAAGCAGAATTTCCACTAGTGACAACACTTATTTGCATTCTTAGTGCAAACCGAGCAAACAGTGCAAACCGAGCAGACAGTGCAAACCGAGCAGACAGTGCAAACTGAGCAAACAGTGCAAACCGAGAAAATAGTGCAAATCGAGAAAATAGTGCAAACTAAGTAGATAGTGCAAACCGAGAAAATAGTGCAAACCGAGAAAATAGTGCAAACAGAGCAAACAGTGCAAACCGAGCAGACAGTGTAAACCGAGCAGACAGTGCAAACCGAGCAGACAGTGCAAACCGAGCAAGTTAGTACAAACCGAACAGGACAGTGTAAACTGAGTAACATCATGTCTACCGAGTCACCAGTATTTACCGAGTTCAAAACCTACCGAGTGATCAGTATGAACCATGCCTTCACTTTTACCGAGTGCATGATGATGCCGAGTAATGCAGTGGACGCCAAGTATCAGAAAGTCACCGAGTCAATTTGCAGGAACCGTGTAACCATACTTGGGCCGACTTAGTAGCACTTATGTTTATTTGTCAAGCCGACTGTGTAATTGTAATTGTAATTAATTGTTTAAGACTTGTATATAAACAATGTTGTAAAAATGTAAAGATATATGCATGAGGAACATATGTGAAAGAAAAAGAAAGGCAGAGATAAGCAAATTATAGAAAGCTTTAGCAGTATAAGGAACAGCAAAGATAAATTCATCATAGAAGGTGATCAGTACATCAGCGAATCTCAATCAGCAATCCAGTTGCAAAGCAAGAGATCTACTGTTTCATCCTAACAAGTGAATCAGTACTAAATCCTTTAACCGGGTAGACTTAACAGTCTTTTGTAAAATCTCTTTACCGAGTGCATACTTCATTATATGTTTTGTAAATCCTTTAACAGGGTGGATTTAGCAATCTTTATTGCTCCTAACAGGGCAGATCATCAGAAGTGATCAAATTGTAAGCCTTAACCGGCCAACTTTATTCTGCAGTATTAAAGCTTTGTGGGTTTCATCCCCACCCCAGTTTTACTTTCTTTTGGAAGGTTTCTAGGTAACCAAATCTATGTGTCATTATTGTGAATGCTTTTAAGTTTCATGCTTTCTATATGCAAAGGTTAAAGTGAATTACATGTTAATACTTCTGTAATTTAAAGAAAATTTGGAGTTACTGATTCACCCCTCCCCTCTCAGTAACTCGGTTAATTCCTAAATATTTCCAACAATTGGTATCAGAGCAGCATTGGTTCTCAAGATAAAGCTTAACTAGCTTGAGCAAAGATCCAGGACAATGGAGGTATTCAAACTGAACAAGGTGATTGAAAATGAAAAGCTAGATCTGGAAATGGCCATAGCTAAACTCAAAGAAGCAAAAGAACATCTTTCCCAATCCCTAAGAAGAAGGAAGGAACTTGCAAATCAGATGAATGATCAGAATTACATTGAAGAAAAGATTGAAGATCTTTTTCCCTCAAATAACTCAGATGAAGAAAACAATGCTGTCAAAGAACTCCTAGAAAAGAATGGGTCTCTGCAAGAAGAAGTGAGAAAATTGAAAAGAGAACAAGAACTACACTCTACAAGATTTTGTGAGATCTTGGAACAAAGAAACAAGTTGAAAGATGAATTAGATGGAAGAAACATTGAAGTCCAAAATAAAATGCTTCAGCTAGAAAACTTAATTGATCAGATCTCTCATACAAATGAGGAAATTCTGAATCTAAGATCAGAAATAGAAAGCACAAGAGAAGAACTAAGATCTGAAAAGGAAATCAATCTAAGATTGGTGGATGACCTAAACGCTGAAAAACAAATCAATGAAGGAATGTTGAAAAGTCAAGAAGACCTGAATCAGCTATATGAGCAAAATCTTCATAGGCAAAAAGGAAAAGCAGGACTTGGATACAAAGGAGAAGGTGAATCTTCTAAGCAAGGTACTCAAAGAAATCAAAAACCTACTTGTAATCATTGTGGTAAAATAGGACATACTTCAAATAAATGTTGGAATAATGAAAAAGTAGAATTCAATGGAAAATGTTACAACTGCAATCAACCTGGTCACAAAGCAAATGAATGCAGGGAAAAACCTAGATTCAGAGGTAATTGTCACAAGTGCAACAAACAGGGTCACAAGGCATCCGAGTGTAGATCCAAGACATTTAATCCAGCAGAACAAATTATGAAAGCAATGTTTGGATGGGACTACAACACCTGGTGTAGATGTCATTACTGTGGAGAATATGGACACATTAGCATGAATTGCATAAAACATCATCTAAGGAAAAGAGATACTATCGTAAGATGCTTCAAATGCACTAAACTCGATCACATAGCTAGAAACTGCATGAATGCTAGTGAAGTTGAAGATGGAAAGAAGAATGAAGCAACTAAGGTTAGGAAATAGGTAAGACAAAAATGGATTCCTAAAGCTACCGAGCAATCCACTCCAAGTAATGGAATGGATGGCTCTACCGACTCAAACTAAATTTCCAAGAAAGCACTGGAACTGTATTCTCATAGACCAATTTCAAGTAGTTCCAGAACTGAATTAAAAGAAAGATCTAAATCAGCATGTAAGATGCAGTAAGATCACAGGGAGGTCGGTATTAGTCTTCACCGAGCAAGGTCGGTATCAGTTTTCACCGAGCGAGGTCGGAGCAATATGAATTCCCGAGTTCACCGAGTTGCGAAGTCTTTACCGAGCAATTAATTCTTAGTGGGTGACAGTTTGTCAGAATTCATACCCTAATTTGAAATGAGCATTAATGACAGAGTTGTAAACAAAAAAGCAAGTAATCGAACTCATTCTTCACCGCGAACCTTTAGCACTTTGAGAGGAGAAAATTTCAAGAGCAACCCAGTGATTCAATACTTTTGCGAAAGGAATTTTCTGTGAGCTATCATGGCATCATCCAGCACTTCAGCAAAGAAAGGATCTGATATGTTAGTCCAAGGGGAGTGGAAAGCACCAGATTTCAAGATCGTGCCTGCAATTGCAGCAGCCCTAGATCCGAATGGAGCTCAATCTCAGATTCCTCCTAAGGTACTGCTTATTAACGATATCTGCAATCATTTCAACTATTCTATTCATGAAATGGGGAACCTAGAACTAGATATTGTGCGTGAAGAACTATGTGTGGATGGTATTCTGAAACCCGAGCACAAACATCTGGAAGATAAAGGTTTAGTTCACATTGCACATCTACCTCGAAACTTTCAAGATAAATGGGTTAGATATATTCTCAGCCATGTACATGATGGCAAGATTTGGCTTGAGAAACCTATAGAGATCACAAAAAGGATGATTCAACAAGTCACCGGTCTTCCCATGTTGAATGAAGCTAAAACTACCAAAACCCTAGGTCGAATGGAACTAGAGAAGAAAACCCTAGCTGAGTGGGACAGTAGAGGCATGAAAGTTAGCAGCATTACCGACGCTGAACTGAAGTTTGGTACACACATTATTGCCCATAAGATTTACAGTTCTAGTCGACAGAACAGTGTCTCCTGTGAAGCTATTGACCTAGCATACAAAGTGGTCAAGAATAACTTAACATTTGACCTAGCAGACTTATTGTTAAAGCAGTTTAACAAAAATATGGAAAGCATTAAAACTTCCAAGAACAATCCATGTAAGTTTGGATCCTTGTTGGTCTGTTTATTCTTCTATGTTCTGAAATTCTTCCCTTCTAAAGGAAAAGTTGTATGGAGAAAAGATGTGCCAGTCCTCTATGAAATAAATGAATACATCTTAGAAATGGGTGAAAATTTTGAAAGCATCATGGACAATTATTTTGAGTCTTTCAAAGAGAAAATGAATGACAGATTCTGGATTCCACAAAATTTGGTGGAAGATTACAAAGATGACATTTGTTTTATGGTGGATTGTGATAATGTATATATTCAAGCAGTTAAACCAAGGACTGTATATGTAAAACCTCTTCCTTATGAGGTAAATATTGATGAAACCAAGGATATCATTGAAGCTTTTCTTAATCAGCCTGTCAATCCCAAAGCTCCATATTTTGGAACATATGATGAAGCTAAGGTGAGAATTGAACTAAGCATAAAGCTTCCACAGGCGGTAAACAAAGGAAAGAAGAGGATAGCCAAAATGCAAATGATAACCGAGGACAAAGAAGAAAAAGATGAAGAAGAAGAGGAAAAGGATGAGAAAATAGAGGAACCAGAACCTGCAAAGAAGAAAGGAAAGGTATTTATTACTAAGGCACCTAAGCCTCCTACTACTGTATTTACAAGAAGAAATACAAGAGGCAAGGCAGACAAGGCAGAAAAGGCAGATAAAGACAGTATTCAAAAGGCCTCCTCTAAACCTTCAAGAAAAGCTCAAACTCTTTAGAGATGGATCAGGATCTGGAGTAAGTAACATAAAATCCTTAAGATATGAAACCAGATCAGAAACAGAACAGAAGGAAATAGAAGATGCTGTTATTGAGAAGATGGGACAGTGGAAATACTCTCCTGAAGAAATAGCCCCACAGGTTCCAGCAGTTCTATTGAATCCAATAAAAATGAGATGGAGCAATGCAAAGCAAACTGTGATAGATATATTTGATCAAAACCTGAGACAGTTGATGCCGAGATTGAAAAATGATGAAGTAAAGAAAGCATTAAAAGAAAATGATAATAAGATGACATTGAAGTTCAATACTTGTTTGATTTTGATCAACAATATTGAATCGGTTGTGAAGGCTGCAAATGCTACATGGAAGAACATATACCACCTTCACCAACCGAGTATTGAAACAGTCATAATAAAAGATATTGAAGATGATAGTGATGAACAAGAAGGAGACACTGAGGTAGATGATACTGTGAGGATAGCAGCAGAAGTCATTGCATCCCTTCCTACCTCTCCAGTAAAAGTTTCTACATCTAGCTCGGAGACACCTTCAAGCATGGTTGTGACAACTTCCACATTTGTCCAATCATCCATAGCAACAACAGAAGCAGCTACCATTTCTTCTACCGAGCTGCAGTCTCCTGCATCATCAAGTTTTCTAGCAGTAAGTTTTCCAATTTTTGAATCTTCAAGTGTAAATATCTTGAGTTCTCCAGTAGAAAGTATGCTAGTCTCTATAGCCAGCCCTACTTTATCTACTATCACTACTACCAAAGCATTAAGTACAGATAAGCCTAAGGCTCTACCGAGTATAAAATTTTTGGGTAAGAATATAGTAGAGGATATAGACCTAGATGAAGAGATAGAGATTCCTACATTAGATTTTGCAAATCTATCAGCGGACCAAATGCAAAATATAGGTGAGATCCTCCAAAGGAAAGCAAAACAAAAGAAGCTTAAAGAGGAGAGAGACAAGGAGTATCAAATCATCAAGGATGCTAAGGACATTTTGTCTGATGCATTAGGCATTAAAGTAGACTCCTCCCAACATGTTTTGTTACAGTTAGCAGAAGCAGTTGAGAAATACAATGAGGATTCATCCGGGACAGAAAAGTTACTTGAAAGAGCCGAGAAGAGATTCAACAATAAAGTGCTTGAGCACATTGCTCAGCACATAGCTATTAACCAAGTGGAATTGTCTTCAGTTTTGTCTAACATTGAATCTATCTATTCGAATGCTACCTCTCTTTTGGCCAGATTGTCAAATATTGCCGAGTTCACAAAGGATGTTAAGGATAAAATGAATAAAATGGATGAGGATATGAAGATTAGCATACAGAAGCTACAACTTGAACCAAGTTCAAGCTCTGCTCATCACATAAAAATCTCACACCTATCAAATATGCAGTCTGATCTACTGAAAGAAGACACAAGGATCCGGTCCACACTGCTAGACATCCAACACATGATCCTTCCCATCATGAATACAATGTATAAGCACATTGAACATTCCAAAACATTGATTCATGATAATCAGTTCTCTATAGCAGATCACATGATTGAACTCTCTGCAGAAGTCCAAATTGCTATACAAACATGTAAGATTCTGCAAGAAATTTGGGACAGAACCCTGGCACTAATAATGAAGGTACATTCTGATTTTCTATCAAATTTTGGATTCTCTTTGTAAATAACTTGTATATGCACCTTTGGCATTATCATCAAAAAGGGGGAGATATGTATAGAAGGAGAGATATGTATAGAACAAGATTTGTATAGAAATAGTTAGCACATTGAAAGGGGGAGACAATGTATAAAGCCCTATAACAAAGACAAATTTTGAAAAATCAAAATAAAACTCAGCATGATTCGTGTATATAAATTTTGGCCAATAAGTCTTTTTGTCACTAATGCCAAAGGGGGAGATTGTTGGCATTAAGCAGAATTGCCACTAGTGACAACACTTATTTGTGTTCTCAGTGCAAACTGAGCAAACAGTGCAAATCAAGCAGACAGTGCAAACCGAACAGACAGTGCAAACTGAGCAAACAGTGCAAACCGAGCAAACAGTGCAAACCGAGCAAATAGTGCAAATCGAGAAAACAGTGCAAACCAAGCAGACAGTGCAAACCGAGCAAACAGTGCAAACCAAGCAAACAGTGCAAACTGAGAAAATAGTGCAAATCGAGCAGACAGTGTAAACCGAGCAGACAGTGCAAACCGAGCAGACAGTGCAAACTGAGCAAGTTAGTACAAACCGAACAGGACAGTGTAAACCGAGTAACATCATCTCTACCGAGTCACCAGTATTTACCGAGTTCAAAACCTACCGAGTGATCAGTATGAACTGTGCCTTCACTTCTACCAAGTGCATGATGATGCCGAGTAATGCAGTGGACGCCGAGTATCAGAAAGTCATCGAGTCAGTTTGCAGGAACCGTGTAACCATACTTGGGCCGACTTAGTAGCACTTATGTTTATTTGTCAAGCTGACTGTGTAATTGTAATTGTAATTAATTGTTTAAGACTTGTATATAAACAATGTTGTAAAAATGTAAAGATATATGCATGAGGAACATATGTGAAAGAAAAAGAAAGGCAGAGATAAGAGAATTACAGAAAGCTTCAGCAGTATAAGGAATAGCAAAGATAAATTCATCACAGAAGGTGATCAGTACATCAGCGAATCTCAATCAGCAATCCAGTTGCAAAGCAAGAGATCTACTGTTTCATCCTAACAGGTGAATCAGTACTAAATCCTTTAACCGGGTAGACTTAACAGTCTTTTGTAAAATATCTTTACCGAGTGCACACTTCATTGTATGTTTTGTAAATCCTTTAACAGGGTGGATTTAGCAATCCTTATTGCTCCTAATAGGGCAGATCATCAGAAGTGATCAAATTGTAAGCCTTAACCGGCCAACTTTATTCTGCAGTATTAAAGCTTTGTGGGTTTCATCCCCACCCTAGTTTTACTTTCTTTTGGAAGGTTTCTGGGTAACCAAATCTATGTGTCATTATTGTGAATGCTTTTAAGTTTCATGCTTTCTGTATGCAAAGGTTAAAGTGAATTACATGTTAATACTTCTGTAATTTAAAGAAAATTTGGAGTTACTGATTCACCACTCCCCTCTCAGTAACTTGGTTAATTCCTAAATATTTCCAACAACATTGATAGTGATGTGGATGACAATGTAGAATTTGAGGTCACACGAGTGAAGATTTATTGTATTTGGAAGCTGACAGTTTTGTGTAATTTTGGTGTAGCATGTGGAAACTTTTATTTTGTAATTGTATGCTGACTCATTTGTAATTATTTGAGTGTGGTATAAAGGAAATAATGTATTTCATTGTTGTAAGAAGTTGTAATGTGAAATTTTGCAATTATGATATGGTAGCAGCGGTTGTGATGTTGTATGCATGAAGTGAAGAAAAGAGCTAAGTGTGAAAGTGAATTTGTGAAGGAAGACATGCGAAGTATAGAGATCTAAAATTGAAATCTAATGTATCAGTGAGTGTGGTTTGGAATAGTCAAAGAAGAGGTAACATATTATTCTATTGAGTAATGAAAAGATTATTGGGATAGCGTGTTCAGTGATCTTACCCTGAAGCTATTTGGGCAATGGGTCCTTCTATCTTCCATAACTCTTAATAGGGTTAGAATCTTTTAACAGGGATTCATATGTACTGAATGTATTTCATAAGACTCCTAATAGAGTCCATAATTTCACAAGGAATATTCATATTAGTGCATCTTTTGTGGGCATCATTCCCATTGGGGTTTACTCTTTGGTCAAGAGGCTCCCTAGTCAACATATCTTGTGTCATTGTGTTATTGTGTATGAATATCCTTCTATGGTTGGTAATTATATTGATTATATGGTTTAATCCTATTGAAGATGATAAAAGTTATAATTGTCTGATAATTGATTCACCCTATCTCTTAGTTATCTTGGTGGACTTTACTTTCTAACAGTTTAAAGGTATTTAGTTGTGTATACCGAGAGGAGTAATGAGATCTAATTTGATAAAGGAGAAACATAGTAGTGGTTTGGCTGGACATTTTGGTATTGATTAAACATGGAATTTTCTTAAGGAGAAGTACTATTGGCTGTAGTTGTATAGCGATATTTAGAAATTTATGAAAAGTTGTGGTATTTGTCAAGTTGCAAAAGGAGTAAGTCAGAATACTAGATTATATACAATGATTGATGTTCTTGAGAAACCTTGGATTGATATCAATATGGATTTTGTTCTTGGCTTACCAAAGATAGTAAGAGGTAATGATTCTATACTTGTTTTTGTGGATAGATTTTCAAAAATGGCACATTTTATACCTTGTAGAAAGACATTAGATGCAGTACATGTAGAAGATCTTTCCTTTAAGGAGATTGTTAGATTGCATGGATTATCGAGGAGTATTATCTCTAACCAAGATAGTAAATTTGTTGGATATTTTTGGAAAACACTTTGGAAGAAATTTGGTACTGAGTTGAAATATAGTTCTACATTTCACCCACAAACCGATGGACAGACTGAGGTTGTGAACAAAAGTTTGGGAAATCTTTTGAGATGTTTAGTTGGAGACACACCAAGTGATTGAGATTTTGTGTTAGCACAAGAAGAGTTTGCATAAAATAATTCAATGAATAGGAGTACTAGAAAAACTCCATTTGAGATTGTGAATGGCACACATTCGAGAGGAATATCTGATTTGAGAGACATTGCTGATAAAAATAAGAAAAGGGTTGAAGGAGTAAAGTTTGTTGAATACATGAAGACATTGCATGAAGATGTGAAGTTGAAGCTGGAAGATAGTAATAAAAAATATAAAGACAGAGCTGATAGATCAAGAAGACATAAGACTTTTGATGTTGGTAATGAAGTGATGGTTCATTTGAAGAAAGGTTGATTTCCTGTTGGAACATATGGAAAGATGGAGATGAAGAAGTTTGGACCTTTTAAGATTCTGAAGAAATTTAACAGTGGAAATGCATATGATATTGAGTTACCTGATGACATGGACATATCACCGATTTTCAATATTGCTGATTTGTATGAGTATCATGAACCTGGTGAAGAAGTGATAGTACCGACATAATATCCTAAGAAGCAGAATGATGAAGTTGAAGAGATTTTGAAGGAAAGAATTGGCAAAAGTACAAGAGGAAAACAATATATGGAATATCTGGTTAAGTGGAAGAATAGACCAATGGAAGATAGTTCATGGATTTCACAGTCTGACTTGGATGTAGCTTGAAGCATAACTACCAAATGATTCAGAGAATCATTTCAAAATAACCCCAGGTGTCTGATGTAGGAGCATCTCGGGTCCTTGGCAAACTTGTGTCTCCAAAAAGAATTTGGAGTTTTGTTTGTGTTGCTTAGTTTCTACTTTAACCAAGTTGGTCGATAGTTGGTCAATTTCCTTTGATTACCAAGGGTGGTCAGTTATCTCCTAGGCGGTCGGTTATTTCACTGGCACTCAGCATTGTCTATCTGCTGCTCGGTTATCTTGCTTACCGATGGGTTCAGTTTTATTTCTTGTTGTGGCTGACTTGTCCATTTATATTGGATCATGTAATTAATGTTGGTATCCATCATTGGCAAGCGTGTGGTCCTAGATTTGACTGTTACTTCCATTAATTATGGATCTGAAGGCTGACTCAGCTCGGTAGCTTCCTGTATAAATGTAGTTGTTTGGTGGTAGTTTAGGGGGGAGTTTTAGGATAGAAGATAGTAGACATTAGATTGGAGATTTCTGACAGATCCTTGTGTAATACCTCTCCTATGGTGATACTTGGACTTTCTGACTTAGACATTCTATTATGATGGTTAGAACTATACATTTACATTTATGTTTTGTGGATGATGATATGATTGATATACTCATTTATTGTTATCATTTATATGTTTATGAGATTAGAAAACCATCTATTTTTATATGTTTTATTGATCTAACCCAAGGATT